>CAOKZL010001048.1:0-491168 GCA_948472985.1 Iguana delicatissima
ACCGGGGGTGATTTTGAGGACTGTAGTCTTAAAAAAGCAATGTTCTGACAGCAGACAAAAAAACAATGCCTATCACTATCTCATTATCCTTTGTTTTATGACCAGATAAATCTGGCTAGCCATGACTGGAGACAAACAGTGACTCAACAATATGAGATATTAGCTTCTTCACAGATTGCCCATTTCTGAGTGGGTAAGGTGATAAAGTGGCCTGCTTTAAAAGAGGCAGTCCTCTGTTTGATAGCCTCCTATATCTGAAAGGCTGTGTCCAGTCTAAGTCCATTTCAATGGCCAAGAACTGTAAGAAATGACAGGAGGTAGGGGCTTTCATGTTCCCCTTCAAAAGGTGGTGCCTAGACATCAAGCAAGCAGGCACATAGCTCTCCTGACCATAGCTCCCCCCGCCAAGAAGAAATGTGCTGCAATTTCTTTTCAAGAACAGAACAATTATTTTCAGATAACACACCTGTAAATATACATTAGGGTTTGCAAACTTTATGTTAAAAAAATCTGTGGAAAACTATGCAAAACAAAAACAAGAAGCCTGTGTTGTCATTGTCGTCTTCTTCTTCTTTTGGTGATGTTTTCTCTCTTGGGGGGGTGGCTTCTCTCTTTGGGGGGACTGTGTAACATGTGACCACCTTGGGAGTCAGGAGGTCAACTCTGGGATGTTCAAATCACAATATGAGGGTCTGTTTTGTTCTTCTTGCTGTTGATGTGCCCCTTTCAACTTATGGCAATCCCAAGGTGAATCTAACATGGGGTTTTCTGGGGCTGAGAGTGACATGTGCAAGGTCACCCGCTGGGTTTCCATTGCCAATTGGGGAACTGAACCCTGGTCTCCAGGGTCATACTCCAAACTCAAACCACTACACCATGGTGGCTCTAGTTTACTGAGTCCAAAAACCAGTGATCCATCTGACATGCTGCTTTCTACACTCTGCCAGCAAGTTTCCAAGTGGTTTCTAATCCTGATACCCTTTGCAACTGGAGATGATTAAGGGCCCTTTCACATTACACAATTACAGCACCACATTGCACTTTAACTGTCATGGCAACTTCATATGGAATCCTGCAATGTGCAATTGAGGGGGTACTTAGAATTGTGGGATATGCTGTTGAGGAGTACTTAGAATTCTCAACCACACGATTGTGTTTCCTCACCACGCTACAAACTCCAGGATTCCACAGGGTTATAGTCATAGCGGTTAAAGTGAAATCACAGTGTAACAACTGTGCAATGTGAAAGTAAACCTAGATTACCCTTGCACTCTTTCACATGGAAGACGCATGTTGTAGTGCTTAGCTATGACCCTCCTTCATCTTATGGTCATAAAGAGGTAGTAGTGTGCTGAAACTGTGTGGCTTTTAGGAAGAATCAAAGGACATCAGGTAAAGGTTATCAAATCTACTTGATATTTAGGCTCTTTCCACAGATTACTGGATCCCAGCGGCATCCCACGGAGATCCCGGGACAGCCTCTCCAGGAAGCGGAGCACAACAGGAGCACTCCCTACACAGCAGTTGCCTTCAGGAATGTAGGAGGCATGACAGCCACATCTCTTGCTTCCGCAGCGCAGTCGGGCACTGTCCCTCTGCAGTTCAGGTAAGTGAGGGAAGGTGGTGAGAGATCAGTGCGATCAACGGTCACTGACGGGTAAAACTCATCAATGACTTGTGATGCCGCTGCGGACAGGAGAGCAATGGGACACGGATGACGTTGTGTGCAAGCATTGTCTGGGTCCCATCCTTCGCTCATCCCCAACACAGAATGACAACATCCTGTGGAAAGGGCCTTAGTCTTCATGCTGCAGTTGTATCTACATATAGATAGATCAGGTTGAGCGAAGTGCAGCCCTAAGGGCCATTTCTGTGCCCCTCAGGACCCTCCAGAGAAGTAATTTTTTAAACAGTTTTTTAGAAATCCTTTGTTCACCTCATAATGCCCCTCAACGCCCTTTAGAAGTTGTGGAGGGTATTTCCACCATGTATGGAGCCCCCTAAGTCCCCTAGGGGTCAAACAAAGTCTTTACAAAGATTTTCAAAAAAAATATTTTTGGCCACCAAATGCACTCTAGGGAGCATGGGGGGGGGCCAGAGGAACAGAGTTCAAGAACCGCTATCTTAAACCCTCTTTCTGCTGAATGTCGACATTGTGTAACTGATGGGCCATTTCCGCACTAGCCTAGAAAGTGCTATTCTACCACTTTCAACATGCTATGGAATCCTGGGGTTTGCAGTTTGGGGAGGGACCTCGAACCCCAGGATTCCATACGAAGTTGAAAGTGGAAGAATAGCACTATAACAGGCTGCTGCGGAAATGGCTACGGTTTATCTGCCAATGTGCCTGCCTGCTTCTTGTGCCACTGTGCAATGGGGAATGCAAAATGGATTTCTCTGCAATCCCAGTGAATCCAAGGCTACACTGAAAGGAAAATTATGCACCATCCAAGAATGCACAACTGTATGTGCAATGATGACCCTTGCAAAACTTTCCTTATGCAACCGTGAACTAAATACAGATGTGACACCATGGCCAAAGAATTATGCCATATATATAAGGGAACTTGCATGTGCACAAAACATCAACAAATGCCAGCCAAAATCTTTAAAAAGGGGAATATATTTTTCTTCTGATTGGAAGTCACATTTTATAAACTCTGCAATGAACAGAGTGCAATCACCTGGCAATCTACAATAATCCTAATCTACTATTTTTGCATCCCTGATAATGAGCACCTCAGTCAGGTGCTTTAAGCCTCTATGGTGTCCTGCTTGAATAGAGGATGTGACCAAGAACATAAGAGTGCAAGACTCACCCAACCTGCCCCTTGTGGCTGCCTTCACACCAATCAACATGATTGGCAGTGAGGGTATGTCATCTTTCAAGCCTGTCTATCATTAAATGACCTTTCTAGTGAAGCAGACTGCATTCCGTCATTCAGCTGGATATATTTTGAGTGTCTCAGGGATGTTTTGATAATGCAGAGCAGGAGTGATGTTTCTATGCAGCTGAGCGTATGGAGTTTAGCGCTGTGAGGTGGCAGATTATTTCTGAAAACCCAATAATGAGAAGGTGAAAAGTACAGAAAATATATAGATGAAGGCAATAAAAATATAATGAGAGGGAGAAAAGCAGAAAAGGATGGATGCTGTTTCCTTCTAACCTCTAATACTATATGAGAACCTCTTCCCTTACTCTCATATTCTTTGCAATGAACCTCTACTTACCTTCCTCTCACTTCTCCCATTATTTTCCCTCTTCCTTCCTGTTTTTCTCCCTGCCCCATATTGTTAGCAATTTCCAAAATGTCTGCTGTGTTTCTCTGAAGTAACAAAACCAATAGTCTTACACTTTGTCTCTCTGCACATTCCTCATTCCTTTTTGTGTCCTGTTCTCTTTCTTATTTTGTTTTGGTTAGAAGAAATTCACAGGGAGGAAATTTCTGCATGGGGTTTGGGGACACTGAACCACCAGCTGGTACAGTAGCACTGGTGATGGGGAAATGCAGAATAAACCAAATACTGACAACCTTCCAAAGAACTGAGTTGTTCTGAAATACAGTGTGCCCTCCATATGTACGAGGGTTTCATTCCAGGAAACCTTGTGTAAAACAAAAAATGCAAATACTTTGTCTTATTATCATCACTGGACACACTGTGTGTGTACCCTTGCCAGTGTGGGCACGTGTCCGACACGTCCACTGTTGATAATTGGACACGAAGCTTTGTGTGACCTCACATTAATATGTATGGAGATCACGCCAGCAGAGGACGGACTGGATGTGCTGAAAAGACATGCAAGAGCCGTATACCCTCCCTCTGTCCTGATTGGCAGGACAGTCCTGATTATTCTTGTGTCTTTCTCACTTTTTCAGCTGCTTTTAAAGTGCCCCAGTTTTCCCTCCTCCACCTCCCACTTTCTCCCTTTGCCCTCAGCTTACTTCAGTTACTGCAAACTGCATTCAAAGTGCAAAAGCAGTTTGCACTGTTAACTCAGCAAGGGGTAGAGGAATCTTGCCCTTCCCCGTAGACTCAGACAAAACCAAACTGCTGCAGCCTCTTCTAGTTCTTTGGCCATTTCCACTCTATCCTGTTATAGTGCTATTATTCCACTTCCAACCTCCTGTGGAATTCTGGGGTTTGTAGTTCACTGAGGCCAAAGAGCAAATTGATCGAAAATTCTCAATGTCCCTCCCTAAACTGCAAACCCCAGGGTTCCATGGGATGTTGAAAGTGGAATAATAGCACTATAACAGTGTAAGGCAGAAATGGTCTTCCTCATTTAAAACTTTTGCCTTCTTAACTACATAAAATCATAGACTTGGAAGGGGTCCCACATACCATGGGATCCACTCTGAAGATGCTTGGCCACATTTGTCCTGGTTTTCATCTATAAAAAGTTAGAGGACGTGGAGCTGCTCTTGTGTTTGGCACCATTCTGTAACTTCTCTTTAGGGTCTGTAATTGGCATGTGAACTTTTACTCAGTGGACAGGAGAAGACCTAGGTGAAATCAAAACAATACAAGGGCCAGAACTGACAGCAATCTTGTAAAAGCTATTTAAACAAGAGGCCAAGAGGGAGACGCATATAGGACCTTTCCAAAGAAAGCAAAAGGCTCATGGGAACAAGAAAATGAGATCCCTGAAGAAAGAAACTTAGAAGAGTGACAGGGAAGTGGAAAAAGGGCCAAGTCAGATCACCCTGACCTCAAAGCATTGTATATCTTGGTTATTTTAACTGCAATCAATTCTTTGAAGGGCAGAAGAGGGAAAGGCAGGGTGAGATTGCTGAGTATCAAGGCAGAATTATACCCTTGTTCTGCCTGGCCTTGTCTAACCTTGTCTACATTTTTTTTAAAATTTTGGCATTGCCAGGAAATCCTCCTTCCAAAATACTAGTTATGCCTCTGCTAAGCTGATGTTGCTGATTTCTGAAACACATACATACGAAAAAACAGACACTAGGTTCTGACACATTGCCTTAATCATGATGTAGGAGACTGAGAATTTTGACATATGTCAGTGGGGCAGTGAACCCACTCTGAGTTTTGGATGGTTTTTAAAGAAGTATCCAACATGCTGAATCTAGGGGGTATATTATGAATGACAGACCAGCTAATGGCCTAACTCCATGTGATGCTAAATATGTTAAGCACATCATTACAAGTAGTGTTTTTAGCTTATTCTTAAAAAACAAACTGGAAGTAGCACCTGCGTGAAAGAAATACCAGGCATGTGTTTAAATCATTTGCCCCACACTACTCCCCTAACAAAAATCACCAAGGTCTACACTGCTATCACTGCTGTCGCAAGGAGTTTGAGCAAGGACAAAGTTCTCCTATGATTCACATCAACAGCGGCTTCTTCCAGTTGTGCTTCATCTCTTGGGTGCATCTAGGATGGGGCAGCTAATGTCAGAATAAATGAATATGGGAAATTGGGTAGGAACAAGAAATCTTGCAAAGAAATGCATAAGTTGTTCCCAAGCAAGAGTTGGATTGAAAAGATTGTTAAGGAACTTCCCTGATTATTGCTCAAAAGTAACACCTAGTAGTGAAGTACAATTAACCTAAACTAAATAACCTAAAAAAGAGCCAGCATGATGCAGTGATTTGAGTATTGGACTCTGACCCTGGAGACCGGGGGTTCAATTCACTGCTTGGCCATGGAAACTCACTAGGGGATCTTGGGAATATCACACACTCTCAGCCCCAGAAAACCCTGTGATAAGTTTCGCTTAACGTCACTGTAAGTCAGAAATGATTTTAAGGTACACAACAACAACAACAACAAAAACCCTAAAGGCACTAGATTCCATCTGATCTTGGAAGCTAAGCATGGTCAGGCCTGGATAGTACTTGGATGGGAGGCCACCAATGAATAGCAGGTGCTGTAGGATAGATTTCAGAGGAAGGACCTGGCAAAACCATCTCTGAGTATTCCTTGCCTAAGAAAAGGCTATGAAATTCACGGGGTGGCCATAAGTTGACAGGCAATTTGAAAGCACATACACACACAATGGTGTTCTCAACCAGACACACACTCTTTAAACAGTCAATCAAACAAGAAAAAGTTTTTAAATCCCTGGGCAGAATACTCTTCAAACCTCAGGAGCCCAGCAGAAGTATGTAGCTGAAAAGTCCTTCCAGAATATGAAAAGCTTGTTGTGTCTTTTCATACTAAAGATGGAAATTTTATACCCTCAATAGACAAAAGTTTTCAAGGCTGGACTTTCAGCCCAGCTTCTGTATGGAAACGTGGGCAGACACCTGTTTGAACTCATTGTTCAGTGTAAGATTCTTAGATGTATTTTCTGTCACATGTTGTATCCTGAATGCTTCTTTATGGCCATTTTCGCATTACACTCTTATAGTGCGATTATTTCACTTTCAACTTCCTATGGAATCCTGAAGTTTGCAGTTTAGGGAGTGGCCGGCCAGCCGGCCACTCCCTAAACTGCAAACCCCAGGATTCCATAGGATGTCAAAAGTGGAATAATCGCGCTATAAGAGTGTAGTGCGGAAACGGCCTATGATTGGAAGCGGGGCTTCCTTCCGTTGCTTGACAGGGTTACAAAACTTATGCCAAATTCTGTCTGTCTCATGCCAAATTCTGCTCCCTCTGGCTTGCTTTCTTGAGTTCTTAATGATTCTCACAACAGTATCTGGATGAAGGCAGTCACTACAAAGCTTCGCCACTTTTGAGTTTTCTCCGGAACACTTGTTGATTTTTGTTGTTGTTACTAAATGCTGTCAAGTTGACTTCGACTTACGGTGACCCTATGGATGAGAGCAATCCAAGTCACCCTATCATCAACTGCCTTGCTCAGGCCTTGGAGACTCAGAGCTGTGTCTTCCTTGACCGAGTCTATCTACCAATAATGGGGTCTTCTTTTTTTCCTACTGCTTTCTACCTTGCCAAGCATTGTTGTCTTTTCTAGTGAGACATGTCTTTTCATGATATGGTCAAAGTATAACAGCCTCAGTTTAGTCATGTTGTCTTTTAGGAAGAGTTCTAGCTTGATTTGCTCTAGGACCCATTCATCTTTTTAGCAGTCCAGGGTATCCATAGAACTCTTCTCTGGTACCACATTTTGAATGAGTTGATTTTCTTCCTATCTGCTTTCTTCACTGTCCCACTTTCACAACCACACATAGAAACTGGAATTATAATGGCATGGACAATCCTAACTTTAGCATTCACTGATTCATCTTTACAGAGCTTGTCTCATTCCTTCATAGCTGCCCTCTAGTCTTCATCTGATTTCTTGCCTGCAGTCTCCATTACAACTAATGACTGAGCCAAGGTATGAAAAACCGTGAACTATTTCAATGTCTTCATCGTCTGCTTTAAGGCCATGTAAATCACCTGTTTTTGTTTTCTCAATTGTAAACCTGCCTTTGCACTTTCTGCCTTGATGTTCTTCAGTAATGGTTCCAAGTCTTTGCTGTTTTTTGCTCCTAATACTGTTGAATTTAGGATCTGGCAAAGCAAGAGATTTAATTGGGCAGTTTCTTTGTAATGCTAAATAGCAGAATTCTTTAGTTGCTGTAAGAAAATTCTGCACATGGTTTGACTGCCTGCCTCCCAGGCATCTTGATTCACCAGCATTGTATTTACAACATTTAGCAATTCTTAAATGAAAACAGCTCTCATTCAAACAAGAATAAGCACACTTGTCTGTTGTGCTGGAGGGCCATTTTTTTTTTTTTAAAAGAATCCCATTGCAAGATCGGCTTTGTCCTTGTGGTGATGGCAGCACTGAAACGGTAGTCCACATGGTGCTGTTTTGTCCTTTTTATAGGGATCTGAGGAGGGAATTGATCTCTCGTCTCTTGACATCTGTGCTATGGCATTCATCTGATTTTTATGCACCCTTTCTTCTGGCAGACCAAGGCCATTTCCGCACTACACTGTTTATAGCACTATTATTCCACTTTCAACATCCTATGGAATTCTGGGGTTTGCAGTTTACTGAAGCCAAAGATGCCCCTCCCTAAACTGCAAACCCCGTTGAAAGTGGAATAATTGCACTATAACAGTGTAGTGCAGAAATGGCCCAAGATAATATGTTGACAACTAAAATCCATAGTGGGTGCTGCTAAACCAAGATTGAGCATGGCTTCCTGGTTTTATATTGCTTTATGAATGTTTTGCATTGGATATTATATGGACTTCATTTAACTAGAATGGTTTATCTGTGTTGTAAAACTGTGACTTTTAACTTTACTGGAATACTTTATTTCTGTTGCATTCACTTGGGGCTAATGCGAATAAAGGCTCTTTCTATCTATCAGCTACGTAAGTAGTGAGAGCATCTGTAAGTAAAGACTGCCCAAATAGTATTGGGAAAGTGCACACACCATTGTTATTCTGGTGCTGCTAATGCTGAAGGGAATTTTTATTGCATTTCCTTTACTGCCTTTATTCCAAGTCCTCTCGTGGCTGGCCAAGAAGGGGTATGGCCTTTACCTGTCTCAACTCTCCCTTAAGGACAATCTTAAACAACACCTTAAGCAAACATCTCAAGCAAAAGGAAGACCTGTGACTCTAACTCTACCATTTTTATTCCCCTGAATTATTTTTACCATCTTTTCCTGACGAAGAAGCCAGCTGGCTTTGACAAACCAGTGTCTTGCATTTTGTGCCCTTTGGTTGGCCTGATAAAGACATCACCACGATGTCTATTTGGGATTTAGTTGTATGGTCAATAGGGATGCTTCTGTATGCTTTCATATCTATAAATTAGATATTTTGAAAAACAATCATAGGGTTGGAAGAGACCCCAGGGGCTATCCAGTCCAACCCTCTGCCATGCAGGAACACACAATCAAAGCACTCCCGACAGATGGCTATCCAGCCTCTGCTTAAAAACCTCCAAAGAAGGAGCCTCTACCACACTCCGAGGTAGCGTATTCCACTGCCAAACAGCTCTGACCATATACATGTATGCATGTATACCTGATCAGTTATTCCTAGACCATGATGAACAACTGCACGGGTGCCAAGGGGCCAATTTGCCCTCCAGGCTTCCCCACAGCAAATCCAAATACCATCACTTTCCTCTGCAGTCCCTCTGAAAATGGTGACAGGAAATGATGTTGCGTTATTTCTTGCTGCCAGTTTGAGAAGGACTGGAGAGTAAACAGGTATTTGGGGATAGTACAGAGTTCTGGGGTGCTTGTGGAGGTGCTCATGTTTTCATGCATTTGAGGGGGCTTTCTGTTTGGTTTTGAACCAAAAATTTCCTGAAAATCTCACTACTTTTTAAAAAGTGGGGTGCTAGAGGCTTTGGCTGACTGGGGGAGAGCTTCAGAGGTCACACAAGCGTTTTCCAGGGAATGCATGCAGCTGCAGGCTACATTATGCCCACCCCGGTTCTAAAACATGGTACTGTTGTGGCCTAGGAATGCCACATTTGCTGAATGTTGGAGGGGATCGAGACACAATCATCCTTGGTCTCCCTTTGTTTCTTCTTTCTTGTATCCTACCAGAGAAAATCCATTAAGGAAAAAGGATGGAACAGCTGCACAATTCTTTTTAACCACGAGCAGCAGGACCCCTCTGTCTGTAAGCACCACACAGAATGTTCCACTGTTTGCAATGATTGTAGCATTTTTTTTGATTACCTGTATGTGTATCTTTTGCAAAACAAAAAGAAGATCTATCAGCATTTGATTTGTGCAGGGTTATTCAAATATGCATGTTTACTCTCAACTGCATAATCATCAGCCTGTGTCAGGGCTCCAGCTCAAATTTGTTCCCCCAAAGTGGGTATAAGCCTTGGCAGAAAACTTCACCTTTAGCCTCTTACATCTGTACATTCTCCCTTCTACAATTTACGAAAGGTGTGTGTGTGTGTTTGTGTGTGTTGAAGCTGTAGCAAAGAATTAAGCTTAGAATCTCGTATTCCTGCATTGAGGGGCTAACTCAAATCACAACTTTGGGAGCTCCAAACACAAGAGCTCTCACATCAGATTTGAGTCTGAACGTAAAATAATCCAAAAGACCTGTTGAGAAGAAAATGGAATAGCCAAAGGGAGAAAACAAGGGTATCCCCTTGCTTAATCAAAGACAAGGATGCTCTTAGCTTGAAGACAGATCACACAGCAGGGAAGCTGGTGATTAAATGCCTCATTCCAACAAGGACTTTTCTCAGCTTTAATTAATACCACTGCTAGCTATTTATCTTGCATTACATTGGAAGGAAACAGTCCCCAGACTCCAATGTTCTTTGGGAAAAGGGCAAAGAAATATTTCAATTACTTTTTCTTTTTTTAGTAAAACACTGTAAGATTGATTTTCATCAAATGGTATGCCTCGTGAGAGGAACCAACTACTGTCCCATGCTAATGAATGTGCAAAGGGGAAGAAGTATTATTTAACATTCATAAATAGTCTTCTGAGATACAAAGCAATTGACAGTTCAGTTTATCATCCAGCTCAGTGTTACCCAAACTTTCTGTCTTTGGGGAACACTTTTCACAAGTTCTCTGACTGCCAATAAATACAGATACAGAACCTCTACGACAGTCAAAGATTCCAGGGAATATTTTGGAGATATGCTTAGCATGGTGTAGTGGTTTGAGCACTGCACTACGACCCTGGAGACCAGAGTTTGAGTCCCCTGCTTGGTCATGGAAACCCACTGTGTGACCTTGGCCTGAGCTATATTCCATGACAACTGCCATGGCAACAGTCTATGGAGCCCTGGGGTTTGTAGTTTGGTGAGGCACTAGAGCTCTCTGACTGAGAATTCTAAATGCTACTCCCTAAACTGCACATCCCAGGATTCCATGGGACACTGCCATGGCAGTTAAAGTGGAATGTAGCACTATAATTGTGTAGTGTTAATGGGCCTCTACTAAGCTACAATTTCTTCTGCATACCCCTTCCTTAAGCCTTTTAGACACCAAAGGAAATAGGGTTGTGCAATATTAGATATTATGACTTGCCAGCAGTATGGCACCACTGGATCGACTAGATGTTGTTGTTGTGTGACTTCCAGACAACTCTATCTTATGGCAACCCTATCTTATGGGTTTTGTGCCAAGACTTATTTATAGGAGGTTTGTCATCGCCTTTCTCTGAAGCTGAGAGAGTGGGACTTGTCCAAGGCCACCCAGTGGGGTGAGGATTCGACCTCAGGTTCCCTGCAGTCCTAGTTTAACAATTACATCACTACACTAGGCTAGCTCTCATGACTGGCTTGGGCTGGTATAAATAAAACTGTTACTGTGCCATATACCCGCATTCCATGACATAATTGGCAATGAACATTATTTAATTGGCACTAAATATAAATCATATATTATGGTTGGGAAGCCATTCAGCAAAGAGGACTGTCTGGACATGTGCAAAATAAGGTCAGAGGGGACCTCAAGGCATGGGCAGGTCATAACTTCACTGAGGATTAGTCAGAGAAGATTATCTTCTCAATGCCTCAAACTTAGAAAACTAGCCATCCAAACTGCCAGACAAAGCAACAACGACCAACGTCTTGTAACCTCCTTCCTGCTGAACTTCTCCCATTGTTTCCTCACCTGCCCAGACATTAAGAAGCTATCACGACTCCCATCAATGCTTTGTCACCTAATGCTAAGACCATTAGCCATCTTTGGATCCCTCTGTTGCTCTGTCAGAGAGCCACTAACTACTTCCCTCTTCAGGGCAGAATAAGGGTATAAAAGCCCCAACTCCAGCCCAGGTAATTTTTCATCATGTGACACGCTAGCACCTGGGCATCACTCTGCACCCCAAACCTTCTTTCATTCTTCTATGATGCTCTCAAACACTCATGTTTCTGCCATCTTGCCTCAACTTTCTTCTCTTCAGAATTGGTAAATATTGCCCACTTCCTCCTAACTCCCTGCTATACAATTTTTCCTTCTTTTCCTTCTGTTAGCCTCGTATGGTTTGTGAGACTGCTTGATTGCTTGTGTGTGTGTATGTGAATTCTTCCAACTGGTGTTTCTGCATTAGTACTGGTATACACAGGTGAAAAGGTCCCATGGTTACCTCCCTTTTGCTGGTCACCTTTGAGCTATAATTCCCCACCTTTTCATGAAGGCATTGGCATTGCAGGTCGACCCCTGAGTTGCCCATCTTCTGGGGTAAGAAACCCCCTTTTTGATCCACAACGGCAGCTTCTGCTTGCTGCACTGTACATATTAGGTTTGCCAATGTTCTCTTCAAACCTTAGGCTGTTTATCTCAGGGACGTACCACGCTTGAGGTATGGATTCAGGAATAGCTGACCACATTTGTTTTCAGATGTGTGTGTGTGTGTCTGGCTAAATTGTGCAAATTAATCACATTTTAATCACTTTCCTTACTTCTGCTAACTGTGCTCTGCTGACTTTGGAAGTCAGTATCCTGAAAGCAAGCATCTCCATTAATTGCTCTTCAGGCTTCTAAGATTTTATTAGGCCCAGTCAGGTATTGTCACGCTTATCTTTGCTGCCAGTAGAATGACTTTTGAACTCTATTCCAACGGTTTTATAATGCTCTTATTATCTAAATTTTATTTATTCACTTTTAATGTTCTTTGGGTCTTTGGATTGTATTGATTTAAACAAGTGATGCAGCTGCTATTATTATCTGGTTTATATGTACATTGTCTGTTGTCTGATGTCAACGTAGTACAAATGCAGACTGTAAACATTAAGAGAAGATAATAAAATATAGGTATAAGACTCTTAAAAAATGAAAGCTGAGATGATCAAATTGTTCTGCTTAATACTAAGAGTGCACTGAGGTGCTGCGCTATAGGAGTTTTAGTAACAAGCTAGGGAGAGAGACCGAAGAGATATGCTTGAATAAAATTAGCTCTGCGATCAACTCTTCTACTCTAACAACAACAACAGATCAAAAACAGCCAAGTTAATTCACAAAATATAAGAACCGTAATGGATCAGGCTATGGTGCCACGTTCTGTTCTATCAGTGGCCAATCAGTTGCTTTTGGGATCTTAAGACATGGTCGTTTATAATGTCAATTAGTTGCTTGAGGATCGTAAGACTCACACAAGCTCGTATAGGGAGATAATCCAAAATCCACAAAAGAGTAATATTTTTACTGGCCAACCAAAATGTACAAAACACATCATGCGAGGGGTTGAAGCTCCACTGGCTTCTTCATCATGCAAAAGACGTTTAAAAAATGCTTTCACATAGGGAGAGGATCTGAAAGATTGCATCTCCCTACATTTATTTGTTTATATCCCGCTTTTCTCCCGAATAGGACTCAAAGCAATTTACAATATAAATTAAAACAGAACATCTAAACCAATATGGAATGCAAAAGTTAAAAAAAGCGTTAAATGATACATTCAGTTTATACATCAAGGGCTTTATCACACCAGCTTGTTGCCTTACAGCAATCGCTTGTTTAAATAAATGGAAACATACTGACACAGAAACAATCACTTCCACCTCTTCTCTGCAATAACGCTGTGGTGCCACTTTGGTGATGCACATGCCAGCAATCGGTCTTCAGCACTGCATAGCTGACTGTCTTCTCACATGTGTCCGCACTAGTGCATGTGCTTTTTTTCTTTTTTTGGCTGCAATTGTGAAACTTCAGTTCTCTCAGTATGCATTTTTTATTTGATTTGCTATTACTGTATAAATGTGCCATGCTGGTGACCACCACAGCAGTGCAATTGCACAATTAGGGCAAAACAAATTTTAAAAAATGAGAGATATGTACTGGGCAATGGAGTAAAGGCTACTTTGCTCCTGTGCACCATGATGTCCTCTTTGCCTGGACACCAGAAGTGGAGTGACCTCCCCCTGGGGACAGAGAGGAAGAGAAGAGGAGAACCATGCCTACTCAACCTACATGACTGCCAGGATATTGGAACTGCAGCAGAATTAAACGATTGCACCAAGAAACAATAGGGAACAGCAGCGATATTGGAGCCATTTAATGTTTTCTTCCCCATTAATGAAAAGATGCAATCTAATAATGATGGAAATGCAGTGCAACAATTAGAGAGTCATGTGATAAGGAAATATCAAACATGGAAGATGGAACTAAGCCAGTGAAATTGTGCAACAAATTTAACATGTGATAAAGTCCTTATCTGATTTATATGAAACTGGCTTGGTCTTACGATCCTTTCTTCAGGTCCCATTGTCACTGACCCATATGTGAGAGAACCTTCTTGGTGGCTTATTTTTTTAAATTTATCATTAGCTTTTTAGCTGTATGTTACCTCTTTTACCTGTATGTCAGACAAAAGCAGATGCTGCATATATTCATGTACAAGTCTAAAAATTTCAGTCAGAAAATTGACCCCCACCAACTGGGATTGACTTATATACAAGTCAGTGTAAGTACTGTACCTTAAGTCTTATTAAAAAAAAAAGAGGAGTCTCTTTTGGTGCTGTTTTAAGGAGGAGCACCATTTTCCCACCCAGGTGTTCAAAAAGACTAGAAGTGATGCTGCAGCGAAGAAAGCAGAGGGGGCTGATGCTTCTTTTAGGTTCTCTCGGGATGGACTAAGCTCTTACCTTTCACCGCTCAACTCAGGGAAAGGGATGGTTCCTGTTTTGGTAAGAGTTAACACGGTACCTTCACTTTCATCAAAAAGGAACCATCCCCTTCTCTGAGTAGAGAGGCAAGTATCCATTATGGACGCCTGAGTGGGAAATGGCAGCAGTGGCAGCCAAAGGCAGCTGGCCCCCTGGGGTGGCGCTGGTATTTTCCCCTCTCAGCTTATCCAGAGATCATAACAAAATCCATAATTTTGGCCCCAAAACCTGCCCTTCAGGTTGATTTATACACAATAATTATATATGGTAATTATAAATTAATTCGCAGAATATAATAACAATCCTACACTGCTGCTTGTATTCCCTAGAGAGGCAAATTGGCCAGAATCCTCTATGCCACTTACACTGGCATAAAGTGGAGTTATACTAGTGTAATTACTTCTTTGGGCATTGTACATGGAGGTATCAAGTACCTCCTTGTGCAATGATTTTTTTCTAGCTGGACAATGGCAGCCAGCTAGTGCCCTGTTGCAGCTTCAGCCCCTGCAGACTGACCGTCCACGAAAATCTGTTCAGGTGCCATCTGAAAAAGGAGCAGCCTTCAGAATCCCCAGACTTCTAAGCTTAAGTAAGATCTTGCCCACTGCCTTTGATACCGAAGATCAAGAGCCTATTCACACTACACAATTACAGTGCTATTATTCTACTTTAACTGCAACAGTTCTGTCCTGTGGAATCCTAATGCTTGTAGTTTCACAAGGCATTTGTGCTTTCTGGCTGGGAATGCTAAATGTTTCTCCCTCCACTCCCAGTCCCAGGATTCCCAGGGCAAGAGTGGGCTTCAGGGACTGCAAATTGGGGCACCCCAGACTCCATTCAGTCCCTGGTGTGGACTTTCCACATCCCTGCTGAAGATAACATACACTTGACAAGAACAGTAGCCATTGATAGCAATGCCCTCCCTGAATTTGCTGAATCCCTCTTAAAATCACCCAGCTGGATGGCCACTACTATATCCTGTGGGGGAAAAACACTTCTCTTTTCTGGGGCAAATCTCTTCTATCATTCAGCTTCAGTGGATGACCTCTAGGTTTTATTTTATTTTATGAGAAACAGAGAAGTCCCCACTCTCCCTCCAAGGTTTCCAAGGCATGTATTATTTTATATATTTCTACCATATCAATAAGAGCCAGTGTAGTGTAGTCATTTGAGTGCTGAATTACAACCCTGACGACCAGGGTTAAATTCCCCCCTTGACCATGAAAACCCACTGGGTGATCTTCGGTAACTCACACACTCTAGTCCCGGAAAACCCCATGATCAATTTCCTTTAGGGCTGCCAGAAGTTGAAAACGACCTGAAGGTACACAACAACAACAACTGTATCAACCCTTATTTTCTCTTTTCCTCTAAGCTAAAAGCCCCAATTCTGTAACTTTCCTCACAGGAGAGCTGCTCCAGTTCCTTGACAATTTAGGTTGCCTTTTCCATATGAGAAAAAAACAACAACCCTAAACTAAACGCAAGTTAGTGAGTTAAGTTTATTTACTTCAGCAATCTTAATCCTGCCCTCACTCTGAGTAATTCCTCTTCTCCTACTCCCGGTTATTGTTTTATTGGTCAGACAAGTAGTACACCTGCTGGTTAAATAGAAATCCATCTTTACTTGCGTCCTTAAGAGCAGCTGCTTTAGTGGGATTTTCATCATAAAAGTGCAAGTCCCATTAAAGCAGTTCCTCTTAAGAAAGCAGGGAAAGATGAATTTCCATTTCATTGTTTCACTGCAAGAGTGAAAGTCCCATTAAAGAGAAAGTCTCTCCAGATGCACACACAGCTCTGTTTGCAATTATCTAGAGAGTAGTGGGAGAGGATCTGGTGGGTGTGAAAACATCTGTTTTGCCTTGCCAGAAAGGTGGGATCGAGGCTTGTTCTGCAGAAAGCAACATACATGCGCTGGATATTCTGAGTTATATAAATACAAGGCATCTCAGTTTGAGGCAAGCTGTCAGCAAGACTATCACAAAGAGGTCACTCCACCTTCAGCCAGCTAACCTCAGCTTCAAGACAACTCTGACTTATGGTGACCTTCTCCTTGGATTTTGTTGGCGAGACTTATTCACAGGTTTACTATTGCTTTCCTCTGAGGTAGAAGAGTGTGACTTGCCTAAGGACACCCAATGGGTTTTCACAGCTGAGTGAGATGTGACTCCTGGGATCCTAGCCCAATCTTCAAATCACTATACTCACCAATTCTCTCTTAACTTCTGCCGGCACTTCTTTTAATAACAAGACACAGGCCATTTCCACACTGGAGTGTTACAGCGCTTTGATTCTACATTCAACATCCTATGGAATCCTGGGGTTTGCAGTTCCGGGAGGGGCCGGCCAGCCCCTCCCGGAACTGCAAACCCCAGGATTCCATAGGATGTTGAATGTGGAATCAAAGCGCTATAACACTCCATTGCGGAAATGGCCACAGTCGCTGATTCATTCACTCCATTCGCAATACACAGATGCTTGGGTTTTCTCTTCCTGTGTGCATGAACCCCGAATATACTATTCTTTTCCAGTTAGCTTACTGTCTCCTCTCAGTTTCTGCTTTGAGATAAATATGAGCTAGATCAAGGATGCAGCATTAGTCACCTTACAAGAAATGTTCTGGTTTTATCCCCCTCCTTGGGTTATCTTTTCAGGGCTCAGTAGCCCAAAGACAGAGTGCATGCTGCGCATTAAGAAAGTCCCTGGTATCTGAGCTGCTGCTAATTAGGGTAGATGGTATTGGCTGAAAAGTCAAATGTTCTGACCTGTCAGAAAGCAGCTTGCTAATTATTATCAAGCCTTTTTAATAATGCTGCTTCTATATCACAGAAGGGGAACATGTGGCCTTCCAGATGTTGCTGGCTTGCAGTTTTAATCAGCTCTAGTCAGCAGTGCCAGTGGTGACAGATGATGGGAACTGCACTTGGATAAATACCCAGCAGGCCACACATTTTGGTCCCCATTCCACATCTTTTTTTCTAGCTGTTGACGTCCTGCGGGCTCTGTCTACCTTTCTTGTATTCAGCAAAGGTAAAAACTTTAGAACAACTTCTGACTTTCCATCTGGATTTCAGCTACAGACACAGAAGCCTCTGGGGGAAAAGAGAAAAGGAGGAAAAAAACACATTTTGTTGTTTTTTCCAAAGAATCCTCCCACCCATCCACGGCAAAACTGAACATTTTGAGATCATGATCTGCTTTGTTTTTAGAATGAAGAATACAGTGTTCAAAATAAGAACCAGAATAAAGTTGTTGTTCCATGGATGAGCAAGTTCTCCTATGGAAGGAGCTGGACATTTTTGTTCAATGTGCAATGACTACAACCGGTTCAAGACTGCAGAAGTGGAGCTGTGCAACAGGTGTGCATTTGTTTACGCATTCAGATGTCTTGGTTCAGTTGTGCAATGCTGCCATTCAACACAGGAATTGCAAAGTACATAGTTAACATGTAATTCTGTATGCACAACTCCACATCTGCAATCCCAATGTAGGATCTCAGCCAAGGTTTCCACCTACTGCTACTATGACAAAATGATTTCTAAGTGTACATCAGTCTTGATGGTAGGAAGGAAATTTCACATGTTGCAGCATACAGATCTTCTTGACCTACTAGACGTCCAGAACGTACAAGCTGGGACCCTCCCAAATATATAGCCCCTGTAGCAAATTTTCCATTTTTCAAATGGGAAAAAAATATTAGGAGAGGAATTGTTACATATTAGTTTGGGGGGCTGATGAGGGCAACACAATTCCTTTTTTTTTTTTTTTGGCAAAATAATATAGCACCTGGTGAAATCATTACTTTTTAAAATTAACCACAGTTAATGAAGTAGATATGTTCCTGGTACCAGAGAAAATTTGGTACCAGAGGCAGAATAACATGGAAAGAATAGAAAGAGGTTCCTACACACAGACACACACACGCAGACACACAGCAGTTCACAATATTTTAGCAAACTTGTAATTCAAAAGTAATAATACACACATGTAATAATACACACATGTGAAAAGAAGGCCAGGTAAGCCTTGCATAAGTAGCAAAAACACTTGAACCTTCTACAGACCACTTGAAATCATCTTCCAAAATGCATGCAGAGATACTTTTTTCCTTTCCTTTCTGTCACCAGCCTCTACATTTTTTGGCAGCAGACTATAGATCCGTGCTTTTTTAACATGCTGGTGAGGCAGGCTTATATACCTTCTCCTTTCTTCTCTATTTTTGCTGTTCACATATGCTCAGTAAGGGATTCTCAAGGCAGCTCCTGTTGCAGGTAGGCACACACAGCTACAATAAGATCAACCTGAGAATAATCTCATTCTTTTCCAGCTCAAGCTTTAGTGCAGGCACACTACTGTAATTGTACACTGAAAAGTCTGTGTTTCTCTAGCTCTCTTTCACTATACTTCCAATGCCAATGCTGCTGAAAAAACTTCAAGCTAGACGGGGTAAAGGAGGGGCTGGGCAGGTTTGTAAGAAGGAACTTCACTATCAGAGGCTTTGTTAACTGAGGTATGCCTGTTACTCCTAAAACACTACTTTTGAAAGTAATTTCGGAGTTCATTTGACTATTCTTTTATTTTTAAGCACAGTGGCCCTTTCACCTTCATGAGGGTTTGGGGCGCAGAACCCTTGTGAAAGTGGAAAAAGTATGAATAAATCCCTCCTGTGACCCCCTCCCCTTTTCTTCCAGGCTACCCCTCCCACTCCCTTGCCTTTTGTGCACTGGGGCCAGATGCAAGGGAATGGGAGGGGGAGCTCCAGAGTGGAGAAGAAAGGCTCATGCCAACCTTCTCCCTCCCATTCCCTTGCCTTTTGCTCCAGCATGAGTTCTCAGTGCCAGCGCCAGAGAGAAGGGAACGGGGGGTCTTGAGGGGAAAAGGAAAGCACATGCATGCTCCCCCCTCCATTTCTTTGTCTTTTGTTCGGGTGCTTGCCTTCCTTCTCCCATACCTAGCAAACACAAGAGAATGGGAGGAAGAGAATGGGCAGAGATTTACGTTTGCACCTCGTGAATAATCAAATTTGTGAAAGTCAAGCCCACGAATGTGGAAGGAGGACTTGTACATTTTCAAAGAAAAAGAAAAGGCAACAGGTTAATAACACATTGTGAACACATCACTCTCCAAATAATGGGAAACAAATGGAGAATGTCAGTAAGTTAATCTTTAAAAAGAGGAAGGAGGGAAAAGAGCAAAGGGTATAAAATTATCTTCCAAAATGACATTCTCAGCTCTTGCTTCAAGCCCCTGATCTCAGGGATAATGAGCTGAGAAAATATGTTCCCAGTTTCCTGACACAGGTAACCATTTCCGTACTAGACTATTGGAGTGCTATTATTCCACTTTCAACATCCTAGGGAATCCTTGGGTTTGCAGTTTCGGGAGGGGCCCCTCCCGAAGCTGCAAACCCCAGGATTCCCTAGGATGTTGAAAGTGGAATAATAGTGTCGTAACAGTCTAGTATGGAAATGGCCAGGTGTGTTCCTCCAGTAATCTCATCTTGTGTCCTCTGTTTCTTTCAGCATCTTTTCCAACTACTGTGTCTGATCCCCTCAATGCGCAACAAATGGAAACAGGAAGATCTGTGGCCTTTGGAATAAAACATTCATCCCAAGCTCTGACTGCAGAGGGAAGAGAGGAGGACTTAGCCAAGTTCTTCAGCGGTTTCTTTCCCTAATATCCCACCACTAGCAGACATATAAGGTGGCACCTTGCTACAGGCCCGGCCTGTAAGCATTAGTAGATGAACCAATTGAGAAAACAATTCCGCATCATCTTAGTACCAAAGAAACCATCTCGGCTTCTCCTGTTTGCTTCCAACTCCTACATAAAGCATCCTATGGATTAAAAAAATAATCCCACGCCCTCTCCTTCCTCTTTCAAACAATGCTCTTATTGGGTGGTAAACTCCCTAATAGAAGAAAACAACTCTTTGGCCATAATCAACAGAGCACACACACAGACACACATAGAGGAAGGATAAGCAAACCAGAAAAACAACCATGTTTTCATGTTTCACAGCAGTTTCCAGTGCCTTGCAAGGCCACTAAAATTTGGGTTAGATAAACTGATCTTCTTCTCCTTTCCCCTTTGTTCACATGTCCTTATTCACTTGCCCTTGTGAATGTGTAGCAGCTGTTTGGCTGGCTGGGGAAATAAGAATTGTGGAGCAGAAGTTGTTGTGTGGTAAGTATAACTTCTGTTTCCATCTTTCCTCTTGCATTATATTCCCCCTCCTTTCCTGGCCAGGATGTGTGGAAAGGTCATCTTCACACACTACAACTCCTAAAACTCCTCAGCCCACGTGGACACTGCCATGCTGGCTAGGAACAGGGGAGAGAATCTCCGATCAGTAGATGAAAAAGAAACTTTTCCAAGCTCTGCACAGTCGACAACCTGGAACAAGTTAAACTCTTAATAAGGAAGGTCTTTAAACATACATTCACACTGTCTTTCACTGCCATGACACCTGCTTTCAAAGCACGCATAGAATGGAAGCTTTAAATTTCTCCATCCCTGCATAGTGAGACAGGAAGGGTGTTTCTATGTGTGATGATGATGTGATGATGATGATGATGATGATAGCAATAATAATGATGATGATGATGACGACGATGATGTTTATTTATAACACCCTTTAAAGCAAAGGGCAGAACATCAACATACACAATCAGGGACAAAGACAATAAAACAGAACACCACAACAACACATGGAATGGAATCCCCAACACCCGAGTGGAGTGGAGTGGAGTGGAGTGGAGTGTTTGTGTATGTGCATGCATATGTGAGAAAGAGAGATACACAAAGGCGAACACTGTGCTTTTGTGGGCACACGTGGCCACTGCCAGCCCATCACTGGAAGTAAGCCTTAGAACCTTTCCCAATGGGCACACAGAAATGGACATCTGCAGAGACCTCCAGGTGTCCTCTTGAGGTCTCTGCAAATGGTGTCATAGAATCACAGAGCTAGAAGAGACCGCAAAGGCCATCCAGTCCAACCCCCTGCTTAAAAACCTCCAAAGAAGGAGACTCTACCACATTCTGAGGCAGAGTATATCACTGATGAACTGCTCTTACCATCAGGAAGTTCTTCCTTAGGTGGAATCTCTTTTCCTATAGTTTGAAGCTGTTACTCCATATCTTAGTCTCTGGAGCAACAGAAAACAACCTGTTCCATCTTCTACACGACACCCTCTCAAATATTTAAACCTGGCTATCATATCATTTTAGCCTTTCTTCTCCAGACTAAACACACCCAGCTCACTAAGTTCCTCCTAACCGGGCCTGGTTTCCCGGACTTTTGATAATTTTGGTCATCCTCCTTTACACATGTTCCAGCGTGTCAATATCCTTCTTGAACTGTGGTGACCAGAACTGGATCCAATATTCCAGTTGAGGTCTGACCAAAGCAGAATAGAGTGGTACTAGTAATTCCCTTGACCTAGGCACTATACTCCTATTGATATAGCCTAGAATTACATTGGCTTTTGCAGCTGCTGCATTACACTGTCACTGCTCTGCATCCAGCAATAGGAAGACTGCTGGATGCTTGTCAGCTGCTCCCCTGATCTCCCCTGAACAGGAAATGGCTAAGTTTGTCAAGCTGCAGCTGAGAAAAGGCAGGTTTGGGAGGCTGCATGGTTGGGAGAGAACTCTGACTTCTGAAACAACCCAGAAAGTGAATTGTGATGGCATAACACCAGCTTATGTGACTGTAGTTCACCAGCAGGATGCTAGCCAGCCAGCTTTATGGCACTATTCTGGAAGGCTGGTCTGGAAAAATTCACTAGAAGGCGGCCAGCACAAGCCTCTATCCTGGGCCTGCTGATAAGCATAGTTCAAAAAGTAACATAGAAGTTTTTATCATGCTTGATGAGAATGTGGGAGAAAAAAGCTTTTGCACCTAAAAAAAATCATGCAAACAACCCCAGGGTATTTTGCAAAAATATATTGTGCACTTGCCATATGTGCAGTGGTTTTGTTCCAGGAATCCCACATCAAACAAAAAATGCAAAGCTTTGCATCCCATTATAATCAATGGACACAACGCATGTGCCTATGGCAGCAGAGGTGACGTAAGGGTCCTCCTTTCGGTGTTGGTTTTTCTGCACAGGCAAATTCTTTGCAACAACAACAACCGCCACCAAGTGTGAAAAACTGTTGAAGAGTTCATTTTTGCAATCTAACTCCACAGAGAGAAAACTTCTAAAATTGTTTGTTGATGCAAACAAGAATCAATTAAGTAAAGATTCGTATCTCTCATGTAGATGGGTTTGAACTAAATGACCAAGGTTCTGAATGTTATAAAATCGCTTATTATACGCTTAGTTGTTGTAGTGGTATTATATGTGAGTAAAGTCAGCCTTCCACATTTGCGGGTTTGGCTTTCATGGATTTGATTATTTGCAAATTTCTCCAACTCCTGCCCACCCACCTGATGTACCTCTTTTCCAGGGGAACCTTCCCTCTAGATAGCTCCAATCAGGCCACACAGCCCTTTAAAAACCTGACTTTGGTCCTTCTCTTCCTTCACCAGCTGCTCCCTGGCCAGCTAAGGATTGCTTGCAGCCTGATTTCTCAGCACCACAAATCTTCTCCTGATGCCTCCCTACACCCCAGGAAGTAGATGGAAGAGAGAGAAGAAGTATAGGATCACCACGCTTACCCTTTTTCCTTTCCCTGACCTAGAGCTGGCCAGCCCCTCCCGAAACTGCAAACCCCAGGATTCCATTGGATGTTGAAAGTGGAATCATGGTGCTATAACAGCACAGTGCGGAAATGGCCCTAGTTTGGACCTTGGATACCTGTTCTCCCCACCATGCTTTGGTCCCCTTCCCACAGACACACACATTTTGATATTCGTGGTTTTTCCACTTTTGCAAGGGTCCTGTACCCCCAACCATAGTGAAGGCGGAGGGCCAACTATCAATATATGTGTTTGACAAAAAAAAAAAACTATGTGTGAAAAGAGCTGCTAAACAATTAACCAAGAAACCTTACAGCAACCAGCTTTTGATGATAACTGGAATGAATTAATTGAGACAGACGTGGACTAGATTTCAGTCCTTCCAACTGAAAAAAGGGGAATGAAGGGAAACAAATCTGGCTTTGCATGGGCTAACAGAGCAAAATTGTATTGTTTTGGACTTCTAGAAGAACAAGCTGCCACTGTGAAGATCACATAGTATATTTTGTTCTCTAAGAAACCAAGAGATTGAGGAATAGTTGTTTATTTAGAGGAGGCTGTAGATGACCAACTGACACCTAGAAGTCAAAACTTCTATCAAAACCAGTAGCTTCGTGGCATTTTCCCAGAACACGCACTTTGCGGTAGTGAGTTGGCAACTTTAGCAAACTATATTAGGATATATGAGCTCAGGGCTCCCATACTGTTCAGATTCTGCTCTGTCAGGGTGGGGGACAGAAATTTCTTCCTCTAAATAAAGTTGGATGCTTGGTTCACCAGGCCTCGTCTTCCAATTTCTCCTAGAGTTACAGGGGAAGGGAGTCCCTTTCCATAGCTCTACACCTATATTTCTACTTGCAAAATAGTGTCTGTATCTATATGTATTTCAAGCATGAAAATATACATGCATTTCTCTCAAAATAGGCCATTTCCTCTCCTGTCCTTTTCCTCTGCAGCTGAATGACATTTAACTCAGTTGGTTCTGTATAGTCCTGGGATTTTGCTCGTTTCCCATTCAGCTTGATAAAGAATTTTGTGGCTCTTAAAGAATACATACTATCTGAGCTTACAATAGCATCTCCTCCTCATTTTGTGGGTTTCAACATGTCCACTGCTTAAACTGTGGCTGCCCTGCAACAAGTTCTGCTCAAAGGGCAAAGGAAAAAAAGGTTAGCAGCTTAAATTTATGTGTAAATGTCTACAAGTCCACGAACGAGGCTCAGTTGCTTCAAGGCAAATTGCATCTGGCTCATTCTAAGAAGTCGAGATCAAAGAAGAGTTGAGAAGTTTAGAAAACGGGGGGGAGTGAAATATCTTCCTGTCATCTCCTTTTCTTAGCCATTTCTGCACTAGACTGTTGGCGCTATTACTGCACTTGCAACATCCTATAGCATCCTGTGGTTTGCAGTTTTGGGAGGGGCCACCTGGCCCCTCCCGAAACTGCAAACCCCAGGATGCCATAGGATGTTGCAATTGGAATAATAGCACTATAACAGTCTAGTGCAGAAATGGCCCTTGTTGGAGTAACATTAGCCACTTCTGTGATTTTGCATGGTCTGGGGTAGCCTGGCGCAACTCTATGAAAGGACTGGGACTTTGGGGTGTGAGTGTGAGAATAGGAACACCCCATGGGTTTGCCTCTATTGGGAGGGCAGACAAGAACATATGGTTAACCCTCTTTCCTATTCCTAACAAATAAATTTTAAGACAAAAGTGGAACTGTGAGGGGGAAGAGAGCAGGAATACAGGCCCTTCAGTCTCCGTGGCTAGCATTTTGGTGAGAAGGATGGGATATAAATCAGATCCAATCACATCCGTCAACCAAGGCAGGTCCAACCCTATCAAATTAAGGCAGCAAGATTTTGTATACTAAGGAAAGACTTCTATTTTCACTGCTGGGGAAGGTGAGAATCTTTTGTGGAATTTACTATCTCTTGAGGCAATATGATTTCGATGTGTTTAGGGAACTCTGGACTGTGACTGAAGATGGGAGCTGCTTCTCTCGAAGCTTTGCTTAAAGGACAGGGAACAAACGTGTTACCTCCTGCTTCCGTACATTTTGGAATATAGTCAGTCCTCCATACTCACAGATTCTTTATCCACGGATTCAATGAAACATGGCTTGAATATCTATCTATCTATCTATCTATCTATCTATCTATCTATCTATCTATCTATCTATCTATCTATCCTACCTACCTACCTACCTACCTATCTGTATATATGTATACACACACAGAGAGAAAACCTTATTTTTCCATTTCATATAAGGAATGCCATTCTCCTACACCATTGTACATAATGGGACTTGAGCATCCATGAATTGTGGTATCCACAGGGGTTCCTGAAACCAAACTCCAGCAGATACCAAGGGCCCACTGTACCATCTTCTGAGGGATGCTGGTGCTCCACGCTGACATTTATCTTGTGTTTGAAGATGGTTTACATTCTTGCTCCCATTCTAATAGGATTCAGAAGGTCAGGCCATTTCCGCACTACACTGTTACAGTGCTATTATCCCATTTTCAACATCCTGTGGAGTTCTGGGGTTTGTAGTTTGCTGAGGCCAAAGAGCTCTCTCTGAGGCCCCTCCCTAAACTGCAAACCCCAGGATTCCATAGGATGTTGAAAGTGGAATAATAGCACTATTAAGAGCATAGTACGGAAATGACCCTGGATACAGAACACTGCACTTGCTGCTTCCTTGGTCCAGAGAAATGTTTTGCATTTTATCTACCACTTGACAGATAGCAGTAGGGAGAGCAGGGAGCATACACCCAGACATGCTTCAACTGCTGCTTTGTGCCAAATATGTTCCTCCTCTGGAATTGTTTACTCTTTTAAAGTGAAAGCCAAATAGTGCCGGATTCTTAAAATAACTTGCTGTTTGGGATTCAGGAAACTTCAGGTCAAAGACATTTACAAAGAGGGGGAAAGAATTAAAGAGGCAGAGGCTCTAAAAGTTCCTGCTTCAAATGCTGGTATACGTCCAAGACCCAACAATGTCTTTCTGTATCTAGCACCACTGTTCCAGATAGTGCTGGCTTTCCCACACCTAGTAGGTGATCCCTCTTCTACCTTTAACAACTGTAGGACAGGCAGCAAGTAAAATGGCAAAGGCTTTTTTGGCATGGAGATGGAAAATTGGGAGGAAATGCACCGCTAATTTTCCAGCTGCTTTAAAACACAGGAATCCCAGCAAAGGAATAAAAAGTGGCCACTCTATAGACCATTTACTGACCAGAAATGTTGGGTATACCTAGAATCTCAACATTTTCTGACATTCACATTTACTTAACTTCAGCTGTGTGCTAGGCAGAGTCTGAAAATTTCCTCTTTTGGACTACAACTCTTTGAACTGGCTGGGATAGCTGGAGGGATTCTGGTTGCTGAATATTCAGTACAACTTCTTGTTGTGTCTTCAAGCTGTTTCTTACAGACCCCTAAATGGCTTAGGGCCAGGATATTGCCAGCCTTCCAAATCCATGCGTTCTGCATCCATGGATTCAACCAACCACAAATGCCAAAAGATAAACCGTGATTTTGCCACATGCCAAGCACTAACTATGCTGATATGTAGGCATACCCTGCTGTAGCTTCCTGCTATTTTACAGATCTTCAGGGCCCTATCACACGACACTGTTGTAGTGCTCTTATTCCCATATATAAAATGGCAAAGAACTCAAACAAGTGCCAGAGAGAGAATGAAGCCATTTCCGCTCTACACTGTTATAGTGCTATTATTCCATTTTCAACATTCTGCGGAATTCTGAGGTTTGTGGTTTAGTAAGGCCAGGAGTTCTCTAAGAAGTCTAAATGACCCTCCCTAAACTGCAAATCCCAGGATTCCATATGATGTTCCCATGACCATTACAGTGGAATATCAGCACTACGACTGTGTAGAGTGGTAGGACCCTCAGGCCATTTCTGCCTTACACTGTTATAGTGCTATTATTCCACTTTCAACGTCCTATGGAATCCTGGGATTTGCAGTTTAGGGAGGGGCATTTAGAATTCTCAGCCAGAGAGCTCTTTGGCCTCAGTAAACTACAAACCCTAGAATTCCACAGGATGTCGAAAATGGAATAACAGCACTATAATAGTGTAGGGCAGAAATGGCCTCATTCTCTCTCCAGTACTTGTTTGAGTTCTTTGCCATTTTATATACAGGACATCATTTTACTGTGCCATAGTATATCATGGGGCTTGAGCATCCACAGATTTTGATATCCACAGTGTGCATATGTGTGTATGTCCTGGAACCAAACCGTAGAACGTACTGTGGGTCCACTGTGTCTGAAAGACTATCTCCTCCCATACTCTTATCGGCAGGCAAACAAATGCCTGAAATTTTCAGTCCTCAGTAAAGGCCATGGTGTGTGTCCTAACACCGCATAAAGCTAAGGTGGTGTTAAGATATGACAGGGCTTTCTCTGTAGCAGCACCCTAACTGTAGAACTCCTTGCTAAGGGAAGTCAAGATAGCTCCATTTCTTCTGAATGTACTGTAGGGTTAACAGTTATCAGGACCTGGCGGCTCTTCTTTGATTCTCAGCACAAGAGTGAAGAATCTCAGGGCAAGAGCACTGCCTTAAAAGATGCATGCACCATATGCACATGCCATTAAGTGTGCTATATACACAGAGCATTCTTGTTGTTGTGTGCCTTCAAGTTGTTTCCAACTTTGGTGAACCTAAGGTGATAGTTACCATAGTTACCATGCCTAAGGTCATCTAGTAGGTTTCAATAGCCAAGCAGAGAATCCAACCCTGATCTCCAGGGTAACAGCCCAATGCTCAAACTACTACCCTACACTGGGTCTCTATACAGAGATTACCAGTTGTAGAAAAACCACCAAGTACAGCAAATGAGAAATACATAGTTTGCACACCTGTGGCCAGTGCTTAATGTGTCACACAATGACATCACAAGGGGCTGCCCCCTGTAAATGCAATCACTGTGACCTCACCAGGGCTGACATCACAAGGGGGTTATTCCTAGGTCTCAGGCTTTGGCCTGACATTTCAGGGCCTGGGATAGTCATGACTTGGCAACCCTATAAAACTGTCTCGCTCTGTATTGTCCATGAAATTCTTCCGGTTGTTTTAATTGTTGGACTTTAATTTTTTTTTAAAGGAGTGTTTTATTTCATTGTTGATTTTTTTTTAAAAAAAATTTGTACAGTCAACTTTCCATGTTCACAGGGGTTAGGGGCACAAGTGGAAAAAAAATGCAAGTATCAAAATGTGTGGGTGTCTGTGTCCGGCCCCTTCCAAAACTGCAAACCCCAGGATTCCATAGGATGTTGCAAGTGGAATCATCACGCTATAACAGGTTAGTGCGGAAATGGTGCAGGTCAGGGAAAGGGGGTGACCGGGCATGGTGGCCCTATGCTTCCTCTTTTGCCCATCTCCACCCCTGGGAGTGTGTGAGCCATCAGAAGAGGGTTTAGGGTGCTGAGAAATCAAGCTGTAAGCCACCCTTAGGTGGCCAAGCAGTGGCTGGTGGAGGAAGAGGAGGAGGAGGAGGAACAGAGCCTGGTTTTTAAAGGGCTCCATGGCCTGGTCGGAGCTGTCACAAAGAGATAAGGTTCCTCCAGAAAAGAAGTGCCAGGGGCAGGGGGCAGAGGTTGGAGAAACTTGCAAATAATCCAGTATGTGAAAGTTAAACCCACAAATGTAGAGGGCCAACTATAGTGTTTTAAATGTTTTTACCCGTTCTGCCTCACCTCAGGATCCTTGGTGGCTGAAGTGTGATATATAAATGTTTTGAATGAATGGATGAATGATTACTTTAGTGGAAGAAAGGAACCTTTCCAAGTTGTGGCGCTAGGCGCTGTACATGCACGATCAGGGGTTTAACCACCCCCTTGGCCTCAATCCTGCCAAAATAGCACACGCTGAGAAACACCAAAGAGCTGCGTTTGAAAGCAAAGCAAGCTCCAAGTCATTGCTAATCTACTCGTGATCTCTTTCCTGCCCTGCCCCCCCAACTCCACACACACTGTCGACAATACACTTGACAAAATGCACAAAGCTGTAGACAACCAGCAGGGAAGGAAATGGGAGCGTGCCGTGCACAATGGCAAGGAAGCACTTGGGGAGGGGGGCAAAGGGGTTGGTGCAGCTGGTGCTATTTTCCGTTCAGTTAAGGGTGTCATTCTTAGGGCCACTGGTCACGCAAATAAATACGTGAGCAGCCCCAGCAGGCCAGCATCCACAATATACTTCAAAGGCTTGCATTTAGGGTGCAGAGATTGTAACCTACTTTATTTTAGAATTGCTACAATATGAACATAGCAAACTGTTTTCTATTGTGTAAGAACATTGGTTGGTTTATGTTCATATTATTTGACACTGACTCTGAGCAGTTACCCACAGAGTTATCAGTTCAAGATTATCGCAGGACTTGAGGTTTCCTGGTCAAAACCTGAGACCTAGGAATGGCCCCTGATGATGTATTTAAGAGTAATGCATTAAATACCAACCACAGTTTCTTGTAGCTTGTTATTCTCTCTCTCACATACACATACACACAGGCCATTTCCGCACTAGCTAGTTATAGTGCTATTATTCCACTTTTAACATCCTGTGGAATCCTGGGGTTTGCAGTTTAGGGAGGGGTCTCAAAGGCCCCTCCCTAAACTGCAAACCCCAGGATTCCACAGGATGTTGAAAATGGAATAATAGCACTTTAACAGTCTAGTGCAGAAATGGCCACAGACACACGCACACATAGATTGAGGGAGAGAGGAAGGACATAATTTCCAAACAGAGGCTAGAAATTTCCAAACAGAGAAATCTTATGGAAGGGGCTGTTCCCAAATCAAGCTGAAATGAAAATATTATCCCTTCTCATTTACTTAGGGAGACGGGATGAGGCACATTTAATCTATCCTACTTGTTTCTAGCCAGAAGGTAGATGCAGAGCAGAGTGGAGGGTAAATCCTGCCATAATGACCAGAAGGCAAGGAAGAAGCTAAGTAAATTCATAGACCTGCAGCCACCCAAGAGGCTTTGCCACCTGCAGCAACAAAACAACTAATCCTTGCAAGATGCTAGTCTACTAGCTGAACTGGAGATGTGGAGCCCTATCACACTGCACCCTTAGAATGCTATATTCCGCTTTAACTGTCATGGTAACACTGTGTAGAATTCTGGGGTTTGTAGTTTAATGAGGCCCAAGAGTACTGTGGCTGAGAATTCCAAATGCTCCTCCCTAAACTGCAAATCCCAGAATTCCACAGGATATTACCATGGCAATTAAAGCGGAATATAGTGCAACAATGTGATAGCTCTCTTGCACACATCCTTTTCTTCTTGTCTGGAACCGAGCCCAGAAAAACTGCAGAATCTGCACCCTCCCCTTCTGCCTTGAGATAACCCATGAAAACTGGAGATTCAGAGCCAAGCCCTGAGGTCTGGCAAGCCAAGCACCTTGTGATTTCAGATAGGGCAGTGCCCACCGTTGCCTGACATGCAGTTGGAGGGGGACTAAATCTGAAATCTTCTGTATAGAAAGCATACTCTCTAACAATAAGCTAGAGCCTGTGCTCTGATCTGTATACCTGCAGAGCTAGAAGAGTGATGCACGAGATGCTTTCCATGAACTGCAGAGCTTGCTTTGAAGATCTTTACAGGTAGGCAGAACCATGAAGTTCTGCACAGCCCTATCTGCTAGTTAAAATCTGATGCTGGGGTTCCCATCCTATATCCTATGCTCATCAGAAGCTGATTTTGTGGATGTGTGGAACAGGGACTTTTCAGGGTTAACACCTAAGTTCTGGAACTCCCTGCCTCCAAAGTCTGCATGGAACTCGGAGCACGTGCCTTGGCTGCCGTTGTCTTCTCCTGTCCCGCGGTAAGCTTTTGAGGCAGAACAGAAAGAAGAAGAGAAAGCAAGCAGAGCCTTCTAGCTCCCACGGCAGTGGGGCAGTCAATCTACTCCAGGACTTTATTTAATTTTATTCTGCTTAATCTATACAAACATACCTTGGTTAACAAAATCCCTGATAAGCTCCTTTTCACAAAGTTGTTTTGTGCCTGCCCAGCTCCCTTTTCCCTTTCATCCTCTGTCAAGCTTGAAAGCTGTTTTTTTTAAAAAGCAGGAACAGCAGTGGTTCCTAATCTGGGGTCTGCAGACCTGCAGGGGGCTGTGATGTCCTGTGACAGCTTGAAGGAACGTTTTGAGCTTTTACAGTTAAAAAAGAAAGAATGTCCGAAGGAACGAATGGAAGGATGGAAGGAAGAAAGAAGAATAGATGGACAGTTATATATTGATCTCAAAGAGCAGGAGACTTTTGCTGGTGACAGGCATCATTGGTACACATTTTCATCACAGTATCTCAAACTGTTCAAAAGTTATGAAATTGTTTGATAGTCAAAAATGTACTCAGCACTTGCTATTTCTGTATGCTGTGAGAACATGCATGTGAATGACACTGACTCCATTTCCGCACTAGTGAATGACTGCAAGTGAATGACACTGACCCCATTTCCCCACTAGATGGGCCAAGTGGCCCCTCTCGAAACTGCAAACCCCAGGATTCCATAGGATGTTGCAAGAGGAATCATAGCGATATAACTGCCTAGTGCAGAAATGGCCTGAGTGGCACACAGAAAGCACATGATGTTTCTTGCTACTGCACATACAGCCAGAAGCTGCCTTGAGTTAAGTCTTGGTGGTTGGTGGCAACAAAAGATATTTAAAAGGGGTCCATGGTAAAGAAAAGGTTAAGAACCACTGGTCTATTCCGTTAGATGCAATGAAGAAAAAAGCTTTTGTAACAAAAGTCACAAAAATTTATATCCCTGCCCCCAGCATCCAGAACAGATTCTGGTAGGGTACAGCAGCCATGTTGGTTGGTGGATTCTGGAAGCTGTAGTCCAAAACGCAACTTTCCTGAGCTCTGGGTGCTGCATTAAAAATACCACTCCCCTCTACCCTACTTCTTGGCCCACCATTCTTTTTTCCCAGAGCAGCAGCAAGAGTCCAGAGGAGTTAAAAGTTAACTTTTGTTACCACCAGACAATTGTTAGGAGCACGCGCAGTTCTGTGGTGGGACCGCTCTGAACTTTTGCTTCTAAAAGGCCCTTGTGTTCACACTAAGCTCCTTTGTGCCTCTGTGTCAGAACAGTGCGTGACTCAGGCATCCTTCCCGTTCATTCTGTCCCCCCACCACACACATCTGTCCTTGTCCTCCTCCTCCTCCTATCCCCTTTCTTTCCAAATCTCTTCCCTCTGCAGAGGATGAGAGTCAAAGCTACGCCAGAGGGAGACATGATCTGACACAGTTTTAAAAAAAGGACATGCATTTATGAGAGCTAACTGTGCTTTGCAGACTGCACGGCACACACCTTTTTAAAGGAACTCACTAAATAATAATGTCTCAAAAAGAAATGTTTAAACGTGGGTAGTTTCCTTTGAGGCTCCCCCCCCTTGGAGTAAGTTAATTCTCAATTGCACACACTAAAGTGTACTTCTATTACAAGATATGTGGGGACTGATGCAATAGGAGCCAAATAGATGTTATGTTTTGATTCTGCTTGAAAAAAGACTGGCTAGAACCCTCTCGATTAGTCCTAGGGCCTTTCTGCGCTACACTGTCATGGTGCTGTTATTCAACCTCCTATGGAATCCTGGGGTTTGCAGTTGAGGGAGGGGTATTTAGACTTTTCAGCCAGAGAGCTCTTTGGCCTCAGAAAACTACAAACCCCAGAATTCCAAAGCATGTTGAAAGTGGAATAATACCACTATAACAGCGTACGGCAGAATGGCCCCTAGTTACAGCAGCATCACTGAATCAGCTACTAAATGGTGAACCAAAACATTAGGTAAATCACACCCTGAACTTTTCACAGATGAAAACAGGAGAGGTGTGTGGCTCAGCAACATCAGGGTATGGTCAACACAGAAAAGCTATTAATGAGGAAGAACACACAAACTAGGAGAGGCTGCAGCAGTTTGCTTTTCTTGGATCCTACTAGGAAGGGCAAGATTCTGCCCCCTCCTCTCCACTCCTTCCTCCTGAGTAAACTGAGTGCAAACTATGTTTGCACTTGGAACTAACCCATTTCCACACCATACTCTTAGAGCATGATTATTCCACTTTCAACATCCTATGGAATCCTGGGGTTTGCAGCTTAGGGAGGGGCCAGCCGGCCCCTCCCGAAACTTCAAACCCCAGGATTCCATAGGATGTTGCAAGTGGAATAATCACACTATAAGAGTGTAGTGCAGAAATGGCCAATGTTAAGATGTGCGGCTCCTATCATAAGGATGCTAGATGTGTATTAGTATATGTAACGGAATACCTTCACTTGATTAAATAGGGCTATTGTTTGCTAAAGTGCTACCATGAATCAATCCCCAATTGGTACTTGCAATTACAGTTCTTCCTCCACACTTGTGGGTCTGACTTTTTTGTATCTGATTATTTGTGAGGCATGCCAGGCCTTCCCTCTCATTCCCTTGCATTTTGCCAGGCACAGATAAGAAAGGCAAGTGTGCCTGAGTAAAAGAAGCTCGTCCTTCCCATCCCCATGCATTTGGCCCTGGCGCAGAGAATATACATGGAGGCAAAAGGCAAGAGCAGCAAGGGCGGGGGGAGGGATCCTCACAAAGGAATGGGAGGCAGAGCGTGGATGGAGAAGTTATTCACCGTTTTCCCATTTTTGTGAGTTCTGCGCCCTGAATCCTTGTGAAAGTGGAGGGACCACTGTATGTAGCTGGCATGAACTTCTAAGGTATTCCAAGACACCAAATGGTTAATTGTTGTATTGTTCAACGTCTCTTTGTATCTGGGCCAGGAATGCAAAAGTAACGGGAAGGTGTGTTACGGGAATGGACAATGCAAAGATAAGGAGATAGGAACTTGTTCTTCCTCCCAGGATGAAAAATAGGTAAATAATGGAAGGTTTGGGAAAATGCCTGTGCTGGTGGGTGACTTGACATTCATGACTTTCTCCTATTACTGATATGCGCACCTAAATCTGTATGAAAAGGTATAACATCTATAACCATCCAATATGCCATAACTTGTTTTGCTCTAAATCAGTGGTTCTCAACCTGTGGGTCCCCAGATGTTCGTAGACTTCAGCTCCCAGAAGCCCCAGCCACTATGGTCAATGCTCAGGGCTTCTGGGAGTTGAAGTCCAAAAACATCTGGGGACCCACAGGTTGAGAACCACTGCTCTAAATAAACCCTTCTGTTCAACTTTGAGTGAAGTTTGTGAGTGCAAGTTATCCAGGACATGCACAATGTGCGTAAACGGAGAATAAAGGGAGAAAGTGGGAGATGGAAAGAGAAACTGGGACATTTTAAAAGCAGCTGAAAAGGCAGGACAACAGTGGATTAATTAGGACTGTCTCTGCTAAATCGGGACAAGTTGGATGGTAGGCGTAAATCAAACAGATTTAAAGGCTCTACTTTAGTTGGGACTAATAATGATATTTAGGCTATTATTTAATTTACATCTAACTAGAAGATAGTGGTTAGGGCAACTTTTGAGCACTTGCAGAGAGTGTACTGCCAACAAAAAGGCATTGTGCAACTATTTACTGATAATTTTCCAAAGCCTCTATAGCAGTATCTGAGACTTGAACACCTTCTCTATCTGCTTTTAGGAAAGGTACAAGCCAGCTTTGAATCTTGGTTATTCAGAGAGCAGTAAGCATTTAAACTAAAGTGAACATGTACCAATGATAGCTGCATGGCCATTAATCACAGCACAGATTTTAGAATGAGTTGCTACAAAGTCCAGGGTGTGGCCATACACCACGGGCAGAGAGCATGCTTAGCAGCTCAGTGGTTCTGGGTTCCGTTCTCTCCCTCTTTGGTCTTATGTTCAAGTGGCAAGTGATAAGAAAAAAACTTCTCCCTGCCTAAAACTGTGGAAAGCCACTGGCTACACAAAACAATATTTGCTAGCTAGCTAAAGACCCAGTGAAAGATTATTTTAAAGACTATATCCTCCCACAAAAGATTCTGGGGTGCTACTGGCCATTTTGTACTGTCTGGGAGCACAATAAAAAATATAGATAATATTTATATTTTTAAAAAAATAAAAGAACACTCTACTTTTTCTGGGCCCTGTGAGAGGTCCCAAGACGTCCACAGGACTTTCCAAAAAGCTGCATGATTCCCTTGCCCTGAGCTAGAGTATAGAGAAGTGACTTTTTTGGATTAAACTCCCCAGAATCCCTCAGTAAATGTCCATGCTAGCAGGATGGATTATGGGAGTTGTAGTCAAAAAAGCTATTCTTTTTCAACCTCTGATAGTAGGTGAGATCTCTAGGAGAGGCCCTACTCTTGTTCCTATCAGTGGAGGCAGACATGGGACAGGGCCTTCTGATCTCAGCTTCTGATCTCCGATCACAGATCACTTAAATGTGATCACTGATCAGAGAATCACAGAATCGTAGAGCTGGAGGAAATCACATTTGCCTTGACCTAGATGTTGTACTCCTGCTGATACAGCCCAGAATCACGCTGGCTTTTTTAGCTGCTGCATCACACTGCTGACTCATCTTCAGCTTGTGGTCCCAGGTCCTAGACTCCTAGATCCTTTTCACATGAGCTGTGGTCAAGCAAGGTGTCTAGGGTGACTAAGCACCTAGCAAGGAAGGAGGGAGCTGACTAAATAAACACAGAGATCCCCTGAAAAGTCTTTGCAAGTTGCAGCAAGAAATAAATTAAGCCTTGTAAACTGTGGCCAAGTTGCTACTTTATTAGATGAGGTGGATATCTGCACACAGTCCTCTCCTCTAAGCCAGAAAAACACTAGAATTTGTGCCCTCATTTCGCACCGGGAGATGACCCACAAAAACCGGAGACTCAGGGCTAGACTTCAAGATCTGGCAGCCATACTCTGAAGGCAGAATGTTGACATGCCAATGCACTGGACTGCAAAATTTTCCCATAGTCTGTTGAGACATATTTAACAGTGACAACACCCTGTGCTAAAATGAATTATTTTCCTGTTTCTTTGCTTTTATTAAAAGAGTATTTCTGCTCCAAAGGTCTGAACAACGTATTTACAGCCTGAGCATGTATTTATTTTAAACACAGCATAGAACGGGGTTGGGCTGGATTCCTCATCAGATAACCAAAATGAGCCAAGGCAGGGAGAGATAATGAAGTATGAAATATGCCTTAGCAAAAAACAGAGAGGAAATGTCAGGTTCCAGCTGAGAGCTGGACGTCTGCCCACTGGGGCAGAGAAAAACAGACAGTGTGAGTCCTTACAGTTGGTTGATATTTACACAGCAGCGAGCATTTTGGCATGGATGCTCCAAGCTGAACCCATGTGCATATCACAGCATATGAACATGTTTGTGGATATGAAGAGGAGAACAGGTGATACCTGTGCTTACTGGGTTTTTAATTATTTTAAACTAATGTTTTAATTGGATTTTTATAAAAGAATCCTCATGTCATTTTTACCCTATTTTCTTTGAGCTAGAATTGTAAGCTGTTTTGGGGGTGTCATATTGGGATAAAGGCATTATATAAATCAGATAAATAAATCAAATCAAACAGATAAACTGTAGTGTGCATAATGGTTTGAGTATTGGACTATGACTCTGGAGCCCAGGGCTTCATTCCCCACTTGGCCATGGAAATCCACTGGGTGACCTTGGGCACATTACATGCTCTCAGCCCCAGAAAACCATGCGACCGGTTCACCTTAGAGTCACTATAAGTCAGAAATGACTTGAAAGCAATGACAACAACCTCCGGAAAGAGTCATTCCAGTAGTCCAGTTAGGTAATTTCAGATTCTGAACTACATTTTGGAAATGTAACTTTTGTTTTGAATAGATCAAAAAAATCCATCCTTTATGTGGTGCAACAATTTAAAATTCTGGAGCAGAGCTTGAGAATTCTAGTTTGAGAAATGACAACTCCCCCAATGCCATGGGGGATTCTGGGACTTACAGCCCCCAAAACTACTTTTTCACAACTTTTTGGTCACGAGGACTGAGAAATAATATCTCTTCCATAACCTATGAAATGACTATGAGTCATCTGGGGGATCAAATTGTAGGCCTTTTGATCATATAAAAGTTGTCCAAAAAGCACAGATTTCGAAACAGAGAGACCTCCTGCTTCCTCAGGCAGCCAGACACGTTTGCTGCGCTCGCTACCCTCAAGCATGATGGTGTTTTATGAGATTGGGTCGGAAGGAATCAGTCTTGACAGGTGAATTGCTTCCACTCCTCAAGCGCCAAGCAAATAGCAGTTCATCTCACAAGCATCTCCACCTTCTCCTCCACTGGTGTGCGGCTGAGGTCACCACATGTGGAGTCTGAGAGTGAGTGAGGGAACCATTTGGGGAGAGGAAAAGATTCCTTCGGAGGTTCTCCACCTCTTGGAGCCTGCTCGCATTAAACAATCCCTTTTCCCCCTTCCCCATGCTTGTTTTCCACTCTGCTTCTGATGACGATTGCCAGACTCCACAATGGTGTTTGGAAGACCTGTATTGATTTTGCAGAGCTGTTTTGCTAACCAAAACACAGATCACGGGCGGTTCAGCTGGCCCCTCTCTGCTCTCTTTCTGCCAACGAGCAAAGACCTTTTGATTTAGGCAGGCCTTTGACTGTCAGCTGGCAGAAGGGTCTTTTAATGGGGTGTGCTGTGCTTCCAGCTTTTTTTTTACTATGTTCTAGAGGTGTTGTAACACTGTTCCAATACTGTGGTTTTAATAACATTGCTTATTTAATTTTTTAAACTTTTGTATTTTAACTAAATTTGTTTTTTAAATTTGTTGTAAGCCACCTTGGGTCCCATGCCAAGAGAAAAGCAGGATATAAGTAAAATAAAATCACAGAATCTTAGAGCTGGAAGGGGTCGCAAGAACCACCTAGTCCAACCCCAACACACAACAAATACACAACCCCTAGCCGTCTGCAGTTGTCCACCCCTGCTTTAGATCATACATAGAACAGAATCATAGAATCATAGAAATGTAGAGTTGGAAGAGACCCCAGGGGCCATCCAGTCCAACCCCCTGCCATGCAGGAACACCCTCAAAGCACTCCCGACAGATGGCCATCCAGCCTCTGCTTAAAAACCTCCAAGGAAGGAGACTCCACCACACTCTGAGGCAGCCTATTCCACTGCTGGACAGCCCTGACCGTCAGGAAGTTCTTCCTGAGGTTCAGGTGGAATCTCCTCTCCTGCAGCTTGAATCCATTGCTCCTTGTCCTGGTCTCTGGAGCAGCAGAAAACAAGCCTGCTCCCTGCTCTACATGGCACCCCTTCAAATATTTAAACATGGCTATCATGTCCCCTCTTAACCTTCTCTTCTGCAGACTAAACATACCCAGCTCTCTAAGTCTATCGTCATAGGGCGTGGCTTCCAGGCCCCTCACCATTTTGGTCGCCCTCCCCTGGACTTGCTCCAGCTTGACCATGTCCTTCTTGAATTGGGGTGCCCAGAACTGGACATAGTATTCAAGATGAGGTCTAACCAAAGCAGAGTAGGGTGGTACCAGTACCTCCCTCGATCTAGACACCATACTCCTATTGATGCAACTGAGAATTGCACTGGCTTTCTTGGCTGCCGCATCACACTGCTGACTAGTGTTCAGCTTGTGGTCTATTAAGACTCCTAGATCCCTTTCACACGTACTGCTATCCAGCCACATACAAACATATCCATTTCTTTTTCAGTGGGGTTAAGTCATATCACAGCAGCAGCATACAGTCATTCCTCCCCATTCACTAGATTTAGAGGCACAGGACCCTCGTGAAAGTGGAAAAATTGTGAATAACTCTAGACCCTCCCAAACCATATTTAACACACAAAAAAGCATGATCACCATACTCAACCCACCATGGGTTCCTTTGAGACATCAAGGTTCCTGCACAAGGCAGAAGTAGGTGGCTGGTGAGGCTTACTGCCCCCTCCACTGCTGCCATTTTTAATAGGGACTTACAAACATCGTTCACAGTTTCTCAGTCTCACGAGGCTTGCAGTCCCTATTAAAAAAGGCATAGGGAGGCAGCAGAGGTGACACCAAATAATTCATGAATAATCAAATCTGCAAAAGTGAAGCTTGTAAATGTGGAGGGCTGACTGTATTTGCCAGTATACATGGGTCCTGTCATATGCATCCAGTAGTATATACAGTAGTATAGCTGCATTTCTAAGCACTCTTATGCATCCATTGTTAAGTACTACCTGCAACTATACATCCGGTTGAAACCCTTCAAGGATCTATGGCTCCAAATGATTAATTGCTATATGCTCAATGTCACTTTGCATTGGGGAGAAAGGGAAAGAGAAAAGGGGAAAACAGCAAAGTAGCAAGGAGGTGTTATGGGAATTGGCTATGCATAAGATAAGGGGATGGGAACTTGGCCTCACTCTCATAATGAAAGATAGTTAAATAATTCTAAGCCTGGGAAAATGCCTGCACTGGTGGGGTGACCTGAGATGTCCTAGTTTAACCAATCATTGATATGCGTGCCAAAGTTTGTATGGCCAGGTATAAAACTTGTAACCAACCTAGATAATTTGCTTGTTTTGCTAAAATAAACACTTACGTTTTGAAACTCTGTGTGAAGTTTTTGAGAGCAAGTTAGCCAGGATATGACAATGTCATGTTTTTATCTCCTACCATACCACATTGCTTTTCACCTGTGCTAACTAGCTATGACTGTAATACTTCCTTTCTCTCTCTCCCAACACTCTTTTGACGCATAATGTCACACTGTATTTTAGCCATACCTGTGTTCTCTTCAGATTGGTTGAAACCACAGATCTGGCAAATGCTGCGGACCCACTTGTTCATTTCATCCTCCGTTTCGGCAACAAGGTAAAAGGTCCTTTCACTGGTCTTGATGTCAAAGACATAGCTGTCCTGCAATTCCTTCTTGTTGAAGGTCAAACCAGCATCCACCTGCTCACAGAAGTTGAGGTTGATGACACGCAGTGGCTTCTTGGAATGGTCATTCTTGTAATACTCCAGCACATCTGGGTCTCCACTCATACGGCCACTGCGAAGGATGAACCATCGTTTCTTCCATGCCTACAGAAGAGAAAATTACTTATTATTTTTGCTTTCACAGACTCCCACGTGTGAATCTGGGACCATCAATGATTCCGTTTCTAGCCAAAAACCTAGAAATCAGTAAGGTTTTGTCAGACAATGTAGCATATTCCAACTAGTGCCCTATTTTTGGAACTGTGCTTTATAATCTCATCTATGGCTATTTCATTTAGATGTTTTGTCCTATCACTGCCGGAACCATAGTTGTTTTCTCTTCCCTGAGGCATGAACCTCCATTTGTAGATCTTGGTATTTCATAATCTTTTCCTCTCTTTATCTTCAATTCTGCTGTCCTCCTGGATTGCCACAACTATAATCCAAGCTTTTTTTTTTCCAACCACAGTTATGTCTGGTATATTATGTTGTAATAATTTATCAGCTTCAGTCTTACAAGTCCCATATGATTTTAATTCACCCTTTTTTGGCCTTTATTACTACATCACTATCACCAGTGCTACAATGCATCATTATTCCTCCTCCTCTACCTCCTCTTGAAAACATGGCGGAAGTGCTATACCAAGTCAGAGTGGAGCTTGGAAAACTGCTTTTTTTGGACAACACCCCAAATAACACAACCAGCACAACTAGCTGTAATCTAGGGTCAGAATCCTGCTGGTGTGCTGTGTTAGCACGAGTACTTCTTTCAGAGTTTCAGAAAGTGGCAAGTAAGGTTGTGAGGTCAAGAGCATCTTAGGCCCTGTGACTTCATAGCCAAAACCTGAGATCTAAGGCAAGTCTTGGTAAAATCATAGGAGGTGGAGACTGCTGTCACTCAGCACAGTCATTAAGCATGAACTGTAATGCAAAAGTTGGAAATAGAGGAGAATCAAAGACGGTAGCAAAATGTAACCTAGGATCAAGAAACAAAGCAGGAGAGAGACTGACTGAATTTTGCAAGGCGAGTATTTGGTCACTGCAAATACATTCCTCATGCAACACAAAGTGTGATTGTATATATTGACATCACCTGATAACTAATACAGAAATCAAACAGATTACATAATCAGAGGTGGAAAATTAAGACACTCCATTCTCTCTAGAAACACAGGACCAGGAGGAGATTAGGGCACAGTCCATGAACTGCTGATTCTAAAAATTAAAGTGAAGCTAAAGAGGAACACTAAACCAACCATCATTCCAAAATACAACCTGAGGAATAGAGTTTAAAGATAACGTGAAAAATAGATTTACACTACTTAGTCTTATTTGAGCAGGAGACAGAATAACTCTGGACTGAAGCAAGGACCATTGTCAGGGAAGAATACAAAAAAACCAAAAACAAACAAACAAAAACACTATCTATAGCCAAAACGAAACAGAAGCCTCAATGGATGACAGATGAAATGCTTCAACCAGTTAGGGACAGATGAAAAGAAAAAGGAGAACATGACTGAAATAGAGTAAGAACCCTGAATGCAACTGTTCAACTGTTTGTGTGCAGGGACAAGGAGAACTACTATAAAAATCAATGCAGAAAAACAGAAAAGGACAACAGAAAAGGAAGAACAAGAGATGTCTTCCACAAGATCTGAAAAATCAAAGTGAAATTTAAACGAAGGGATGCTGAATAGGGAATCACACTGCATGAAAAGAAGAAATTAAAAAAAATGGAAGCAATACATTGAAGAATTATGTAAAAGATGAAAGGATGACAGATTCGTTCAAGGAAGAGCCATTTCAAAATGAACTCACAATTTTAGAAAATGAAGTGGAAGCTGAACTCAGGGAACTTGGAAGAAACGAACCCCCAGGAACACATGGCATACTAGTAGAGCTGCTTCAAACAAAAGAGACAGATGCTACTCTAGTTCTATTTAAAATCTGTAAATAAATATGGAAAACAAAACAATGGCCCACAAATTGGAAATGCTTAATATACATTCCAGTCCCCAAACAAGAGTATACTGGGGGACTGCAGTAACTACAGGACCACTGCAATCAACTGCTATGCCAACAAAGAGATGCTTAAAATTCTACAACAGAGACTTCTACCATATATGTAGCAAGAAATGCCAATGTCCATGCTGGGTTCAGGAAAGGAAGAGACACCAGGGATCACAATGCAAACAGAAGTTGGAAAAGGAGTGTATAAAATTAAAAAAAAAATCAGTCATGTTTTATAGATTATAGCAAAGCCTTTCAATCATTCTTAAGAAATAGATCTACCACTACATTTGTTTATATTCATGTGTAATCTGTACTCAGGACAAGAGGCTACCATCAGAACAGAATACAGAGAAACAGAATGGTTTCCAATTGGTAAGGGGGTCAGGCAAGGCTGTGTTTTATCACCCTATCTGTTTATCTTGTACAGTGAATGTGCCATATGTAAAGTAGGATTAGACAGAGGAAGGAGATGTGAAAACGGGAGGAAGGAGCATCAACAATCTAAGATATGTAGATGACACCCTACTATTAGCAGAAAATAGCAAAGACTTGAAATGATTACCAAAGAAAGTCAAGGCAGAAAGTGCAAAAATAAGTTCACAGCTGAACATCAAAAAAGCAAAAAAACATGACTCACTAGGAAAGACAAGGTGGAAGGCAGGACGAAAAGAGGAAGACTGCATTGCAGATGGATAGACTCAGTGAAGGAAGCCTTGGACCTGACCAGGGCTGTTGATGATAGGGTGACTTGAAGGTTTGTCATTCATAGGGTTGCCATAAGTCAAAGTTGACTTGATGGCAGTTAACATCACTAGCATCACCTGTAGCAGCTGAGAGTTATACCATCCAAAGTAAAACACAACAAAACACAGTCTAACAGGTAAGACAAAAGACAGTGGAGGAGATTTCTGGAGAGTTGCCAGCAATTTCTCCAAAGCTGACTGCAGAAGTGGGGGCCAACAGCAGACAGATTTTTGCAAGTCAGTGCCCTCACCCTGAGATTCTTTCCCTCATTTTGTTGCCTGGAAAAGAAGGACCACACTTTGAGATCTCTAAGTGGCTTATTTCTCCAGTGCCTTAGTTCTTCATGGTTAGTTCACTGGAGGAATTGCAAAAAATCACCCTGCCAACCCTTCAGAGCCCCTGCTACCCAAATACCTCAACTTTTGTTAGAGTCCTTTTCAAAATGGCTACAGGAAAACATGTATCATGACAGCTGCCATTTTGAGAGGGACTCTGAAGAAAGGCGTAAGTATTTTGGTGTGCTGGGGCTACATGGCCCGAGGGAAGCATGGGGGGACACTAGCCCCTGGCCCCCATACAGTTGCCCAGCTGCACTGACATCACAGTTACACTGATGCAGTGCTACAGTGTAGGGTTATGTTATGGTGTAGAGCTATGCTCCATTATACCAATGTAGTACAGCAAAAGGATTTAGTCCAAACAAGCAACTTTTCTTGGATCAGATGGCTGATCCTTCAAAACCAGAAGTGTTCAATCTTACTAATTCCCAAGAACTAATCCTTCCCATCACTTGCTGTCTGCTCTTTTTAATGGAACTCAAGGATTGAACCTAGGATGCTGTGCGTTCAAACCTCCCCTTTGAAGTACAATCCTTCCACTTTGGGAAAGATGGGATTGTTTTCCAACAGCTAATTCAGAAGAGGAACATAGCAAAAGGGCCACATCACAAATCTACCAAATGCAGGAGACAACTGGATTAACCGAAGTAGTATGTAATCCTCAATGTAGTTCAAGCATTTTGCTCTCCATCATGTAACATCAAGCAGCAAAACCAGAGTAAATCAGTATTAACTGCAATTTCGTAAATAAAAGAAGCCACTGTGGGAGTGAGAAGTTGAGGAGTTTCTTTTGGGGTGTGTCATCTTTTTAAAATGGGATCAAGAAACAAAAAAGAGGTTAACTTGCATCTTTTAATGCTCCAACAAAACAAGTTAGGCTTTACTTTAGTAGTAACAGATTTGTCTTCTGCGCCTGTAAAATTACTGTAGAGCAGTGGCTCAGCCATCTGGAGATCTCAACAGACAGTGGGTGCCGCTAAAGGCAACAAAAGCAGGAAACAGAGAGAGAGCTGAATCACATGGTCCCGATCCACCAAAAGATTCTTTTGCAAAAGGCTCACTGATATAAACAGGACCTCCACTGGAGAGGATGCATTAATTAAAGCAAATGATGGATTTGCTGCCTCTTGCAACAAAATCTCTTGGATGGGCCTTGAACTTGCTGGAAGCAACCTTGAATGGGCAATGAATGCAGCCCTGTGATTTATGTGCACTGTCAGCAAGCTCTTTTCCAAGAAGACAAAAGGCTGAGCAAATGCTTGATCTGGGGAAACATTTATTTAGCCTCTTTGTATCTCACAACTACTTCCAAGTTGTTCAAAGCAGAATATAATAAGGTTGTGTAGTAAGCTACGGATCATCTGGATAAAGAAGAAAAGGTACTCTGCCCAGCCAGTTTTGGAAGACCTGTAGAGGGTATAAATCAGGAGTGGGCAAAGTGTAGTCCATGGGCGTAGATGCCCCCTTTACAGATCCAGAACCCCTGATACCCTCAAATGCTGGGAACACAATTTTTAAAAAGGGTGAAAAATTGCTCTCAACCTGTTGCAAAAACACAACAAAATGTGGGAGTTTGGGGAAATTTGCTTTCCACAAATACCTTCTCCCCACTTAAAACTGAGCCAGACCATGATTTCCTATCACTTCTGTGTCAGTGGGAATGTATTGGTGCACCCCATGGAGGCAAGGAAATTAAAACTGTTGCCTGTCACTAGTGCAGTTACGCAGCCAGCACACACTGAAGCCACAACAATTCTGCAGCCTGTATAAAGCCATTATTCTACAATCCATTCTGCAAACACGCTTACTGGTTAAACAGCACTCTGAAGCCCCCTTTCCTTCCAGCCTCCTACTGAAAAGTCTACTCAGGCGTCTGAGAATTCAGCAGGCGTTCTTCACACATTTTTCAAACAGCTGTTCCAGCTTACAGGAACTAGAAACTTACTTTTTTTAAAAAGCCCAGATATAACACAGTACAGGAAGCCCTCACCTTCTGACTCCCTCTTATCTGTCAATTTGCTCTTTTAATGCTTCCAAATTAAGGACAAGTTCTATTAACTTGATGGTGGTTCTGCTCTTACGTCAGTTCTTCTTGCCTGTGGAGGCTCGCTTGGAACCGCTTGCACATCCATGCTCCTTGCAAAGTGAGCTGGGGGGAGTGGGAAGCTGCCAAGCCAGCTGAGAGATTTTGTAAGCAGCATGTACACAAGTGAGCCTCCGTTAAGTCCTTCATGCTCCCTACAGTACAGTATGCAGTGATGTAGACTCGAGTCGATAGACCTGGACTCAAGTCTGACTTAAGTCACTTCCGTGACTCGACTGAGAAAACTGAGAAAAAGGCAGTACATCAATAATGATTATGGCTGGCATTCTGTACTGCAGTTACAAATCCATAACTCCTCCATGTTTCAGTAAGACAACATCTTTGCGATCATAACATTATTGCTGTGATTGTAAACGGCAGTGATGTAGACTTGAGTCACTAGACTCGGACTCAAGTTGGACTTAAGTCACTTCGGCAACTCGACTCAGACTTGACTCGGCCATCAATGATGCACTGACTTGACTCGACTTGTATATTTTTAATGACTGACTTGATGCCCTTGGTTCAGTAACATAACACATTCATCCAGAAACCTTACGACTTTGAACAACGCCTCCCTCCTTTTTGCCTACAAGCCACATGACAATCTGTCCCAAGCCCAAAGTGTGGGTGCATTTCTTAGAGGGGAACAGCAAATAAGTTAGGCAATGGGCTTGAGGTCTGCTCAGCAGCCTGTCTGTCCCTTTTGCATATTGAAGGAGCCTTTTAAAATGTTTCCTAAAAGCAAATGACAAGACTCGCCCCCAGAGTGCAGGGTACGTTTCTCAGAGGGGAACAGCAAATGGGTCAGGCAACGGGCTTGAGGAGGAAGGATCCTTTCTTCTAAAGCTTTTGAATCTTCAGTAATGGGGAGTAAGATAGGATCCTACTCCTCACTTCCGAAGCTGCAGATGGCAAAACTGCAAATGTGGAGAGCCAACTGCTTAAATGGTTAAAACTGAATTTATTTCATTCTATTCAATAATTCTATAATTTTGGTTGGGGTATAAAGTTGGCTTCCAGACTTGAGACTTGACTTGAAAGTATCTTCAAGGACTTGAGACTTGACTTGAGACTTGAAAGCAGAGATTTCACTTGAGACGTGGAATAAAAGACTTAAATACATCACTGACAGTATGTGGCTTCTGCTTCTCAGCTGATTCTGTTTTCTTACAGTGCTCTGATCCCTAACCTGTCAGATAAGCCTGTATATGCTTTGGATGCAGAAGATACAAGATTCAATCAAGTTATGGCATCTCCAGTTAAATGAGCTTCTAAGGCTTTGTATGGCCATACTTCAGTTAACAAAGTCTCTGACAGTGGAGCTCTTTCACAATCTTTTAATGCCTGCCCAGCCTTCCTTTCCTCCTCATCCTCTGTCTAGCCAAAAGTTTTTTTAGCAGCAGCAAACTTCCCACAATGCCTGTAGATAAAGGGTCACTGCAGGAGCCTTGTGAGAAAGCTGTTATGTGTTAACACTGACACCAGGCCTGTCTACAGGTTATCTGTGTGAGAGACCTCAGTGCCGTTTTTGCCGGCAGACTATTTGCAAGCTTCTCTTCTTCTTCTGGAGAAGACAGTTTACAAGTCTCTGAATGCTTCCCTGCTCTTTAATGATATCTTCCTCTCCCGAGCAAAACCACATCTGTTTTGTATGTAGGAAAGAGCAAGTTGAGTGACGTTGGCTTTAAGGGCTGTTTCTCAGATCATGCGCCTCTCTGCCAAGACGCGCATGTATTTGTTGAATACATATTGGCCCAGCTGCCAGAGAGAGATACAGCAGGGACCAGAGCTAGAATTTTAAAAGCGCTAAACAGAGCTGGCCTTTAATCATAGGTTGTCAAGGGAGAGCTGATGTGATCCATGAAGCTCTTGAATGCCCAGCTGTCCTCACAGAAACCGTGCTTTCTCCCTTCCCCATTGACTACTCCTTCGGCACATAACTTAAATGATAGTGTGGCGGGGAGCATCTTCTGCTAAAGTTCACGTGGTTCAGATGAGCTGAAAGCTTTGTTTGTTTCTCCCTCTTTCTCCCTGCTCAAACTCTCCCAGGGCTGGTTTATTTACTTTATTTGTCTGTTTATTTACAATATTTGCATAACGCTCTGCTACTGAAAGAGTTCCCAAAGTGGTTCTTGACAACCTCTATTAAAAGTAATCATCAAGCAGCGAATTGACAACTTGTGCACAGCAATTAAGCCAGAGGAAAAAGAGAGAGGAGGGTGGGAGAACAATGGCAGAATGGTAATGTTCCAAAATCACTGGGCCATATCAGACCAAGAAGACGCACAACGAAATGACAGGTCACTGAGCCTCTAACTGAAGGAAGGAAAGAAGTCAAGCAACATGAAGAAGTGACATGATAGCTATGTTTAAATATTTGAAGGGACGTCATATGGCAGATGGAGCAAGCTTGTTTTCTGCTGCTCAAGAGACTAGGACACAAAGCAATGGCTTCAGACTACAAGAAAAGAGATTACATCTAACCTTAGGAAGAATTTCCTGACAGTGAGAGTAGTTCAACAGTGGAATACACTGCCTCAGAGTGGTATGAAGTTTTCTTCATAACAGAGGCTAGATGGGAGTGCTTTGATGGTATATTTCTGCATGGCAGAATGGGGTTGGACTCGATGGGCCTTGGGGTCTCTTCCAGCAATATAATTCTGTTTCAAAGGGGGAAACAATGCCACTGCTTAGGAGCTGCCGCTGAATAGGAGCTGTTATTAATTATTAACAGTCTAATAACTCCCTGACTTATGGAACACAGGAGAACATCATACAAAAAGATTTTAATATCTAGGAGAGGCTGTGAGAGACTTGAGAATAGTTCTTACTATTATTACTATTTCTCCTATCATCCTAATTGTTGTCATTATCATCTTTAATTGTATTCCACCTTTTCCCCAGTATTAGCTGATGGAAAAGCGGCTTACAAAACATCACAGACAGAACAGACGAAAAATATACACATCTCTCTCTCTCTCTCTACACGCACACGCATACTTTCAAAAATCAATTAAACAATCTACAGGATTTAAATTATTTGTGAAAAGATGGAACATTAAAAAAAGACAACAAAACAACACACCACTGGAAGTCCACTGCAGTCAGTTCCTAAAATCCTGTAGGAACAGGGAAAAAATATGGAACATTTCATAAATTTGTGTGTCACGCCTGTGCTTTCATGCTACTTGTGCAACTTATGATCTCAAAAGTAGCCTGGTTGGGTCAAATCCAAGAGGCTAGTCTGCTTCTCAGCCAGGGCCACTCCACTGCATTTTCTTCAAGAAGGATTCAAGAAGGATATCAACATGCTGGAGCGCGTCCGGAGAAGGGCAATAAAGCGATGAAGGGCCTGGAAGCCATGCCGTATGAGGAGTGCCTTAGGGAGCTGGGTATGTTTAGTCTGCAGAAAAGAAGGTTAAGAGGCGACATGACAGCCATGTTTAAATATTTGAAGGGATGTCTTGTTGAGGAGGGAGCAGACTTGTTTTCCACTGCTTCAGAGACTAGGACAAGGAGCAATGAATTCAATTAAGAGATTCCACTTAAACCTCAGGAAGAACTTCCTGATGTTCCACTTAAACCTCAGGAAGAACTTCCTGATGGTCAGAGCTTTCCGGCAGTGGAAAATGCTGCCTCGGAGTGTGATGGAGTCTCCTTCTTTGGAGGTTTTTAAGCAGAGGCTGGATGGCCATTGGTTGGGAGTACTCTGATGTGTGTTCCTGCACGGCAGGAGGTTGGACCGCATGGCCACTGTGGTCTCTTCCAACTCTATGATTCTTGTTTGAGGCAAAGATCAAAATTGTACATTCACAAATACACATCCATATTGTCTAACAGAAGTAAACTGGCTTGGTAACTGAATTTTACTTTGACACTAATGAAGTGAAAAGCTTTTCTGCCACCTTTGAGGACAGCAGGCTAGCTGTGTGTGTTTGTGTGTGTGCATGTGTGTATGGCAGGCCCTACGACACACACAACTGTCTTGCAATGGACAAGGGACTCATGAAAAATGATTGGGGTAGCTGCTACTTCTGCTTCCCCAGCATCTGCCACCTAAGGTAGCTCCCTCACTCTACCTCATGTTAGGGTTGGCCTTGCATTTCCCAATGGCCAGCCTAGTGCCAACAAAAAATTAATGAGCTGGGCATAAAGACAAAGACAATTTCCCTTGTGCTTTGTCCTTCACATTTTGTACTCTGGGTACACTTCATTTGAGCATGGAAGTTCTGTTTGGCTGTCATGCCCAATAGCCATCAAAGAGCCTATCATCCACTCAGCCCTTTGAAATAACACATTCGCTGTTTCCCAAAGCTCCGTGTCTCCTGAGCAAGGGTGGCGTCACTTTTTGTGCGTGGTCTGGGGTGCTAACAGTGTTTGGAAATGACGCATTACCTGATCCAGAGGTCACCCTTTTTTTACCACCTGTAATTTTCAATTAAGATAAAGTGGCATTTTGTTCCACAAGGCAGCCTAGAGCTTAAACTGGGGAGAAAAAAAGGAAAAAGGGGAAGGAGGAAAAGAAAAGAATGGAGAACTCAGCTCAGCTTGGCAAACAACCAGCCTGTTAATTGAGCCCCAAACCCATTAATCAGCCGCCTTTTCAAAGCAATGCCAAGCATGACACTGCATTTATCTTCCGCAAACAGGTCTGATTCTTTTTCTCTCTTTTTGTGCCTGCGCCACAGCACGCAGGTTCTGCACGCAGCTGTTCCTGGACGGAAATAGATGCTCACACGTTGGAGAGCTACGGAGCCTGGAACAGTTTAAACTGGCCATGAAGTCCAACCTGACTTGATAAGATTTCCTATTTAGAAACAGGGAGCTGGGTAGCACGGTTGCCAGGTTTTCTGGGCAGTGATACAGGGCAGTTAAAATTCATGAAGAAATATCAAGGGAGGAGAGGAAAGGCCTGGGCCTCAGGTCTGGTTTAATGATCTTCCCTACCCATCAATCACCAACTCAAGACTGGTTCAAGATGTGTCAATAAGAGCACCGTGTCTAGATCTAGGGAAGTAATAGTACTCCATTCTGCTTTGGTCAGACTTCAACTGGAATACTGTGTCTAATTCTGGACACCACAATTCAAGAAGAATATTGACAAGGTGGAATATGTCCAGAGAAAGGTGACTAAAATGGTAGAATGTCTGGGAACCCTGTCCTGTAAGGAGTGGCTTGGGGAGCTGGGTATGTTTAGCCTGGAGAAGAGAAAGTTAAGAAGTAACATGATAGCTATATTTAAATATTTGAAGGGATGCATATGGTAGATGGAGCAAGCACGTTTTCTGCTGCTCCAGAGACTAGGACATGGAGCAATGGCTTCAAATCTCAGGAAAAAAGATTCCATCTAGATATTAGGAAGAACTTCCTGATGGTAAGAGCAGTTCGACAGTGGAATATGTTACCTTGGGGTGTGGTGGAGTCTTCTTAAAAGCTTTGGAGCTTCTTAAACAGAGGCTGGATGGCCATCTGTCGGGAGTGCTCTGATTGTGTATTCCTACATGGCAGAGCGGGGCTGGACAGGATGGCCCTTGAGGTCTTTTCCAACTCTATGATTCTATGTTTGAGGCAGGCCTATATAGAGCTTGCTTCAAGTCTCACAGGAGAAGGGCTTCTCACAAGACCTCAAAGTATGAGATCTCATAGGTTCCACCAAATTCAGGAAATTCTCATGATGGAAGGTCAGCAGCAAGAGTGAACCCTGGAAGGATGTTTTGTTCACGTGGGGGATGAGTTAAAGGCTCCATCTATGTGTCAGCTTTGTACAAAATCAAGAAATTAAGAAGGAGTACTTTTGGGCTTGGAGGCTCAGCTGGGAACCAAATGCAGCATCTTGGGGCCTTTTGTCGGTTATGTATTCCTACCTTTCTTGTATTCACTCTTCTAACAACTGTACAAGGTAGCTCACCATCAATCCCACTATAATGCAATTACAGGCCAAAAGAGAAGGACTGGCCCAGAGCCACTTTGATGGTATGATCAGATCTCAGGATTTGGACCTTGTTCTCTGGACCTCCGATCAAAGAGGAAGAATCTCAGGCCAAGAGCACTGCCTTGAAAACTCTCTCTCTCTGTATTTTATTGTACATTAGGCTTAATTTTTTTCCCCAATGGCATGGTTCATGCAACTGGAATAGACGTTTAAAGCATCGTGCTTAATGTATACGTTCCAACATTTCACAGACGAAAAATCAGAAATGTGTAGCCAAGCAAAATGGCCAAAGTTATTATTTTTAATTGCTTTTAACATTTTATTGTTAGGCTTCAAATGATTCCTTTTTGTGAGGCCCGCTTTAGGTCCCACTCCTGGAGAAAGGTGGCATACAAATGAAATAAATAAAATAATAAAATAATATTAATCAAGAAGAACACACAAGCAAGGAGAGCAGTGCAAAGTTATTTAGCACTTTGAATTCAATTGGCAGCAAATGAAGAAAAGCGAGGAAGTGAGAGGTGGAGAGAGAAACTGGGACATTTTAAAAGCAGCTGAAAAGTGAGACAGGGATGAATTGGGACAGCTGGAGGATATATTAATGGCATCAGCACAGGCTACTTACTCCTTTTAACATCATCCTGGTAACAATGCCAGGGCCTACCTCCTGTGACATCTTAACTGGTTGTACCTAGGTCTCAGCTTTCGTTTCTGAAATCTCAAGGAATGGGTCACTCCTGAACTGCCAAATCTTGACCATCTGTGATGGACAAGGGGGTGGAAGTTTAGCTTCCCACATACATACAATTTGCACACTGGTGGGCCATACCAGCCAAGATGGGTAAAATCCTCATCTCTAACTGAGTGACAGCATATGATGCCCTTTCTGGAAAGAGGACCATATTGCCAGCTTATGAATGGGCCATTTCCTATTATTATGTGTTTCCATTTTTTTAAGAAATAAAAGCCTAATTAACCTTTTTGCTAGGCAGCCCAAAAATAATACACAAACCTTTTTAAAGAAATGCAACTCTCAAACATCAATATGAAGTCCATTAAAAGTTCATTTAAACGACTTAATTAGCAGCACAAGAAAAATAGAGCAAAGGAGAACATCGCCAGCAAAGAAGACAGCAGTCGTTAAAATTAAATTATGGAAAAACCAGATAGAAAAGCTAACTCTTCTTCTGCTGGCAAAAATCGCACAGCTAAATTTGTTCTCCTTGCTACTCTCATCCTTCCTTTATCTTTTCTCTGTGTCCCTTCCACCTCTCTATTGAGGGAAGCTGTTACTGCAGTCTAGGCCTACCCGGAGATCGCACCCGATATCACTTTGATATCAAACCATTCGGCTTTCCCCTGCCACCCCGCTCCACGTGTTTGCGAGGCCACCAGACAAGCATGCAAACAGACACAGCCGATAATTGCTGGACATTCCATTCCGCACCCAGGCAGGCCAGACACAGCCGGTTTGCCGCTTCAGGGACCTCTCCGGCAAACACCTTATTACGTATGCGCGATACTAACAAAGGCTTCCTGCCCCGACCAGACCGCTGGACAAAAGGTTGTGCTGTCCACTGGTAAGCGCTGCACATTTGCATACTGGCCACACTGTTGTTAATTCGGCTCTGACTCCATCATGCAAAGTTATGACCTGTCTGAGACATTGTCTCGCACCCAAAACTCATGGTTCTCCCCAAGTAAGGCATAGCCTGCAGTCCCAGTTCACCCTATAAAAACCCCCGACTCTGAGACCTTCCTCGGATTGCTCCTGAGTTTCATTCCGTCTTGCTGTTGCGTTGCTTGGCGAGCTCCCCTCAGCTAATCGAGCTGAGCTTCTTCTCTGCACCCCCCCCGGCTTCTCTCCTGAGGTCCAGGACGACGAGACAAGTGTCGTATCATCCATTTTCCCCAGAAAGACTCTATCCTTAATTCAACCTCTAATTTCTTAGTTAGCTGTGTGACTGTGGTGTCTTTAATATTTGTTTGTATTCAATAAAATGTCATTTTGATTACTGTAAACCCATCTGGCTGCTTGACTGACCTGACCCCGTAGACGCTGGGTTGCAAGATCCCACTAAGTTACCCTGCCTCTCGCTAGCTTAGTGCTCCAGCTAATTTTCCCCAAAATTGTGTTTTATAGTTTGGTTATTTAGGTGTCCTTTCCAGGACCCCCAGTAAACAGGGTAACAAAGCAGCCAGATTTATGGCTAAGTGATTTGCTCATGTTAAAATAACAGGGGTGCAGCTGAACTTTTATCAGTAATGTTGTCCATGGGCTACCAGTTGGGTTACCAGTTTGAAAGTATCCCAGACCCTGAGATTTCGGGGCCAAGACCTGAAACTTGGGGGAAAATATCCCTCCTGATGTCACAAGAACACATTCTAGGGCCCTGTCACACTATCCAGTTTTAGCACTATGATTCCACTTCAGCTGCCCTACTTCCATCTATGGAATCACAGGATTTGCAGTTTGCCATTGTTGCTGTATGTCTTCAAGTCGCTTCTGACTTTTATCAACTCTAAGACAAAACTATCATGAGATTTACTTGGCAAGATTTATTGAGAAGGGGGTTTGCCTTTGCCTTTCTCTGAGGCTGAGAGATTGTGACTGGTAACCAGTGGGTTTTAGTAGCCACCTGGTCTCCAGAGTAATAGACCAATGATCAATCCATTACACTGTCTCTCATCTGAAGTTTAGGGAGGGGCGTCTACAATTCTCAGCCAAAGAACTCCAGTGACACACCAAACTACAAATCTCAGGATTCCAGAGAACTCAGGTATGGCAGGTAAGGGAGAATGATAGTGCTGTCGTCGTGTGGTGTGCAAAGGCCCCAGATGCGTTATTTATCAGGACACATTAAGCATCAATCACAGTTGCTTAGAGTAAGTCATTCAAATCATGTACACCAAGCCTAACAAATGAAAAAATCATTTATCTAGGTGGAAATTTAAACATACAAGTTCTTCGTTGAATAGGAAAAGCACACTTTTCCCACCTCAAGAAGACATGGGAGCTGCAGTTCAGCCACAAAAAGTTTCCTAAGCTATGCTTTGAACAGAAAACAGCCTACAGTAGCCATTCCAAATCATCCTGTAGCACAGTGGTTCTCAACCTGTGGGTCCCCAGATGTTTGTGGACTTCAGCTCCCAGAAGCCCCAGCCACTATGGTCAATGCTCAGGGCTTCTGGGAGCTGAAGTCCAAAAACATCTGGGGACCCACAGGTTGAGAACCACTGCTGTAGCAGAAGCGGATCAAGAATACAGAGTATAACGTATGTGCAATTTTCAAGACAGGATTCTCACCTTGAGATTCAGCCTTCATGCCTTGAAGACTGGAGGAAGGGGCCAGACCTTGAGATCTGGCAAACCTAATGAGTGGCACAAATCCTCCTTCACAGGTTACCTCCCTTTGCCCTGTAATTTCACCCACTGTTGTCACAGCCCAGTTTCCAAACTATACAATGCACAAACTGGCCTGAGGAGTAAAGAGCCTGAAGCTCTAGAAAGAGAGAAAACAGGCTCCTTCTGGAGGTTAAAAACGAAATTGGACACCCTCTCAATTTTGGAGTGGCCCAAATACAGCCTTGGGACCACACATGGCTATCCAAGGTGTTTTAGGGCTGTAACTTTTTCATACTCTCACAAACCATTCATTTTCTGGTAAAAAAAGGACAGCAAATTGCCTCTTCTAGAACCTCCCATGACCTGTGATCCACCATTTAAAAAATGACACAGCCTTCCTTGCACTGTTTAACATCAAGCATCTTCTTCGCCATTTTACAAAACCTGCAGTAGATTTCTGGTCATTTCTAGTTTTGTATTCTTGGGTTTTGGCATTTTCCACACCTGTACGGGCCTCAGGGAACCAGCGTGTTGTAGCAGTTTGAGCGTTGGACTATGGCCATTTCCGCATGATGTCGCCATCCCACTACAACAACGGGTTCTTCCTGGTTCAGGAGTCATGCTACTGCATGATGTCGTCACTATCCAGCTGCTATTCTGTCCCCAAGCAATGCAAATCAGTCTTATATCATTTCCAGAAAAAATCCATTAAGAGACTCCTTTAGCACTACAATCCTGTCAGCCGTGTCAGTGTGGTTCCATAATAGTGCTTCCTGTCGTTGCCAATCCAACAGTTGGCAGTGTGTAGGCGTGCCCAGGTTGTCCTTCTCTCAGCTACTTCTATGGCGTGGTAACTTCAAAATCTATCGCCGCTCTTTGTTTATTTTCAATTCCTCCTTTGCATTATTTTTTTTTATTTTTTTAAATACATTTTTTAGTGTTATAGGCCTTCTGCATCCTACCTTTTCTCGGCGCTGGGGTGCAGTGATTGCGCGAGCAGCCTCTTCTGGGAGGCTCTTGCTTCCCTGCTTCTTCAGCTCCGCACAAGCTTCCTGCTTGCGCAAGAGCCCCACCTCTTCCTTTCACAGTGCAGCCTGGGACCTTACCTTGCAAGGTAAGTACGTGCAGGGCCCGGGAGCAATGCACGATCAAGCAGTATTTTCGGCTTAAAACCAAAAATGCAAAGGTGCATGATCATTGCCTGCTGGCCCCTGGAGCCTTGCGCAATTGCGAGGGCGTCATACAGATCACTCGTCGCAATTGCGCGAGGCTCCAGGCCCTCTTTCACATGGCACATGCCATGCGAAAGGGGCCATAGTGTGAAAAAGCAATAGTGTACCAGACGTGTCATGCTGTTACAACATTGCTGCACTAGTACAAGTTACCAAACACACACACACACACACACACGCACACATCCCTGACCAATCAGGAGTGGTAAGGTGGGGAAAGGCAGGGAAAAGGACTGTAGTGCAGAAGGAACACCAGTGGCAATGACCCTACTCATCTGCTTAACTCAAAAAGGTGCAGTAAAGAGCTTTTTTAACCCATCGTGGAAATGGCAATACTGGAACTGTAATGGAACAATGTGCTATTGAGGTATGGTGTGGAAAGGGCCTATGACCCTGAAGATGAGGGTCTGAATTATAAGTTGTTCACTGAACAGGAAAAGCACACTTGGACTTTGCCAAATTTGGACTCGGCCATGGAAACCCACGGGGTAGCCTTGGGCGCATCACACACACACAGACCAAGGAAACTCTGTGATAGTTTTTTTTGATAGGGCCAGCAAAAACCAGGTGCTGCAGGCAGTATTCCAGAGAAAGAAATTTGCAAAACCACCTCTGAGTATTCCTTGCCTAAGAAAACCCCATGAAATCAATGGGCTTGCCATATGTTGATGGGTGACTTAAAGACAAATACACACAAACATAACTTTTGTCACTTGGGCCAAACTCTGATGTTGCTTGGCTACAGGTGTTTCTTTTGTGAAATGCTGGAGGGATTAGGGCCACAAGTTTGAGACCAATACTGAGAGCAAAAAGGAGACAGAAGAAGGGTCAGTAACCTGACTCTAAATACATGTGCATGGTGAATAAGCCAATTTCATCGTACTTAACTTGCTACAAAATATGCTTCGGACTGCAGACTTAAAGAAGAGAAGTAAGCTGATCCCAGCCGACAAAGAGAAAAAGATGACTTCCCTTCTCCTTGCAAATTTCCCAAAGCTTCCTTTTGTCCTGTCTCACCAAGATTTGTAACGCAATTAGGTTTTGCACTAAATCTCCAACTGGCTGTGCGCAATCCTAGGGAAACTGACTACAGGATGCATCTGAACAAAGGCAGCAGAGCAGCAAACTGCTCAGCAATAAAAACAAAATGTAGGCTGGCTTTCAGATTTCAATTTAGTTTGGGAATGAAATACAATTTCCCCTTTGACATTCCTGCTAACGGAGGAGCTAAATATAGATATACACAGCCATCTTACTGCACCCATCACCGGAGAGAGAGAGAGAGAGAAAAAAATGACTACTTAGTCTTCCTTGGCAGAGAAAGTAATAGGATTGGAAAAAAAGCGCTGAAGAAGATCTCCCTGCTCCCCACATGGAGTTTAAGATAACCTTCTCAGGGTCAGTTTCCCTCTCTAGGGAAATATGCTGTGAAAATCTATTTATTTCAATTATGTACACAATGCTCCATTGCAGGCCTAATGACTCAGTTCATATGTATTAGCCTGGCATTACTTCAGCAAGCCTCCAGCCTTCACCCTCCCTTTTTCCTTTTAGTTATATGTACAAAATTCCTTGTGTATTCTGCCTCAATTTTGGATTTGCTTCTTTACACATTCCCTAAAGCTCAGCATCACTCTGGTCTGACTTTCACATGTTTAATGGAAAGTCTCAAAGCAAGGATGAAGAGCTTAAATTCACAGACACCAGGGTGTGTCCATGGTTGTTTTTACTTGTCCTAAAGCTGGCTTCAATTTATGGCAGCCCTATGAAGGAGAGACTTCCAGGATACCCTGACATCAACAGCCCTTCTCAGGTCTTGCAAACTATGGACTGTGGATTCCATGATTGAGTCTATCCACATTCTTTCGTCTCCCACTTTACCAAACCTACTGACTTTTCTAACAAATCATGTCATCTCATAATATAACTGAGTATGATAGCTTCAGTTCGAGCATTCTGGCTTCTAGGAAGAGTTCAGGTTTGAATTATTTTAGGACCCATTTATTTGTCCTTATGGCAGTCCATGGTATCTACACAACTGTCCTCCAGCATATTTCAAATGGTTTTGAAAAAGCAAACAATTCATTTTCTTCCTATCAGTCTTCCTGTCCAGCTTTCAAAACTATACACAGAAATTGGAAATGCAACAACCTGACTTTGGCATTCAATCTTTATACTGGATGATCTCGTCTAATTCCTTTGTGCCTACCCTTCCAAGTCCTCATCTTCTTCTGATTTCTTGACTATAGGCCCTTTCCGCACGGCATTTGCCATGCGAAAGGGCACCTGGAGCATCACGCGATTGTGAGGAGCGATCTGCACGACGCACTCACAATTGCATGATGCTCCAGGGGCCAACAGGTGCCGATTGTGCATCTTTTCATTTTCGGCTGGATGCCGACAATGGTGCACGATCATGCATTGCTCCTGGGCCCCACGCGCACTTACCTGGTGTGCGGAGCTGCAGCAGTTGTGCTCCTGCCCCAGCGCAGCCTGGGAAACTCCCAGGCTGCGTTGTGGAAGGAAGAGGCTGGGCTCTTGCGTGAGCAGGCAGCTCATGTGGAGCTGAAGCAGCAGGGATGCAAGAGCCTCTCGCCAGAAGCTGCTTGCGCAATCCCTACACCCCAGCGCCGGAAAAAGGCAAGGTGCGGAAAGGGCCATAGTCTCCATTTTGATTTATGAAGCCACATCACTTAAATCTGATTTATGTCCACAGTACACAGTTATAACATTTTGACACCACTTCAGCTGCCAGGGCTCTGCCTTATGGCATACTACAAATTCACAGGTTGGTGAGGTACCAGGCACTCTCTATGGACAGACACTAGAGGTCTCCAGTAGGAAATTCTAAAGTACATTATCACACCACAAATCCCATGTGTGACAAGCCTTGCTTTTTCTCCTCCCAGACCAGTATGGCAGCTCCCCCACCTCAGTCTGCTAAAGTGCCTTGCCACTTTACACAGCTCTGCCTTTCCCTTTAAAAACCACCTTCATGTAAAAAAGGGTAAAACTTTTCATTTGTTTAGAATCCCTATAATGATCTATAGTAGCACGTTGCTCTTTGGTTAAAACTACTTAAAATCGTTCAGCTGAGTGAGACTTCACAAAAATATACAATAATCTTTGTTTAAAAAATAAACAGGATAAAGTATGGGTTTTGTATGTATGTCCAAGCTCAAACAGATCTTCAGAATGTGTTTAAACAGTTTCTTATATCTTTCATCAGCATAAAGGCACAGGCCTCTCTCTCTCTCTCTCTCTCTCTCTCACACACACACAGCCCTTTGGCAACCCTTTTGCCAAAGGCTCCATTCCCAAATCTAGGTCACTCTCTCTGAGCAGATTCAAAAGAGGGTTGATTTCTATTCTGTGCTTCCCTCTAGGCTTTCTTTGAGAAAACACACCCCTTTCATTCAACTCCCCCTTGGTGGACTGAAAAAAAAAACCTCTGGCTGAAAAACTGACTCCTAGCCCCTCTTCTAGAAGTCTGATTACTAAACCAAATCAGTGTGCCTGCTATATAAGCCTCTTCCTCACTGCCCTCCAACCCCTCCTTCCCTAACGGGGTCTGGGTTTCTCTCTGAAGTGGCTATTCTGGGTGCTTGGCAACCTGCTGCTCGGCAGCTTCTCTAACACCTGTTCTGCCATGCAGGAATACACCACCAAAGCATTCTCAATGCATGGTCATCCAATCTGTTTAAAAACCTCCGAAGGAAGAGACTCTACCACACTTTCAGGCAGGGTATTCCACTGTAAAACTCCTCCTACCCTCAGGAAGTTATTCCTAATGTTCAGATGGAATCTCTTCTCCTGAAGTTTGAAGCCATTTTTCCATGTCCTAGTTTATGGAGCGGCAGAAAATAGGTTTGCTCCATCCTCCATATGACATCCTATCAAATATTTAAACATAGGTATGATAATGCTTCTTAACCTTCTCTTCTCCAGGCTAAACATACCCAGCTCCCTGAGCCACTCCTCATAGGGATTCATGGTTTCCAGACCTTCTACCATTTTGGTTGCCCTCCTCTGAATACGATCCAGCTTGTCAATATCCTTCCTGAACTGTGGTACCCAGAATTCGACACAGTGTTCCAGGAGGGGTCTGACCAAAGCAGAAGAAAGTGGTACTATTGCTTCCATTGACCTAGACACTATCCTCCTATTGATGCAAGCCCCAAACTGCCTTGTCTTTAGATGGAATCTTATAAGTCCAGTCATGCTTTATGTAGTGGATTGCATTTTTATGTCTGCTATTCAGGGAACACGAAATAAGGTCAGTGGGACAAAAAATAGGAAGTCAGCCTTCCTGGATTACTTATACGCATAGATTTGCAGTGTTTCTCAGACTTTTTGAAATCCAATCTCCCACTGAACTTATTCTGCCCTCTGAGCTCCAGCCTACCCTATCCCCCAGTGGCTGGACATCTTTTCGTGAATGCACACGCTCTTCACACACACTTGCACCCAATATCTCTGTATTCCAGGTGGCTGGCCAGCTAAACAAACTCTGACGGGCACCTTGATTCGGGGGGGGGGGGAACCCACTTGCCAGGTTAGATGGCAACCATTAATCAGAGTCCCCCCTTGACTATCTAGTCCCAGAGGCACTAAAGAGAAATATCGGCTCATTAAGCTGGCAAACTGTCTATGTGTGCCTTCAAGTCATCTGTCAATTTATGGAGACCCCATGAATTTCATAGAGTTTTCTTAAGCAAGGAATACTCAGAGGAGATTTTACCAATCCCTTCTTCTGAAATATAACAAAATACCCAACTGGTAATCTACTTCCAATTGGCTTATGTTTCTGATCTTTTCAGGGCTTTGCTTTTTAAATCCATCCTGCTTGCTTTTCAGCTTGGAGCAGAATTTTTCCATTTGCTTCAAAACCTGTTTCAAAGCCTGACTCAGGTTTTCTACACTGTGCTTTGATACGAGCCCCTCCTAGAGAAGTTAAAAGAGCTAAAAGCCTTTGGTTCAAAGCAGCACATGATGTTGAGGTCTATGTAGCCTTTCTCTCTGTTTTCCTCTCTCTCTTGCTCTCTTTTTAACTTGCCAAATGCAGTTGCAAAAACTGCAATGAAGGGGGGGGGAAGACTGGCACTTGAGAGTGGTTGCAAAAAAAAAGTTAAACTGAAGTTGAAGGTATCAAAATGGTTGTGGGGGTAAAAAACAAACAAATATTTTACATACGTCATCACATGGAATGAGGAACCCTAAAATGATGCAGAATACTGACAATGAAGTGGTAGTGCAGACAAGCAATTCTGGATCTTGGAGCTTTAGTGGTCAACTAAAGGAAAGGGCTGCATTTTGCTTCAAAGAGCAGACATGCCACTTTGGGATGCTCTGGCAGATAACCTCAAAAGCATCACTTAGGACAGAAAATGGCTGCCAGAACTGTCAAAACTCCAAACCAATGCAGTGCATTCCATCTTATGTTCTTTTGGCTTCTTATCCATTTTGCCTATGGTGATTCCCCCCTCCCACTAAAAATCGTCTAACACCATCTCTTGTCCTTTTGAGGAAAGACCATGAGGAGCAAGTGGTTTGTGTGTGGAATTTTCAGTTTCCCCCTGTTATTAGAATCACAGAATCTTAGACCTGGAAGGGACCACAAAGGTCATCCAAGCCAACCCCATGCAATACAGAAATAATCTACTAAAGTACTCTGGAAAGATGCCTGGGGTGGTCAAGTATGTGAGAATCAGGGGCCAATTTTGCCCCAGACCTCAGTGTGCGGAATGTGCCTCCCCAGACGAAGCCCAAATATCTCCATTTTCTTCTGCAGTCCCTCTGAAAAGGAAACAAGAAGGGTCACCATTTTGAGAAGGACTGCAGAGGAAAATGGAGGTATTTGGGTGGCAGTATGGGGTACCAGGATGGGTTCAGGGCACTTTAGGGTGTTTTCATGTATTTGGTGGGCTCTGTCTGTGGTTGTGGGTGGAAGTGCCCCAAACCACATCGATTTGGGGGGAAAATTTAGAAGGTTAAGGAGCTTTGTGGGAATGTGGGAGGGGGTGACTCAGGGCCCACAACAGTGGGGTTCCAGGACTGCATGTGCCTCACAGGCTGCACTATGCCCACCCCAGCATAGGACATATCATATGGCAGACACAGATTTGCCTTCCAATGTGGGATGGACAGAGGACCCAAGCGGCAGAGCTGCCTGGCTACAGTTCATGAATGCTGCCTCCCACCCCCATACCTGCTGCCTGAGGTACTTGCCTCAGTCCACCTAATGGTACAGACCAGCCCTTCTCTAGCTACTTAAAATTAATGGATCCCTGCAGGGACTTGAGGCTTAGCAATATCTGTTGTGCTCCAAGGCATTCTGGGGAAAACCATCCAACAGAGCCATAAGTTATCTTCCATGTTATTGGAGTTGTAAACAGGTGAGATGCCACTGGCAGTTTGTCATACTTTGGCTGGAGATTTCAAAATATCATTTGAAAGGTGCGGTTGGGCGGCTTCTTTCATCATGACCACAGCTGATAAGGGAGCCTCCACTACAGGAGCCTGCACAGACTATAAAGAGCAAATTCCACCTGGAGAGGAAAGAGATATGTCCAGGTCACAAGGATGGAAGAAGGTTTTCCTCCCTCAAAGGACACAACTCTCTATGTCTCTGTGTGTTTTATTGTTGTTTGCTTTCAAGCCCTTTCCAACTTATGGCAAGCACCTTATGGCAACTAAGGCAAGCCTATCACAGGGTTTTCTGGGGGCTAAGAGTGCGTGACACACCCAAGGTAACCCAGTGGGTTTTCATGGGCAAGAGGGGAACCGAACCTAGGTCTCCTGGGTCACAGTCCAGTGCTCAAACCAGTACATCATGCTGGCTTTCCTATGGTTAAAACACATTGCATTACTTGTCCTCTTAGATATATTCAGAGTAACATTGCCAAAACATTGCTTGGAAATCTTTTTAAAAATTACAACTCACAGACACCTTCATGCTAGTTGAGAGATTCTGGGAGTTGTAGCCCAAAAATACCATTTTTCAAGCTCTGTTTTTACTGAGCCTGACTGGTTTGTTCACCTATGGTATGGAACCAAAATACTCCGAGGCATCAAATCCTCTCTAGTCTTGGAAGCTAAGCAGAGTTAGACCTGGACAGTCCTTGGAAAGGAGACCACCAGGAAATAATAGATGATGATCTTAAGAGTAAGGCAACAATAAAGCAATCATGAATCAATCTTGCCCTGTAGGCTCTGCATAAGTTGAAGTTGACATGAAGGCACATTAACAACAACTGTAGGGGTGGGAGACCTTTTTATTCCTAAGGACTTTATTTCCTTTGAGGCAAATGTGCTCGGAACTATACATCATGCTAGTTGGGAAGACTGGAAATTATAGTCCCCCAAAAAGTATGGTTCCTTGCAGAAGTAGAAAGAAAGAAAGAAAAGAAAGAAAGAAAGAAAGAAAGAAAGAAAGAAAGAAAGAAAGAAAGAAAGAAAGAAGACAGATCTGGAGCTCAGCTGACATTTCTCAGAAGACGTTCCTCTGAGTAATTTTACAGGCTTCCACCAATTATCTGACAGGTTAAGGACTGGAGCACTGTCAAGAAAACTGAATTGGTTGAAAAGCAGAATCCATGTATTGTATTGTTGGGAGCGTAAAAGACTTACGGAGACTCACTTGGGACCTACTGCGCATGCATTGCTTGCAAAGTCTTCTCAGTTGGCTTCGCACCTTCCCCCCACTTTGCAAGCACCACAAATATGAAAGTGGTTTCAAGAGAGTCTCTGTGGCCAAGAGGAACTGATGAAAAAGCGGAAGCCTCAACAAATTAATGGAACTCCTCCTTAATTTGGAACCATCAAAAGAGCAAGGCGTCAGATAATGGGGTGTCAAAAGGTGGTGGCTTCCTGTATGTGATTATTCTTTTCATCACAATACCCTCTAAATAGAAAAATAAACTTGACAAACTTCTCTCCCAACAGTTCCCCCCTTGTTTTGTTGCAATGCATTTTCATTTTCCTTCACACTGAATGTTCCAGAATGACAATAATTCAAAGGCATTACGGTGGATTCAAAATGGCCACCCGCCGCAATCTGCCAGCCCAGTTGCTGTGGCCGCCATTTGTAGAAAGAAGCAGCAAAGCTCTCCTATTGTTCTTGCTAATATTGAGTTCTACCCCGAAGAAACCATACAGTAGGACCCCCATATCTGCGGGGCATTGGTTCTGGGCCCCCCTGTGGATACTGAAATCCGCAGATAGGAGCGAACGCCCTGTCCCCCACCTGCCCCCCACCGACCCAGGTGGCGAGGAGGCAGGATTGCGCTCCTTGCTACTTTCCTGCCCACTGCTGCCATGACTGGGCCTGGGGTGAGGGACAGGAGGCAGTGAGGGGTGCGCCTCTTTCTTGCCCATGGCGATCAGGCCTGGAGCGAGGGGCAGGAGGTGGCGAGGGGGGCGATTGCACGCCTCTCGCCTCTTTCCTGCCTGCCACCAGGGCAATCGGGCCCAGACCGAGGGGCAAGATTGCGGTGCGAGGGGCAGGAGGTGGCAAGGGGTGCGATCGTGTGTCCCTCGCCTCTTTCCTGCCTGCCGCCACAGCGATTGGGCCCAGAGCGAGGGGCACGAGGCGAGGGGGGCTACTGCACACCTCTCACCTCTTTCCTGCCGCTGCCACCATGATCGGGCCTGGGGAGAAAGGCAGAAGGTGGTGAGGGGGGTGATCGCGTACCTCTCACCTTTTTCCTGCCTGCTACCAGGGTGATTGGGCAGGGGTGAGGGGCAAGAGGTGGCGAGGGGCGCAATCCCGCGCTTCTCCCTCGCCTGCCGCCATCGCAGATGACTGAATCAGCGCACGGTGAATCCACGGATAAGGGGGTCATATTGTACTACGTCGATAACATGTAAATCATTTCAAGGTGGAGAGAAGCTGCAGAGCCACTGTAATGCAAGAACTCTCTTAAGTACTGTATTGTTGTCATTGTTGTTGTGTGCCTTCAAGTTATTTTTGACTCCAAGGCAAACCTATCACAGGGTTACCACAATGAAATTTATTCTTTGTATTATTGATATTTTAAAACATTTAAAACATCTTCATCCTTACTGGTGCTGGTGTGCAAATATAGTTGTGCAAATATAGTTAAGACAATGAAATATTAGTAAACAACAGCAACAACCCTATAACAAAGTGGGAGACAAAAAGAAACTGAGACATTTTAAAAGCAATTGAAAGTGGAATTGTACAGGATTAATTGGGATGTCCCGCTGGCAAAAAAAGCAGAGTTGAATAGTATGTTACAAATGCCACTGAAACAAAGCAGCAGCAAAAAGAATCTGGACAGCTCTTTGTCTGAAGTCCGAATGCTGACTCAATCTCTAAACCTTTATTTAAAAGAAAATGGAAGGCACAAAGTTCATTGTTCGAGATACCTCAAGCAAAGCCATTCTAACACTGTGATTTACTGGCAGATACATACTGAAATAGGCACAATACCTCTGGAACAAGTCCAGGTGAGGAAAATGCAGTCGCAACCTTGCTCCTTATGGCAGAACTGTTTCTCTGACAGGCCTCTTTGCATCAAGGGCAAACGCGCCTCATTAAACACTCTCGGTTCTTGGCCTGGGGTATCCATCAGATTGGCAGGGAGGGCAATCGAAGCTTGAAGAATTTATACTCCAATGACCAGCCTGCAACAACCCTGACATTTTAATGAAAGAGGCTGAGGATCTTGGCTTGTGATCAGGAAAGGCAATCAAGAAAGAAGATGCATTTGAGAGGTGTGGAGTGTGGCCTGGTGGATCTCTGCAAACTATGGTTAGCTAAGTAGGCGTTTGCTAACTCAGAGCATCTCTTTGATAACATACACTCTCTTGTCTTCCTCCTCCTCCTTGGAATATGCTGCTGTGGAATACGCTGCTCCAGAGTGTGATGGAGGCCATTCCCGCACTACACTCTTAATGGCGCGATTATTCCACTTTCAACCTCCTTTCAACCGCCGGCCCCTCCCAAAACTGCAAACCCCAGGATTCCATAGGAGGTTGAAAGTGGAATAATCGCACCATTAAGAGTGTAGTGTGGAAATGGCCGGAGTCTCCTTCTTCGGAAGTTTTCAAACAGACGTTGGATGGCCATCTGTCAGAAGTGCTTTGACTGTGTCTTCCAGCATGGCACAATGGGGTTGGACTGGATGGCCCTTGGTGTCGGGCAGCCCTCCATATTTCAGTTATGGGACATGTAGTAGAAGCTAATTAGCAGCTTGCTTGTAACAAGGTATGAGAACCAGAGACTGTTAGATAAACAAAGCTAGGAATGTAGTAATAAGTGCTGCCAGGATGGAACCAGAACTCCAAGGTATCTTGTGGGCGGGATGGGAAACTCTGTGCTTTTGATGTTTGGATTTTGCTAACTGCCTTCAGTTCGCTCACTGAAGTCCTGTACTATGTATCACTCTCCTAATAAATAGTGTATTTGCACTGTTACATTTGTGTGTGTGAATTCGGTTCCTGACACATGAGGTCTCTTCCAACTCTATGATCCCTTTCCCTTTTACATTATAACCATCAATCAAGGCTTATTCAGAGCTTGGACGTTACATGTTAAAAGTAATGATGTACACATATTTCTAGGGGTAACTAAGAGCAATGTCATCACATTTTTGCTGCCCAAACAAGAACGATGGAATCAAAGACTCACTGAATCACAGAGCTGGAAGAGACCAAACAATCTGAGTTTTGGTATAACAAGTAATATTTCAGGGAGAATTGGGAAGCAATTTTATTCACTGTTTTTAAACCAGGGCTGGGTAAATGTTTGCTGTCCAGGAACCAAATCCTGTCCTCTTGGCTCAAATTGAATCCACTGTATCAGCTACAGCCCTGGTAAAAGCCAGGACTGTGGAATCACAGCCATGGAGCTGGAGTTGGTAGAAATGCACCAACTCTGATTTCAGCTTCAAAAGAAAAACTTATTAAATGCCTAGTCTGTGGAACATTTACTCATGTATAAGTCTATAAATATTAGTCAAAAACTGACTCCAACTTATCCATGGGCCAAAGTAAGTACTGTATCTTAACTCTTACCAAAAAAGGAACCATCCCCTTCTCTAAGTAGAGTAACAAAAGGACTTTTTGAATGCCAGAGTCATATCAAAACCCATAATTCTGGCCCCTAAGCTTGCTCTTGACTTATACGTGAAGTCAACTTATACGCAAGTACATAACAGTATTTTCATAAACATTTAGGGAAGTTTTCCTGTTCAGAAATTTTCATCAAAAAATACGTATTTTATCTACTACATAAAGGTCAAAGTTTGTGAGTTTGTCCATGTCAGGCAGGCGAAGACCTCATATGATTGGTTGCTTGTGAAGATTCTATGAAATCCCGGGGGTTGGCAGTTTAGGGAAAGTCCTCTCTCTCAGCCAGAGAGCTCTTGGACCTTAGGTCAGTTGCTACGGAGCTGAGGCCTAGCAGCAAGGAGAAAGCCAGTGTATTCCCTTAGGAACCCAACCTCTGCATGTTAATAACTCTAAATACAGATTGGATTGGGGAATATGGGGAAAAGTTATAGGTACTCGACAAGACAGTTTGGGGAATTAGAGACACAGGATCTCAAATCTGAGTATTTCAACAGCATCTAATTTCCAAGGTAAGGTAAGGTAATTCCTAAGGTATTTCTAAAAAGTATTACCTATGAGAAAATAAAATCCTAGGCAATGCTGGGTAAATACGCTAGCGTTCTATAACTCTAAGTAGCCTGATGATTCCTATGGTGGTGAAGAAACTCCCTGTGTTAAGGAGCTCTGGTGGCGCAGTGGTTGAATGCCCAGTACTGCAGCCACAAAGTTGTAAGTTTGATCCTGCTGGGCTCCAGGTTGACCCAGCCTTCCATCCTTCCGCAGGTTGGCAAAATGAGTACCCAGTTTGTTGGAGACAATTAACTAAAAAACACACTGTAAACCGCTTAGAGAGCACTTAGCTGCTAAGCAGTATAGAAATACACATGCTATTGCTATCATGCTACCATTTTACTACAGCAAACTTGTTATTACTAATTAATATACATTTGCAATTTATGAAGGAGTTGGAGGGGGACAATAAGAAAAACAGAGCAAATGAAGTCAGAATTGAAGGTTCTGATTCCACAAAGTCCTTTTGTTACTCTACTCAGAGAAGGGGATGGTTCCTTTTTTGATAAGAGTTAAGGTACAGTACATTCCGCTGATTCCACAGCCCTGGTGAAAACTAGTTATTTCTTTCTCTCACAAGGAAATACAGCTGTCCCTCCACATTCACTAGGATTAGTAACACAGAACCCCTGCAAAAGTGTGAAATATGTAAAAATCAAAAGGTATGTGTGAGTCTGTGGGAGAGGGGCTGAGGCATGGTAGGGATAACGGGCACGCAGGGCCCAAACCAGGTCAGGGAAAGAAAGGGGTGGCTTGACATGGTAGCCCTACATGTCCTCTCTCTTGCCCATCTGCTTTCTTGGATGTGTGCGAGGCATCAGGAGATGGTCTGCAATACTGAGAAATCAGGCTGTGACTCATCCTCAGGTGACCAGGCAGTGGCTGGTGGTGGAGGAGGACCAGAGGTGGGTTTTAAAGGGCTGCTGAGACTAATCGGAGCCTCCAAAGGGGAACGTTTTCCCAGAAAAGCACTTGACATGGGGGAGGCAGGAGTTGGAGAAATTTGCAAATAATCAAATCCATGAAAGTAAATGTGGATGGCCAACTGTATAAGCCATCTGGGACAAGTGCTCAAAGACCTCCCTTCCAAAACAGGAAAGGGGTTTGTCAAAACAGTGTGTATGCCTTGCATTTTGCAAGTGAAGTTTTCCGGAGTGCTATAAAGCTTTTTTTTTTTTTTTAAGAAAAGATGTGCATTTCTACATAACAGAAATTTGGAAGGGTGGAGTTAGTTTCTCCTACTGTCACATCACATTTGGTGAAGGGCTGGGTGAGCCCATTCAAAAAGAACTTAAGCATTATCAAAACAACTGCAGCAGGAAGTGTGATATGCAATATTTTGGGTGTTTTTTTTTAAAATGCAATATGCAATAATACGTTATGAACCTGTTGTTTGATTCATTACGCATGAGGAATTAGTACGTCCATGAGTAATGCATTACTTGCAAAAGAAATTTAATACTAATAACATTGAATGTGCAATGCATTTACAAGTGTTCACTGATGTTCCAAGCACTGGGTTTAATATTACGCACGTACCAAGGTTGAAATGAGGTCTTTCTTCCTAGTACAGTCAGCAGGAAAAAATACATTATGTCCTTAATAAAGAGAGCAGTGTCTTTTTCATGCTCTCTGTGACTCTCACACACTGGTCACTCTGAGCCTGCATAGACATCGCTGGAAACCTCTAGAGCCTGAGTTTTAGTGGCAACTCCACCATTTCTCTACACAGTTATATGGCATGCCTTGCTGCTCTTTACCTTACTAAGTGTATTTTTGGATCTTTACATTTTAACTTTTTTTCTCCTTCTTCTATCATTTCCTTTTATCTGTTCCTTACTTTATTTTTTCCTTTAATTCTTTTTCTTTTTGTTTCCACAGCTAGCTCTTCCACCACCCTTCACATTCCAGATTTCCCTTAAACATTGGTGTTGAGAAGACAAAAGTCTATGAAGAGTAATGGAAGCCCACAGGCAGGATGAGAGTCAGCATGGTATAGTGGTTTGAATGTCAGATTTCAACCCTGGAGACCAGAATTTGAATCCCCACTCAGCCATGGAAACCCATTCAGTGACTCTGGGGAAGTTACATTCTCTCAGCCTCAAAGGAAGGCAAAGAAAACCCCTCTCTGTACAAAACTTCCCAAGCCAGGTTCGCCTTAGTGTCTACATAGGTTAGAAAAGGCTTGAAGTCACACAACAACAGAAAAGACATGTACAACCTTCTGCTTATCTCCTCTAGCAAATGGAAGAATGTCCACAAAGGTGGTCCAAAGAGCTGCAACTAACTTCTTAACAAGGGCTGGTTAAAAGAACAGACTGGTGCATGAGTCTATTTCCAGGTACCTTTTAAAATGCTGGTTATGACCGATAAAGCCCTACATGACTCAAGTCTAGGCTGTCTGAAGTACTGTATCTTTCTATAATGAACCTACCCAAACTCTAAGATCTTCAGAGGAACATGTTTCTCTCAACCCTACCATCATTAACAGGAACGTGGGAAAGCACCTACTCGGTGGTTCCTCCTACGTTCTGAAACTCACTTTGCAGGTAAAGAAGGTTGGCTCCTTGTTTGTCCTTCCACTATCAGATGAAAACCTTCTGTTCCATCAGACATTTAGGAACTGACCTTTTTGCATGATTGGTCTCCTGATGTATTGTTTCTAATCTATGCCTTTAAATTAACATTTTATACGGTTTTAATCCTACAGACAGTTAACTTTTTTTATTATGTTTTTATAGCCACATGTAGCCTTAATGTGTATCTCTTTTTGTTCTGTAAGCCAACTTGAGACTCACTCTTCAGAAAAAGACAATATAAATACAGTGATTGATGGATGCTTTCAGGCAAACCGCCTGATTCAGAAGGAACATATAGCCATTGTGGCTAGCATCCACTGACACCACCATGCTCTTCATCTTTTGAATTTGTCTGATCCCATTCAAAGCCATCCACATTTCCAGTCGCCCTGTGGCCATGAATTTTAGTTTAACTTACACAGTGGGTAAAGAATATTTTATCTGCCCTGACTCCTCCAATATCCAGCTTCAGTGCATGATCCCAGCTCCTAGTACTGTATTATCACACACACAGAGAATAGCCCCCCATGTCTACTTTCTCCTCACAACATATAACTTCATCCCCTCTTATCATATCATCTTTACTTGTCCTTCCACAAGCTGAAAAAGTCCCAAACATTGTCATTTTTTTGGTCACAGGGGAATTGCTCTAGCCCTTTGGTTGCCCTTTTTTTCTGCTCCATTTCAAGCTTCTTAAAATTGTGAAGACTTTACAATGTTAGCGAAGGACCGACTGTTCCTTGTCTTCTCCAGTGCTGCTCCAGCTACGCTACAAACACTAAACAAATAAAATTCACCTTCTGCCGACACCTGTTTACACAGCCAAAGCACCTTTTAATCCAATGTTATATTTTACCTAACAGGTGGATTTGTTTGCTTTCGGCCACGTTAGTTATTGTAGTGATGCAGCAGAGCTAGGTCGCATAGAGGAATATGAAGAAAGCCACATATGTGGGGAAATCTTGGGGCTTTCCACACAATCAGATAAAAAGCACCTCAGTGACACTGGCTGGCACCCCATTAGCAGGTTACAGGAGTGTAAGGCCAACTTCTGCTGTCGTAACCCACTTTTTTCGTAACTACGGAGATCAGAATTCTGTTCCAACCACACAATGGCCAAAATCCACCGAACCCACTCTTTTTAGTGCAGCAGCCCTCCCATGACTCCCACTTCCATGGTGGTGGAACAGAGAGAGCAGCAGAGACAAGTCCAGCTGTTTTCTTTCAGCTGGACACATAGCAATATCATCTGCCATGCTTCCTAAAGATTGTAGAGGTCCCTGAGGATGTGCGTCATAGAATCACAGAGCTGGAAGAGAACACAAGGGCCACTGAGTCCAACCCTCTGCCATGCAGGAATATACCATCAAAACATTCCTGACAGATGGCCATCTAGCTTCTGTTTAAAAACCTAAACACACCTAGTTTCCTAAGTCTCTCTTCATAGGGCTTTATGGGTTCCAGGTCTTTTGCGATTTTGGTCACCCTTCTCTGAACATACTCCAGCTTGTCAATGTCCTTTCTCAACTGTGGTACCCAAAACTGGACATAGTATTCCAGATGAAGTCTGACCAAAGCAGAACAGAATGATACTATCACTTCCCTTGACCTAGACACTGTACTCCTATTGATGCAGCTCAGAATCACATTAGCTTTTTTAGCTGCCGCATCACACTGTTGTTATGGGTCCAGCTGAAGGACAAAAAGCTGGAGGCACCACTGTTTGTCCACCTACTAAGACATGAAACAATGACTATCTCATGGACTGCCACACTGAAAAGATGAGTTTTGAGGACGCCACTTCAATATCATAGCCAAGGACCAGAGATATGTCTCCAAGATGCAAGATCTCAGCCCACACCTAGAGAAGTTGCTTCTTTGGACAACGTGGGCATCATATATTCCACTTTTCCTCTCCAACGTTATATTCACATCAAACCTGAAAACCCGTCATACTGACTTGAAATTGGGGGAGCTGTAGTCCGACCCTTCCATCTTCTCCAAGCTCATTTTTTCACCATTATAATGCTGGCATGCTATGCCACTAAGGGCTAACTGCCCTGAAGATAGCAGATCTCACCTGATCCTCGAAGCTAAGCAGGATCTGGCCTGGAAAGTGCTTGGATAGGAGACCACCAAGCAAAACCAGGTATTGTAAGCTGTATTTTAGAGAAAGGCAATGGCAGACCACCCCTGAATATTCCTTGCCTAAAGAAAACCATTGAAATGCATAGTGTTGCTGAAAGTTAGCAATTAACATGAAGTCACGTATAGACACATGCTGCTACTGCACTGGCATGAAATGGACAGGATGGGTTCCTTTGATGGAGAGTTATAAAATTTGCTGTTGATTTCAACACCCAGGATTTTTTTTAAAAAAACTTACATAGATGGTCCCACACTGAAAATAAAAAGGAAGTGCCTGTATCCAGTGTTCCTACATCACATCTAAAATCTCAACCCATGCAGCAAAACCCATCTCCTTAAGATGTTAGACTCCACCACGAAACCTCTATAAAAACCAAACGCACCCTGACCCATATTGCTGGAGATGTGGACAACTGAAAGGACCTCTTGCCCACATAACATGGGACTTTCAGTGGACTGCTGCTTTTTAAATGAGAGTGTCAAGAAAGATTATTAACCTGGTCTTGGAGACCTTAACCTGGTCTCCTTGCCTTTTCAGAGATGTGCACATGCTGGGAAAAAGAAGATTGAGAGGTAACATGATAGCCACCTTTAAATATTTGAAGACAAGTCATGAAGACAATGAAATAAGTTTGTTTTCTGCTGTTCCAGAAACTACAACATGCGATTGCAAAAAAAAGAGATTCCATCTAAACATTGGGAAAAACCTCTAGTCAGTAAGAGTTGTTCAACAGTAGAATGGATTGTGTCAGAGGGTGGGCATGAATTCTTCTACATTGGAGGTCTTTAAACAGAGGCTGGGAGGCAATCTCTCAAGCATGCTTTAGCTGTGTATTCCTGTATGGCAAGAATTGGATTAGATGTCCCTTAAAATCTTTTTCAACTCTATGATTCTTTGATTGGTACATATGTTCCATTTCAGCACATGAGACTGGGCCATGACCTTGGATATTCGAGCCACTCTTAATAAGCAAGTGACTCTTTTTACAGCAATGGTGCATGGAAACCACATCACTAATACACCAATGGATGGGAAAAGTGTAGCTGTCACTTTACAAATGGGCAGCTTCCAAGTGACAACAACACATTGACAAATGTACCTAGTAACTTGGTCAGCTTCCAGAGACAAAAGTAATATACCTCTCAGTCATAGGTAGGAACAATATGGCCTTCCAGATGTTCAAATCAGAACTGGAAGAGATGCAAGAACCATCTCATCCAATATCCTTCCATGCAAGAATACACAACCAAAGCACCCATGTAAAATGGTTACCTAAGACCTCCAAAGGAATATGCACCATCTTCCAAGGCAGATTATTCCAGTACTGTTGTTGCACTGCAACCCTCAGTATTCTCCACCACTAGTTATGCTGGCTAGGAGTGCTGGGAGTTGCAGTCCAATAATATCTAGAGGGCCACATTATTCCCACTCCTGTTCTAGCTGCTTTGATACCAATACTGATTCTCTTATGTACAGGCTTCCCTCACTTATCTAACAGGCTAGGGACCAGAAACAGAATTAGTTGAAAAGTGGAACCCAGGTATTATACTGTAGGGAGCATGAAGGACTTACAGAGGTTCACTTGGGACCGACTGCATGCATGTTGCTTGCAAAGTCTCTTAGCTGGATTAGTGCCTTTTTCCCCCTCTCAGCTCACTTTGCCAGCAGCACTCACATGCAAACAATTCCTAGTGACCCTCTGTAGGCAAGAAGAACTGATGAAAGAACCAAACCCCTGTTGAATTAATGAACGTGTCTTTAATTTGGAAGCATCAAAAGAATGAGTCACCAGGTAACAGGCCATCAAAAAGTGGCAACTTCCTGTACCTATCTTTAGATATTCAGAAGGAACCCTTAGATTTCTAGAAGTAGAAGTGTGGGAGGGGTATGTGGCCCACCTCAAAGGCAGGTCCAAATGTAATGTGGGTTGAACGCTATTTCTGTTGGGTGAGGACAGAAAACTACCAAGGACCATGTGGAATGGAGTAATCTGAAAGAGGTCAGAGTCAACCAGCTGGCTCAAACTCTACTCCTAGCTACAACACTTTGGCCCTTTTTGCATGGAATTTCTGAAGCAAAAGGGCCCCTTGAGCGTCGCGTAAATGTGCGGAGCGGTCTGTACGACGCACTCACATTTGTGCAACACTCAAGGGCCTGATGCGGACCACACACATATTTTTTCATTTTCGGCTCAAAGTTGAAAATGCTGCGCTGTTGCACATCACTTCAGGGCCTCGTGTGCGCTAACCTGGCACGCGGAGCCTCGGGAGCTGGGCTGGTTGCGCGTCCTCTCCTCAGTGCAGCGTGCGAGGTCCCAGGCTGCACTGCGAACAGAAGAGGAGGGGCGTTCACACGATGAGGAAAGAGCTATGGAGCCAAAGCAGGAGGGATGCGACAGCGTTCCTCCCAAGCCTTCATGCGCGAGCCGAGCAGCCCAGCACCGGGAAAAGGTAAGGTGTGAAAAGGGCCTTAGTTGCAGCTTCCTTCTTACATACTCATAACTTAAGGGACTTGGCAACTCTTTAAGAAGAATACTTGTTAAGACACTAAGGGAAAAAATAAAATTTATATATAATGTGTGTACCCATATAATAAATACATTTATATTCAGTATCGTCATGCAGAGTTTGCATGTGTCGTTTTAGTTTCATCTGCACCTTATTCCTAGAAAGCAGGCAGCATGTGGGCTTCACTTCAGCTATGGCTGGATGGACAAATTAACTTGTGTGCTTCAGCAGCCAAGAAGCAGCGTCTTCAGGGAGTTAGGATTTAAGTGTGTGTGTGCTTTAAATGGAAGATGGGGGGAGATAAAAATACCTGTGAAGGGCAACGAAAGCACAGATAGCTACATTCTTCATGTGCAAATGGTGAGACCGCTGACCTGCCTAGCTCAGCACTGTTTATCCTGAACAAATTGCACTAGGGTTTTGAGCATGAGTCTTTCCCATCATAAATACCTGAGATCTTTTAAGCTTGACAGGGCAGAGAATTGTACCCAGGGCCCCTTGCATGCAAAGGTGCATGCTCCACCTCTGAGCTATCAGACTTGGAAGATTCTTGATACTAAAGAGGTTTTCTGTATGTGGCCTGGCAGATACTTTAGCTGAGATCCTGAGTCATACTTGTTCAGTAGAAATCTAACCTTGCTCAATTACATTATGGTTGGGTTATGGCCACTTCCACACTACACAGTTATACTGCTATTATTCCACTTTCAACATCCTATGGAATCCGGGGGTTTGCAGTTTATGGAGGGGCCTTTGAGGGGTTCCATAGGATGTTGAAAGTGGAATAATAGCACTATATCAGGCTAGTGCAGAAATGGCCTTAGTCCCAATTAAAGCAGACCCATTGAAAAAGTGAGTCAATACATAGGTAAATCCAATTGATTCAATGGTTCTACTCTAAGTCAGGACTGACAACAGGACTGAAACCCAAGGGAAATGGCTACACTTGTGGATCTCTGCTTAAGCAACCATGAACTCAATATGTCTACTGCACTACGGCCAAAAAAAGTACAACTACAGGTGGAAGGGAATGTCACACAGCTGTATGACACCAACAGGATTCCAGCCATTACCTCATAATATTTCCAGCATGTAGTCTCTGTGTTGTGTTGTGTTGGCTCTTTAGTACCAGCCATGCTGGGCTGTATCTTGTGTGTGTACCACAACTCTTTCCAAGAGGAGGAGGGAGCTTGTAGTTCTATTCCAGCCAACAGGAACTTGCTGCTACTGCAGCTGTTCTCACCAGGTATGCAGTCTGTACTTGGGGGGGGGAGTCCAAGTAATTACTCCTAAGTAAGCACCTGTGCCTACACAACTACATCCCTGGTTCTGTAGTAAAACTGTTATTAATTGCAGTCAAGTTGACTCTGACTTATGAAGACCCTATGAAGAGAGACCTCCAAAACCAAGCAAAAAATAGGTAGGTAACAGAAAAGCAATGAACAGAAGAAGTTCCCTTTTCAATTGTGCCATTAGCACCAAGTGACTATATCCCTAACTTGGTACAAAAAGAAATGGGGAATAATACTTTTAAGAGCAACTTTCCACCCTTCCTCCTTGTCATGGAGATCACAATAACAAAGGTAAGAATCTTGAAACCACAGGTCAAAGATGTTACCACCAGAAACCACAGAGAGGGACCCTGGAACTGGTGGGGAGGTTCAGCATAGGCAGACAGCTTAATAATTTTGCCTGTTTCCAGGTACTTGCAGCGAGGAGAGCAAATTACTTTCCCCTTCCGTTATCATTCGAACACCCTTAATACAAAGAATCACAGAGCTAAAGAGACCACAAGGGTTGAGTCCAACCCTGTTCTGCCATGCAAGAATACACAATCAAAGCATTCCAGACAGATGGCCATCCAGCCTCTCCAAAAGGGACTCTACCACACTCCGTGTGTATCCTCTGTGTGCTCAGTATAGCTCACTCCCAATGGAGTGCACACAGAACAGATTGCAGGAAGCCTTTATTATTCCTGGGAGGGCTCAACTACCACAGTTGTCTTAATAATATTTAGTGCTAGATCATTTAGTACACATTTGGAGGATAATTTCTGAGGAGGTAGAACTAGATAGGTCTCTCTGTGGTCCAATGTTGTGGCTTAGCCCTCCTGCCCTAGTCTTAGAGAGACCTTGAACCCCCATGTCTATAGTCAAAGCCTAACAACCTCACACCTTCCAACCGGGGAACATGATGTGCCATGGGGCAGTCAGTACAAGCTCAGATGCCACCTTAGAGCATGTGGAAGGCCCAAGCCCCCCCGCCCCAGTGCTGCTAAGCTCCCAAAATGCCATATAGGCAGAGAAGAGACTGATGTGGACGGGACAGGGGAAGACCAGTAAAGGGTGAATACAGAAAACCGTCCCTTATGACAGGCACGTTCAAGTAATCCATGTTACATGTGCCTGCATTCATCAGTGAAATATTTGACACATAGGAAGCAAATCATCAGGGGAGAAAAGGCTTCAATTTCAAATCAACATTCCTGGACATGTCTTCCACCGTTCATTTTAATGATTTCCCGTGATTTGGTTATAAAACGGAAAGTAATGAAAAATTGGAATTTCCGGTTGGCAGTTCCTTCCCCCTCTCCCCCGCCTGTTGATTACTGTTGTTTTCTACAGCATGGCATTCCACATTAAAAAGACCCTCAAAAGATACATATGCAAAACAATGCTTGCCGTTCTAGAAACCATTAAATGGATTTCTGGAGTCAGATGATACATAAATTAGATGGTGCTGACAGCTGTGATAACCACACATATGCATCCATGAAATGAAGCCAATGTTGATGAGAAGCTGACCTTACTCTGCATTCACCCATCACCCATTCTGTTTGTATAAGCCTTTGATTTCAGAGCTGAAACATGTGCTCAGGAGTATCATGTGACATAGCCCTTGCTGGGATGTACCATTTCAGGGTTCAGGGATGGGTAGCAATCAGGAACTTAATGCTGTGCGAAAGCGTAATGTGTACAAATGTTAAACATCGACACAAAAGTCAGCACATGAAAGGAAAATATTACAGTCCAGCTTTCTCCCTGGTTTATTAGTTGTATAGGTGAACAGAGGGCCTAAATAACCCAAAGGCACCAGATCCTGTCAAAAGCTAAGCACGGTCAACTCTGGTTAATACTTGAACGGAAGACCATCAATGAGTATCAGATGCCGTAGGCTATATTTCAGAGGAAGGAAGTGGCAAAACCAACTCTGAGTATTCCTTACCTAAGAAAACCCTATGAAATTCATGAGGTTGCTGCAAGTCAACAAGCAATTTGAAGGCACATATATCTGCACAGGTGAACAAGGGGAAGGGGAAGTACATTCATCCAGGCAATCACAACCTACAATATGAATGTCAGATCCCTCAGTGCAAAAGCTGTATACCCCAGTTGTATTCCTATTGTATTTCAGTTCTAGTAGCTTTAGAGGAAGAGTAATTAAACTAAAGTCCTACAATACACATCATCCCCAGCCACTGACTATGCAAACTATAGCTGGTGGGAGTTTTAGCCCAGCAAAATGATCTGTAAGGCAACATATCTGGTATAGTGTCCAGACTGAGAGAAGTAATAGTACCCTCTACTCAACTTCTGTCAGATATCACCAATTCTGGGCATCACAGCTCCAAGAAGAGTATTTATAATGTGGAATGTGTTCAGAGGAGTGTGACCAAGATGGTCATGGGCCTGGGAAACCATCTGTGTGAAGAACAGCTTAGGATGTGAAGTATATTAAGCTTGGGGAAGAGAAGACTGACAGAGGATATGAGATTGTTCTTGTTATTTGTGGTCGAGTCCACTTCGGGTTATAGAGACCCGATGATTGTGACATTTCCTAAGCAAGCACCTGTGCCTACACAAGACTTGTTACCTGCATTCAAGTTGAATTTGACTTACAGCGATCCTCTGAATGAGACACTCCAAGATCCCCTGTCATCAACTGCCCTGTTCGGTTCTTGCAAACTTAAGGCTGTAGCTTGCTTGACTCCACTAGTCCTACCAAGCTACACTGTGGTCTTCCTCTTCTCCTACTGCCTTCCACTTCACCGAGCATTATTGTCTTTTCCAGCAGATCACATCATCTCACAGTAGGTCCAAAGTATGACAGTCTCAGCTTAATCATCTTGGCTTCTAAGGCGAAGCAGGTGTGATTTGCTTTGGTACCCATTCATCGGTCTTTTTAGCAGGCCAGGGTATAAGTAGCTCTCTCTTCCAGCACCACATTTCAAATGAGTTGGTTTTCTTCTTATCAGATTCCTTGACTGTCCAGCTTTCACACTGACAATCAGAAATTAGAAATAGCTATCTTTAAATATCTGAAGCGATGACATGCAGAAGACAGAGCAAGCTTGTCTTCTGGCGCTCCAGAGACTAGGACATGAACCAACCAATTCAAAATGTAAGAAAAGACAATCAGGAAGTACTTCCTGACCATAAGGACCATTCAACAATGGAATAGATTTTTTTTTTGGAGGGTGATGGCCAAGGAAGTCTTTAAACAGAGGCTGATGCCCATCTCTCAGGACTGCTTTAGCTATGGATTCCTGCACTGGCAGGGGGTTGAACTAGATGTTCCTTGAGCTCCCTTCCAACTCTATGATCCTGTGTTTCTCTGACTTAGACATCTGATTAGACATCTGAGGAGAAACAGGAATTCATTAGTGTACTAACACAGCGGACCTTCATCGTCTCCTTACCCTCTATATATGTGCAGGTGTTAGCTGGTGGCTTCCATGTTGTTGGAGCAGTGAATCCACTATTATGTTTTAATGCAAACTTTAAAGGGACTGTCCATGGTGGTGACCACATCCCAAAACTGGGCGAATACCTCAGACTGTTGTTAACTGCCATCAAGTCAACTTCAGCTTATGGAAACCCTATGAATGAAAGACTTCCATGTATTCTGTCCTCACAGTAGCCTCAAGTCCTTAGTATAGGTCAATCAGATGTTGTGACACACTCATTTCTTTAAGAGTGATCCGTGGTTTTTCATGGTCTACACTAGTGGTTCTTAACTGTTTCTCTACCAAGCACCCCCTTTAAATAATATTTTTCCCCCGCAGACCCCCAAGACTTAACCCAAGTTTTAAATTCCTAAAGTGCATCAAATGTTTATTTAAAATTGCCACAGCAGTGCCCCCTCTTCTCATTTGGCCCCACTCTGAGTGGGTTCTTTGACGCAGTATGGTGGCCAGTTTTAAAATGTATAACAGTAAAGAGTGGGGCCAAGTGAGAAGAGGGGGTGGTGCTGCAGCAAGTACCACCCCTAGCAAGACACTGGAAATTGGAGTGAGGGATCACGGATAGCAAAATAAGCCGCCACTCAATTTAGACAGAAGCGTGCATGCTTATAAATGAAATGAGGAAGAGACAGGAGGAGACTGGGAAATCTGCAATGATTTTGTGGGTGCAGAATATTGGACATTCAATTCAATTAGATGAATGGGAGCAGAGCTGGAGAAGGACACAACGGCTCAGAACCTTAAAGAGAACTATTTTAAACTGTTTCATAGATGGTATATGACATCAGATAAATTAAAAAAGATTTACAATACAGGTACGGGAACGTGTTGGAAATGTCAGAAAGAGGTGGGAACAATATTTCATATGTGGTGGTCGTGTCCCAAGGCAAAGAAATACTGGAGTGAAATACATAAAAAGATGTGTGAAATACTGAAGGTTCAATTTGTAAAAAAACCTGAAGTTTATCTGTTAAACATGACAAATGTTCTTGAGAATACTAGTATTAAGAGACATTGGAGATTAATATTGTATATGATAACGACAGCTCGAATAGAATATGCTAAAATGTGGAAATCTCAGCAAATACCCACAATTGAACAATGGTGGGGGGCGTTTACTGAAAATAGAAATGCAGATATTGTTTCTCAGAGACTAAAGGGGAAATTGGATGAACAGATAAAAGCAGAATGGCAAATTGTAATGGGTAATTGCTGGGAATTGCCAAGTGAAAATGTCTGAATTATGGTTTTGAAAATAAGAGAGAGATAACTGTAATATAACATGAAGTGAATGAGGGAAATGCAAGATCAAACATGTAAGATGAACATAGAATTGTGATGCTTAAATGTAATAAGTGAATAGAAATTCAGAAAATGGAAACTAGATCAGAGTGGAAGAACAGAAATATTTCATGTAAAAGTACAATTTAAAATATATTATGTTTTTATTTGTGAAACTTAATAAAATTATTATAAAAAAATGAAATTAGGAAGCATGCTTGGGGTCCTTTATAGGGGGTTGTTTCAACCCCCCTCTTTTGTACCTTCAACCCTCTGCTACTTTTTTGCCTTTCTTTCTTTCCTCCCTCCCTCCTTTGCTCATCTCAGTCTCCTCTCCTCCTGGTGAAGAGAGGGAAAAAAGAGGAAAGAAAAAGGGAGGATGTTTGAGTGTTTTTGATAGTACTATGGACTACTCTCTGCTGGAAAGGAGGAGAGTGGGGGAAGAGAGAGAGAAAGAGAGAAGAGTAAATGCTGGCTGGCTAGCTGGCTGGCTGTCAGCTCCACTGTCACTCAGCTGCTGAGCTCACCTCCTCCCCAAAGGACGCAGCCATGTGACAGGCAATGAGCAGGTCCAAATCCAGCCTCTTTTTGCCTTGGTTTCTGTCACCTCACTACTCCGTTGTAGGAAAGAAGATGGGCCGAGCAACCTGTGAGCCTTCATGGATCCCCTGTGAGGGCACTGTTGACCCCTAGGAGTCTACAGACCCCAGGTTAAAAACCACTGGTCCACATAATCAAAGGATTTGTTTTGGTGTATACAGCACAGGCTTCTTTTCTTGGTATACCCCATAATCTAATGTAAGTTTGCAGTATGATCCCTAGTGAATAGCACTAACAAGTGTTAATCAGGGTGCCACCACTGTCTCTGACAGATCATCCGCCAGTGTCACCCCCAACTACTGCTGCTGCTCAGTAGCTGTTTGGCATGTTTAGTCTGGCTTAGCAAAACTCTGTCTGACACAGGAGACTCAACCAACAGTACCACTGCCATCAGCATAGCCTCTTGCCTCACAGGAGCGCACAACTCACCACCACAGAAAGGTTGTGCCATTGATGGGAATACCTTGAATAGTTCCTCCAATTTGGAATGGAACTCAGCTGTCCTGTGCCAGCAGCCAGCCAAGGTTCACAGCTAGCCAAAGTTCACAGTTTGTTAGCCAGTTTTCACAGTCTGAGTCTGTAGTAAAGTCAGAGCAACAGTTCAGTAGCAAAATCCATACACAACATGAGAGTGAAGGTTTCCGGGAACACAAGCAAGGGATCCAAACGTGAGATGCACTGCTTCCACCAATAAGTGCAGTTGCCTTGCAATGGCTTCTTCCCATCCCTTTTTCTGTATATATAGGCTGCCAGCCTCCTCAGCTGTTTGCCTAATTGATGCGTCCCTACTATATAAATACTCTGAGTCTCATGGGCTCCCTCTTCCACCTAAGCTGGCTTGAGTAAGCATTGCCCCATTCATCTCTCTCTCTTGTGGCTGTTGGGAAGCATCCTGTGACAGGGGCATGACATCAGCGCCCTGCTGACATGGACATTATCAGCTGCTACTTTACAGGTGTAAATGAACTGTATGACATTGAAAAATACAGAAAAGCCTTTCCTGCCCTCCCTTTAAGTAAGATCAACCCTTTGGGTGAGCCCTGTGTCCGTGAAGCTTCTTGCCACTCCAAAGTGGGGCTCGCACACACCCACAGTCAAATTCCAGAGTGGGCCTCCCGACATTGTTCTCCCAGCCAACTGGAAAGCATCTTTCCAGCTGTTGCTTCTGCTGCTATTTCTTCTCGGCCGCTAGACAGCCGTCTGTCAGTGCGATTAGCTTAACGACTGTCTGGAAAGGTTTTTGAGGAAAACATAGGTTACAGAATGAGAATTCTGAGCTGCTCTCCAAAAGCCCCGAGGGTGCGGAAAAGCCTGATGATGTGAAAGAGGAGGTGGCGGAAGATAAAAGAGATCGTAGGGCGGCAGCTGACTCCCCGTAAGAACTTTCTCTGAAGCAAAACAGCTTGTGACAGGACTCAGACAGCTCTGATGCATTTGGGCACACGCTGATCTCTGTGATTATGTACAGCGTTACACAAACCCATTTGCCATATCTTTGCCAGAGCAGGTGGCTTCAGTCAGTCTCTGTTTAATGGAGAACGTTTCACGGGTGGCAGGTTCCACTTTTCTTCTTTCCAATTCTCCCTCCTGCCCCCTTTCTTCCATTCTTCTTCTTCCATTCTTCTTTCTATTCTTAGGAGAAGAGTGTACAAAGCAAGGTGTATTTCATAGCTATAGCAGTTTGACACCAATTCAGCTGCCAGGGGTCCAGACTATGGAATCCTTGGATTTGTAGTTTTGTGAAGTATTGACAGGGGTGTCAAATTCAATTTTAGCTTGGGACACATTGGTATTATGGTTTCCCTCAAAGGGCCAGCTGTATCTGTAAGACTATATAAATGTATCTACTCTTTTATCATATTAAATAATTGCCTCTGCATTCGATTATTACTATTTTTTAAATTGACTTCCCTCTGCATCAACTTTTCTTTTCTTGGACATTTTGGGGCTATTTGATCATAGTTTATGGTCCCTATACCTCTGTACAGCGACACAGAATTGGTCAGTATATCCAAAATGTGCTACTTTCCGTTCCCCAGACCCTCTCTGTGCCTCTTTCTGTTCCCTCCTCTCCTGTGCCTCTTTCTGCCCCCCACTGTACCTGGTGGGCCTATCCCCAAATTGCGGGACCCCAGCTGCCAGTATTCTGAAGAGGGACCCAGCAGCCAGCACTTGCAATTTACTTCTACTTCTGACTGCTCCTCTGTCCAACTCTTGTGAGTCGCGCAGAGTGTTGCCTGATGGCAAGACTTGGACAGAGAAGCAGTTGGTGGGCTGGATTCAGCCCGGGGCCTTGTGTTTGACACATGTGATTTAGAATTCTCTGCCAGAGAGCTCTAGCAGTGCACCAAACTACAAATCACAGCATTTCACAGGGTGCAACCATGGCAGTTAAAGTGGAATCAAAGCTAGACCTCTGTTGTCTACTCTGAATGGGAGTCTCATGTCATGATTTCAGACAGGGGTCTGCCTATCCCTATTTGGAAACGTGAAGGACCAAATCTAGGACTTTTCACAAAATATGCGCTCTACCCTAGAGGGCACGAACACTTGAGACATTAAATGTTATGATTTCTACCGCATCTAGAGTAAATGGAGATGGCCAGGGATAGGAATTGGGAAGATATGTAGAACATGTGAGGTACATTGTTCTGTCACTGAGCTAAAAATAAATAGTGTTAACTTTAAGACCCAGCATCTCACGATACAGCTCTTTTCACAGCTTTGACACACAAGGTCTCAGCTAATAAGTGAAAATTAACCCTAGGATTGTCTATATCCAGAGTACATGCTTTACCACTGAAGCTATGGCCCATCTCCACCAACAGGCATTTATCAATCAATCAGTCAATTAAATCCCCTCACCTCTCTTTCAGTGCACGGCAACATACAACTTGAATACAGCTTAAAATCAACCCACTAGCTACAACACTAAAGAGCAATTAAAAACAATTAAAACAAGCTATCTTATTAAAACCAAGTACCGAATAGCAAATAAAGTCATTTGAAATGGGGCCTGGAGGAGTGTTCTAAGGATACTGTGGACTGCCAAAAGACAAATAAATTGGCCCAAGAGCAAATGAAGCCTGAATTAGCGCTAGAAGCCAAACATGACTAAACGGACAGAAAAGGCAGTAGGAAAAGAGGAAAACTGCATCAGATGGAATGAGACAATTAAGGGTGCCACAGCCCTGAAATTGCAAGACTTGAGCGGGACTGCTGATGATCACAGCTATAAGTCTCATTCATGGGATTGGCTTAAGTCACAGCCAACTTGACGGCACATCAAAACATTTTTTTTTAAAAAAAACTAGCATATTGGCTGGGGTTCTTATTTTCCTCTTAAGAACTCAGCAAACTGTCTTCTCCATTTCCTGCAGCTTTGTTCCACATTTCCCAATGCAATCCATATTCAGAGTTATTTACATACACAGCTTGGGTTCCTGAAGGAGTACACTGTCCTCCTCCTTGCTGCTAGGCCTCGTGTCCATAGCAACTGGCCTATTCCTGTACCCATAAATTTTCCCCGTATTCCCCAATCCAATCTTTGTTCAGAGCTGTTAACATACAAAGGTTGGATTCTTGAGGGAAAACACTGTCCTCCTCCTTGCTGCTAGGCCTCGTCTCCACAGCAACCAGCCTATTCCAGTACCTGTAACTTTTCCCCATAGTCCCCAATCCAATCTGTGTTCTGTGGCGACACTGATGTACTGGCTTTTGATTTTTTTGCTTTCTGTTGAATTGGTGCAATGGCTTTACATTTTTCTGGAAGTATTTTTTCTTTTGAATTTCAGCTTTAAGGTTCCTCATGTAGGGAACCCATACAATCTACTGTGTGAGGTGAGAAGACCTTGTAACTATGTTGCGTATCTCACTTTAGTTTTTCTCACATATGCCTCCCCAAAGTTTTCCAGCATCCTTTTTGACGGTAGGCCTCGTCTCCACAGCAGCCGGCCTGAGGCCCAAGAGCTCTCTGGCTGAGAATTCCAAAGGCTCCTCCCTGAACTGCCAACCCCAGGATCCCACAGAATCTTCACAGCCAGCCAATCGTATGAGGTCTTCTCACCTCACACAGCCAATCGTATGCTGCTGCGAGCAAACAGACAAACACGCAGACAAACATTCACTTTTATATAGTAGATAATATAGTTTTATATAACAGAGAGGATAATGTTGCTATTTATTTGTCTTATCTGAAAATGTTTCAACCACCACCATTAAAAGACCCCTTGATAGCAACCAGCTAGTGGATAAAAATCTGTCTGACTAAAAAAAAGGCTTCTGCATGCCACCTTCTGACTAAAAAAAAACAGTTTCTGCAGAAGACCTGCATGGTTAGGGGTAGCTTTTTCCCCCTTGGAAAGGAATTCTACAACCTGGGAGCTACCACTGAGAAGGCTCCACCCTATGTTCTCACCAAACGTATCTGTAAGAGTGGTGGGACTAATATCTTTCCTCAAATATCTCAAAAATCAGGCAGATTCTTACAAGGAGACAACAGTCTTGCAGATAGTCTAGATTCTCTCCATGTTGCTGGGAGAAAAAAAAATAGCACAGCCTCCCTGTAACCTCCTCTCCATGCTTGGGACAGAATGTGGCATTTTCAACTTATATCTCACCAACTGTGGGGCCCTCTGCTTGCATCCCACCAGTGCCACCAGCTGTGAGGATTCACCACTGTGGCCAAGCTTGGAGGTCTTAATACTTAACCTTTTCAGTGTCCTTTGCAAACACTCAGGCCCTTTTCACATGGCATTCGTCGTGCAAAAGGGCCTCCGGAGCGTCGCGCGATTGCAAGGACCATTTCAGACGACATCCTCTCAACCGCGTGACGCTGCCGGGGCCAGCAGGCGCCGATCGCACATTACATCATTTTCGGCTTTTAGCCAAAAATGCTGCATCGCATCACTCCGGGGCCCCACACGCACCCACCTTGCGTGCGGAGCCTTCGGAGTTGTGGCCCTTGTGCTTCCTCCCCCAGCACAGCCTGGGAAAACCTGGCTGCGCTGTGGAAGGAAGACGCAGAGCTCTCATGCAGCAGCAGGGACGTGAGAGCCTCACGGAAGAGGCCGCTTGCGTGATCCCCCGCGCAACCGCGCTGGACGCAGGTAAGCTGCGGAAAGGGTTTGAGTGTGAGGGGTTTCCCTGATCCCCACCTTTGCCACACATAAGGGCTTCCTTCTTTCTGTTCCCCCTGTGTGGCACCAATTGTGGGGTCAGTCTAAATGCTCTCAAGGTTCCTATGAGGATTTGTACAACTTTTATCCCCAACAGGACTTCACATATCCACCTTCAATGCTGCCACTGTAGACATCTTTTCTGAAACCGGGCTGTTAGAATGACAGCAGTTCCAGAGGCCAAAAGTATACTAAGCCCCAAACTTTATTTATAAACAAGAAATAGCAGATTACTTACACGTAACTTTTAAAACATCACACTCTGTCCACTCTGTCCTCTTAAGCTAAATCAGACCCCTACAAATCACTCAATTCTAACTCCCTTTTCTCATTCCAACCCCAGTCTAAGGCAACCACCCGTTAAACACATTTCTTTGCCTCACTCTTCTCAAATCCCAGGCCAAATTATTCTCTCCTTAAACCAAACTTTCGATTGTCATTCACCAAACAACTCGTACAAATCTCCTCAAACATTCCACCAAGCAGCATTCATTTCAATGCTCCACTCTCTCTCCTCGCTGCCAACAGCAACTCACCTCGTACTCACACAATAAATCAAATAGCCATTTTACATACAAACCCACGACCAGCATCATATGGTTTGTTGTTGTTTTGTGCCTTCAAGTTGACCCTGACTTATGATAAATCCTACCCTAACGATTTCTTGGTAAGATTTATCCAGAGGAGATCTGCCACTGCCTTCCTTCTGAGGCTGAGAGAGCGTGACTTACTCAAAGTCACCCAGTGGGTTTCCACAGCTGATCAGAGATTTGAACCCAGCGCAGTATTGAAACTCTACACTCACTTTGCCTCCATAGGGTGCATCTCAGCAACCAATATCAAGGTGCATAGCACTCACGTTGTTGTGTGCCTTCAAATCATTTCTGACTTACGGTGACCCTAAGGCGAACCTATCATGGGGTTTTCTAGGGGTCGAGAGTGTGTGACACATCCAAGGTCACCCAGTGGGTTTCCACGGCTGAGTGAGGAATGGAACCCTGGTCTCCAAAGTCATAGTCTAACACTCAAACCACTACACGATGCTGGTTCTCACAGTACCCATAGCCACCCAAATTATTTCAGCATATAAGGCCAAACATCCCACAAGCATTTTTCTACATCCTTGGCAGCAAATCAAATAACTGACATTAATAACATTAGACGGTCCAACAATGAAATAACTGTATATATAAGGAAAAAGACATCAGTTCTGGATGTAGTGAGAGGGAGGCCTGGCTCTACTGATTCTGTACTGACATCTCTCTTTGGCCATTTCCGCACTAGACTGTTATAGTGCTATTATTCCTCAAAGGCCCCTCCCTAAACTGCAAACCCCAGGATTCCATCAGATATTGAAAGTGGAATAATAGCGCTATAACCATCTACTGCGGAAACGGCCTCACTTATCCCTCAAAAACTTTCTAGTTAGAAAGTACTCCTCTTTCCCCAGGTTCTTAGATTTACAGCTGTGCTGTTTTGGTCACTTCCATACCTCTTCCCTCGCGATCCAATTCAGCTCCCCACTCCCAGCTTAGCCCCATGAACATTTGACCAGCGCTTCAAAAACTCCATTCCCACCTGCATGCATTATTTAACCAGAAAGCCCTTGCTTGTTAATGCGCTAAGGGCGAGAGGTTCAGCGCATTAGAAGATGACCTCTTTGCTGAACCCGTCGTGCGTGCTCTCTCGCACTGTTAATACATCAGTCAGGAAGGCGGGAGGCAAAGCTGCCTTTGGGAACATGCCCTGACAAGGCTGCCTTAGGACAAAGGCCCACGAGCAACTTCATGCATTTGTCCACAAGAAGACGTGATCCATGGGATGATGGGCTCCACGGGGACGCAGCCCATTCGGACATGGCGAGGATTTTTTTCTCCTTCCCCTTTAAGTCCCCTTAGGTTCTGCAAGGGCAGAAGAGGGCAAGCAAAAATGATGAAGGGAGTGGAGTGAAGTCCTCTGTGAGGAAAGGTTGCATTTGGGGCTTTTTAGTTTGCGGGGCAGGACTCAAGTGTACCAAATTACGCAAGGTATGGAACAAGCAGCAAAGGAGTCATTTTTTGATCCTTTCTCAGAATACCAGAACCCAGTGGGGTCATCTACTGCAGCCGAATGGCGGGAGATTCAGGGAAACTAAGTGATTTATTTATGTATTCATGAGCTTTTCTGCATTAACATCTACTTCCTCTGATGCAAATCTACTTCGTCTGATGCACTGACAGAGTTATATATGCACCCGTAGGTATAAATGTAGCTTCTTGCCTCCAGATTCAACATTTGCAATTTAGAGAGCTCTTGGGCCTCAGACAACTATGTCTGTCTTGAATAGGCCGGCTGCTATGCAGATGAGGCCTAGCAGCAAGGAGGAGGGCAGTGTATTCTCTCAGGAACCCAACCTCGCAATAACTCTGAAAACAGATTGGACTGGGGAATATGGGGAAAAGTTACAGGTAGTGGACAGGACAGTTTGGGGAATTAGAGACACAGGATCTCAAATCGTTCTAATAACGATTCCTTATAAGAAAATAAAATCCCGGGCAATGCCGGGTATATATGCTGGTACATAAATAAGGGAGAATCTAAACTTCTTTTAAAATGAACATTCACAATCGTATGAGTCCTGAAAGAAACTGAAGTGGAAAGGACCACGTTTGAGTTATTCTTCTCAATAAGGACTAGCCTGTAGGTTAGAGAGATCTGAAAGCTGGCCCCTATTGCAGAGGGAAAAAATCCAGTTTAAAAGAAAACCTGGACAAGTGTGTGCGTGTGTGTATGTGTCCTACTTGTGTCTATTTTAACTGGCTAGAAAAGCAAGGGATGAAATTTCATCATGGGTGGTGTCAGCCTTTGGGTGTAATGGGAAAGCCAAGAGCTCAGTGTGATGTTATAGCAAATTAATAGGGCATTTGTTTTATAGGCAAAAGGTACTGGATTTAATTCCTGGCTTCTCCAGGTCGGGCAAGGGGAGTCCCTATAGAAGTGCTGCCAGTCAGTGTAGGAAACACTGGACTTTCAAATTTTGGCCGCCCCTACTGGCTGGCAGATTCTGGTAACTGTAATCCAAAAGACGTCACTTTTGCAAGTTCTGGATTTCTTAAAAGTCAACAGGAACCCCTGTCTCACACACACACACACCCCCTCTGGATGAAGGCCTTTATTACTGGGAGTGTTTTCCCAATTACAAGACAGAGAGTGTGACATGAGTCTTGTGAGAATTGTGTGGTAATCAGTTCCCTGCAATACTGCAAGATGGAAAAATTTCAAGTCCTGGATACATCATTTGTTGGAGTGTTTTCTCTAGAAAGGAAGAGTGCAAACACCCGCACAGTCAGATGAGACGATGAGGTGGAAAAAAGACTAACAGAGGGGTGTGGAAAGCAGCTGATCAACTCAGGAAAAGGTAAAAATAAAGAGATGGAGTTGGGCTGCTTTAAACCATGTCTCTTTTGCAATGGCAAAAAGCTAATCAGGCTGCGAATGAATCACCAACTGGTGGAGGTCAAGGGACGCAATAGTACCATAGTACTGCTTTGGTCAGACCCCAACTGGAATACTGTGTCCAGTTCTGGGCACCACAATTCAAGATGGATATTGACAAGCTAGAATGTGTCCAAAGGAGGGCGGCCAAAATGATAGAAGTCCTCGAAACCATGCCCTATGAGGAGTGGCTTAGGGAACTAGGTATGTTTAGCTTGACGAAAAGAAGGTTAATAAGTGACACGCTAGCCATATTTAAATATTTGAAGGGATGTCATGCTGAAGATGGAGCAAGCTTATTTTCTGCTGCTCCAGAGACTAGGACATGGAGCAATGCATTCAAACTACAGAAACAGAGATTCCACCCAAACATCAGGAAGAACTTCCTGACAGTAAGAGATGTTCGACACCGGAATATGCTGCCTGGGAGTGTGGTGGAGTCACCTTCTTTGGAGGTTTTTAAACAGAGGCTGAATGGCCATTTGCTGAGGGTGCTTTGAGTGTATGTTCCTACATGGCAGAACTGGGTTGGACTGGATGGCCCTCGGAGTCCCTTCCAACTCTACAATTCTATGTTTAGCTTGGAGAAGAGAAGGTTAAGAGGTGGCATATTGGCTTTTTTAGCTGCTGCATCAAATCATATACAAAGACATACATGAAAATGTATCAAAAAGTTACTGTGCAATTAAACTACTGATAAAGTTAAAATGTTTTTTTTAAAAAAAATCAATGAAGAAGACAGAAGAGGAACGTCAGAAAAACAGTACACTCTTAAAAGCACTTGAAGTCACTTCTATTCCTTAGAAGAGAAAGGTTTTCACTTGTTGAACAAAAGAGAGTAAGGAGGAAGCGATTCTAGCTTTTTAAGAGAAGGAGTTTCGAGGAGTAGGAGCAGATACTGAGAAGTCCCTGCTCCGTGTTCTCACCAGACATTTTTGTGAATTTGGTAGGAGAGGGGTTGCAGTCCAGCAATATCTGGAAGACTGCATGAATCTCAGCCCTGCCTTAAGGTTATACTTAATACAAAGGCAACACACAATTACATACCACAAAACCCTGTAGTATAAAAATGCATCACAGACAGGGAGAGGAATCCCATCACTGCAATGTGATGGCCCCCAGGAATTCAGTTGTCAGCAGTGAAATCCCGTAAAGCAGGTTAATAAATAAGAAGAAATCCAAAAAGACTCGCACAAGCAAACATGATTTAAGCAGGCCTGCAAGCCTGACCTATGAGCTAATTATTTAGCTTGGCTGCAGGACAGGTCTACTGATAACTGCCTACAAGGACCAGAAACTTGTAAAACTCTAAAGCCAAGTAAGAGCCTTTGTCTGACGTCATTAAGGATTGGCAAGAGCTAGCCTGAACCAACAACACACCCATCTTTTCCTCTCTTGCGGAATATGTGTCTGTGGAATACTAGAACTTTCAAGTTGGAAAGGAACACAAAGGCCATCTAATCCAACCCTCTGTTACGAAGGAAAACACAACTAATGAACTCCTCAAAAATGATCATCTGACCTCTCATTAAAGATCTCCAAAGATGGAGAGTTCTGCCCGCCTCCGAAGCAATCTATTCCAATCTCCTAACAAGTTTTAAAAGTGGAAAAGTTCTTCCTAATGTTTAGCTGGAGTTGCTTCTCTTGCAAATTTGAACCCACCAATTTTGTGTTCTAGTCTCTGGAGTTGCAGAAAACGTGCTTGCTCTATCTTCTACATGATATCTTTCAGATATTTAAATACGACTATCATGTCACCTTTCAGTCTTCTGTTACCCAAGCTGAACATACTCAGCTTCCTAACTCATTCTTCAAAAGGCTTGGTTGCCAGGGCCATAGTTCAACATTCAAACCACTAACCTATGCTGGATCTATGACCTGGAAACTAGGGTTTAATTCCCCCTTCAGCCATGGAAACCAACTGGTTGACTGTGAGCACAAACTCTCAGCCCCCAGAAACTTCCCTGATAGGTTTGCCTCAGGGTCACCATAAGTCAGAATTGACATGAAGGCACCCAACAACAGCAGCCAAAGAGAAGGCACAAGGAGGGCAAATAAGATTTCTGCTCCTGATGAAATTTTCCTTCGCTCTAGCATCACACTAATGTAAAACTTTAGTTGAACAATGAGACTTACAGAGTAGGCATCCAAACAAAAGGGGCAGGCAAAGTTACCATGGGAATCTGAACATTACAAACGCAGGAGATCTAGGTGGGAATGATTTTCATTATCTCACAGTATTGATATGTGAACGCAGGAACTCACTCTTACAAAAGTCAGTTTCCTTGAGGTCAAAACTTACTCTGAGGAGACTCCTTTTCTTATATGTGTAGTTGTAGGATTTGTGTATTAACATATGTAGTATGCCATGAAACCAGCATCTCGGTTCACATCCCTGATGTTTCTGCGTCTGTGCTTTCAAGTCGCCTGTTGACTTTTGTTTAAATATTTGTTTAAATATCTGAAGAGATCTCATGTCAAGGAGGGAACGGGCTTGTTTTCTATTGCTCTAGAGACTAGGACAGTGGTTCTCAACCTGTGGGTCCCCAGATGTTTTTGGACTTCAGCTCCCAGAAACCCTGGGCATTGACCATAGCGGCTGGGGCTTCTGGGAGCTGAAGTCCACAAACATCTGGGGACCCACAGGTTGAGAACCACTGGACTAGGACAAGGAGCAACGGATTCAAGCTGCAGGAAAGGAGGTTCCACCTGAACCTCAGGAAGAACTTCCTGACGGGTCAGAGCTGTCCAGCAGTGGAATATGCTGCCTTGGAGCATGGTGGCATTTCCTTCTTTGGAGGTTTTTAAGCAGAGGCTGGGTGGCCATCTGACGGGAATGCTTTGATGGGTGTTCTTGCATAGCAGGGGGTTGGGCTGGATGGCCCCTGGGGTCTCTTCCAACTCTTACGATTCTGTGATTCTATGAAACCCATGAATTTCATAGGTTCTCTTAGGCAAGGAACGCTCAGAGGTGGTTTGGCAGTCCCTTCCTTTGAAATACAGCCTACCTGGTAGTCGCTGGCAGTCTCCCATCCGAGTACTAACCAGGGCTCATCCTGCTTAGTTTCTAAGATCAGATGGGAACTGGTTCCTTCAGGCCAGAGCTTTCCAAACTCTTCATGTTGGTGACACACTTTTTTGACATGCACCATTTCGCGGCACAGTAATTCAGTTTTACGAGCAAACTGGAGGTAACCAGAGGCATATCACTAGAGTGGGGAGGGCATCCCCCCAATTTTGGCCTGCTGCCACTGCCTTCACCAGGAAAGGCCCCAGCGAGCGTGATGACAGGGGGAAAGAAAGCCCCCTCCCACCTAGTCCGTGCCCATTGCCATTGCTCTTGCCGGGGAAAGGCCCCAGTGAGAGTGACGGCAGGGGGAAAGGCAGCCTCCTCCCACCCAGGTTTTGCCTGCTGCCATTGCTCTTGCTGGGGAAAGGCCTCAGCAAGAGTGATGGCAGTGGGCCAGGCTCGGGTGGGCGGTCTTTCTCGGCTGGGGAGGTGACAAACCAACACACTACAGGCGACACACTAATGCGTCATGACACACCATTTGGAAAGCCCTGCTTTAGGGTATGCCGGCCATATGGAAAGGTGTGTGTGTGTCTGCATGTCGACTTACGGCAACCTCATGAATTTTGTAAGGTTTTCTTAGGCAAGGAATACTGGCTCTGGTCCTGTCAGTTCCTTCCTCTGAAGAATGCACTGCAATGTGTGAATATATCACAATTCAGCCCTTTTCTTTCCAGTCTCCCACTCTTTGCAATGCTAGAAGTTTGGGGATGGAAAGAAAATTTCATGGAAAAGAGACAGAATTCTTATTGAGAGTGTCTGACCTCATTTTTGCTCCAGAAACTACATTTAGGCCCTGAGCTTGAAGTGAGAAAGAACTAGTATTCTTTAAAACTACTGCAAAGCCCTTCTATCAGCCCAGATGGCAGAGCTTAAAAATATCTGTAAACAGCTGCTTAATTTGGGTGTGCTCATAATACAGGCACTTTGGTGTATTTGGAGATTCTCGTGGGCAAGGCACGGATGTTCAACAAAGATGAAGCAAACAGAGAAATGTAGGTTTTGAAAGTTTTGTTACAAGGAGATGAGGTATAGAAACTAGTTTTTAAAAAGCTGTAAATCTCAGAATGCCAAGATGCAAACCTAGACAAGAAATTTTGCTTGAGAAGGTTAGGAAAATGTAGTCTTCTGTGCAGAGAAAGCACAAAAATGTACTGAAAGCAGCAAAACATCTACGACTCCAGAATGATGCGATGTAGCAGCCGTGAAATCTTAGAGCAGAATTATCTCTTGGGGTGGGAGGATTTTAGCCCTTCAACTACTTGGAATGAAGAAAGCCAATAACATCACCACAAACAAATCTAGTCTGGCAGAAAGATATAGTTTAGATGACCTAATATTAATTCTTTCTGAGGCCTCTCCTTCCAGAGAAACCCAAAGCACTCTGTACAGCAGAAGCCACGAGTCTGAGAAAATGACAACCAGAACTGCTCTGCCTGAACCAATCTGCAGAAGCAGAACTACACATTTTAAGCATTTGCAATTACACTGCTGAAACATTAATCTTCTGTTTAACAGAAACGGGGGTGAGGGGGAGGATCAGGTAACAAGAGCAGGCACTTAACCCCTTTCTGCGTTTGTCAATTCTCTTTGCAAATGTCCATCTCTGACCAGCATCTCTCCCAAACTACTATTTTTTTTGTCAAGCTGAGGAGGGAGGAAAAATAGTTTTAAAACTAACCAGAATGATTTGCAAAGAACATGTGCATACGCTCCAACATTTTTCAGGCAAACATTGAGATGGGTGTGGCCAACAAACATCAGAGTGTGGTCAAGATGGCAAAAATTATCAATGAGGCAAAATGCACAAGTCAAGAGAGGCTGCATGCAGCAGTTTGTTTTTGCCTGAACATACTGGGAAGGGCAAGATTCCACCTCCTCCTCTCCTCCCTGCTGAATTGAGTGCAAACTACTTTGGCATTTCTAACTTGGTTTGCAACAACTGAGCCAAGCTAAGGACAAAGGGAGAAAGTAGGAGAAGGAGAGAGAAACTGAGACATTTTACACGCAGTTGAAAATGGAGGATGGCAGAAGGTTAAACAGGCCTGTTCCACAAATCAGGATAGCTGGAGTGCTGCTAGTGGGAGAGGAAAGATGAAGCAGCTCCATCAATTCTCCATGGGATGACATTTGTTTCTACAATCTCCCTTTTTCCCATGGACAGCCAAACAACATACAATGTGTGAGTGCAGACTGACCCTAGGCTGAGATTCTCTGGAAAAGTCTCACGGAAGTGGGTCAAGCCACAAGCTGAAGGAGAAGAGGAAGAGGGGGAGAGCAAAGGGATGCCTGAGCCATTTCTGATCCTTTTTTGGGGGGGGGGGTGGATTACATTTGTCTGCATGTGGGGATCTACTCAGAACCTTCTGCACCTGCATAGCTGAGGCTAGGTGCTGTCCAAATTCACCCCACGAACCCATTCTGCTGAGACCTTCTCCATCACGGCTCTTTATCATCCTGTCTGTTGCAGCTTGGCCCATCTCCTCCAGCTCTGGCTTGGCACAATTTCCTTGCCCTCCCTCAAAATCACATCACATCACGTTGTCCCCTCTGTGCTTGTAGAAAAGAAAAAGTTTACATACTGACATTTAAAGTTGCTGCCAGCACATTAATAGTCGGGTTGAAAATAACACTGGCTTAGCCTGCAAATACTTCAAGACCTCACAAGTCCTAAGCGCGGTGGCCTTTTACACTGAAATTCAATATTTGGCCTTGATAATCATTAAAGCAAACATGCAGAGGTCTTTTAGCAATTATTTTCAGACACATAGTGCATCTGCAGGATCCCGGTTTGGGGGCACGCTCGCAGAATCAGGGAGAGGGAGTATGAAACTACAGCACAGCCACCACTTTACATACATATCAGATTCTCATCTATAGTCTCAATATTTTTATTTATAGCCAGAGGGCACAGCAGTAAGGTAAGTGGCTATGAGTGGGTATATCAGAGGCAGAGAAAGAGTGACCAAAGGGTTACAGGCGGCTGCCAAAACCTCATTGTTCTGGCCTTGCAGCACTCCCACCAACCTCCAATAAACATCCTAATTTAAAAAACTGAAATTTTTTTTTTCAGTGTTTCACCCAAGAACTGTCCATTAGAACAGTCAAGTAAGATCATGGGAGACTACTTCAATAGAGTCAGCCCTCCATATTTGCAGATTTCAATTTGATAGATCTGATTATTTGTGAGTTTTATTTGACCTCTGCCCTCCCACCTCAGAAGTTTCTTTTCCAGGGGAAACTTCCCTCTGGCGGCTCCGCTCAGGCCGTGCAGCCCTTTAAAAACTCGCCTTTGGTCCTCCTCCTCCTCTTCCAGCAGTACCTGTTCAGGAGATGGGCAAGAGAAAGGAAGCACAGGGTCACCATACCAACCCACCCCCTTCCCCTCTCTTTCCCTTGTCCTGGTTTGGACCCTGGGTGCCTGCTCTTCCCACCATGCCTTGGCCCCCCCTGCCCACAGACCCACACACACATTCTGATATTTGTGATTTTTCCACTTTTGTGAGGGTCCAGCACCCCTACTACTAGTGAATGTGGATGGCGAAGTGTGTTATGATTACAGAAGTAAGACTGCTGTATGCACAAAGATGGAAGAACTCAATATTACCTACTACGGAGGAATGGTTGTGAAAACTGACTGATTTAGCAGAATTGGACAACTTAATTGGCTTGATAGGAGAAAAGTTGCTGGAGACATTTCTAAAAGACTGGAAACCCCTTATAGACTTTTTGCAGAAGAAAGAAAATGATCTGGCAACTTCAGGTTTTGACAATTATTAAGATTTGCTTATTGGAAGAAGTGAAGAATGTACTTTTACACAGAGAGATCTGATTGTGTTATATGTATGAATTACCAATGAAAAGAAAATTAGAAGCTACACTTTCTTCTTGTGTATATTTCCTTCTATATTCTACTTTCCTTTCTTCTTTTTCCTTTCATCTCTTTTCAAATTATCTATAATTTTCACTATACTTTGAAAAACTCTTAATCAATGCACACACACACACACACAACTATCAAGGTAGTATTATGCCTGGCCTGGAGATTGCTGTACCAAAACCTGAGACCTGGAGATGTTCCCTGACGATATCACAGAACACAGGTTCTCTAAGCATGATAGATTAAGCATCAAACATAGTTGCTCAAGATATGTCATTCAAACTGGAAAAAAACAAACAACAAAGGACAATACATGTGCACATGCACATACACATACAGGCCCTTTCTGCACAAGGAAGATACATCACTGTAGCATCGTTGTGTCGCAAATACATCTGCACGTCAAACCGGTTTGATGTTGTTCCGTGGTTGTTCGTTCTGCACGTGTTCAATTCTTAGCGTGGTTCACATCGTTGTGAAACTGGCGTAATATAAAAACGGAAAAATTTCGATGCAAACCAAACACAACAGTGCCGCTGCATTTTCTCCTACGTGTGGAAGCATTACATCGATTCACACCACAGAGGTGGATGTTAAATTACCCAATCAGTGGCAGCAGAGTAGAGGAGGGAGGGGAAAAGGAGTTCCAAGGGAACTGACAATGCAAAAGCTACAAATGATTTTCTCCACTTTACTTCAACAGAAACTGGAGGGCGTGCAGATAGGAATCGGGGTAAGTTGGAGTAAAAAACATCACTCATGAAATGTGGTGAAACGCTCCTCCACCCCAGTGCAGAAATGGCCACAGTGGCCTCGATTCAACATCTCCTTAGCATACTGCAAATACCCACATGTGGACCTACACCACAGCAGCACAATACAACCCCCATGCAGGATCACAAAACTGTGCAACACATGCCAATAACTGGGCACCATTGTGCAATGCACAACAGATGGTGCACCACCTGCAATGCGAAGTATGGTATGGGCAGCCACACTGGAAAGTAAAGGATGAACCATCATAATGCAAAGAATCATAGAACAGAATCATAGAGTTGGAAGAGACCACAAAAGCCATAAAGCCCAACCCTCTTCCATGCAGGAACACATACTCAAAGCACCTCCTGCAAACGGCCATCCAGCCTCTCTCTAAAAAAGCTCCAAAGAAGGTGACTCCACCACACTTCCAGGTAGCATATTCCACTGTCAGGGAATTCCCTGAAATGCGAAGTTTCAGAGCTATCAGACAAGTTTTGAAAACAGTGGATAAATCCTCCCTACACACTTAGTTCCCACCCCTCTGTTGTTGTTGTTGTTGTTTTAAAACTTCTGTCACGACCCAGGCATTCAAATATCATCTTTCATAAATGACATCTCTGCGGACTTAACATTAAAATCCTCCTCCAGCCCCCTCATGAGATCATCCGATGTCGCTGCATTTATCTGGAACATCCTCTTACTGAGGCACAGCAGGGTTAAGTTGACATGGGGATCGGTCAGACTAAACAACAGGCATTTTTTTCCCCTCTCTTTTCATCCAGCAATTCAGCAAACAAGATTTACTTTGGGTGGACATTGACATAGACACAAACGTAATGTATTTAGCTCTCAGAGGCTGCCTCCTGAACAACCGTCATAAACAACAAAAATAATAAATAAGGGGGGTAATGCATACTACACAGGCCATTTCCGCACTAGGCTGTTATAGCACGATGATTCCACTTTCAACATCCTCTGGAATCCTGGGGTTTGCAGTTTCAGGAGGGGCCAAGCACAGTTAAGGCGTTCTGATTCCACTTTTTAAGTGCCTTGGCTCCAGTATATGGACTCATGGGATCTGCAGTTTGGCGAAATACTTAGAATTCTGTAGCGGTACGGCAGCAGAGCTCTCTGGCACAGAGTAGCTCATTGAACTATAAATCCCGTGATTCCACAGAATGCCAGTTAAAGTCATAACAAACTGATGTGATTCTGCGGTGTGGATAAAACCCAGAAGTGTGCATAGAAGCCTTCCTTTTCTATTTTAATATTTTCTATTTCCTTTTTTTCTTTTTTTGCTGCTAATAGTGGAAAGGCCAGTTTTAAAAAAAACAAACCCACAACTTGTAGCCTTAGTTTTCTTCTGCTAGTTCCTTTTTGGCTATTTTTGTTGTTAGTATTGATACGAGCACGTGAGAAAACTGGTGTTATGTGTGAGCGCTTACCTCAAAATGCTTCTAGAATGCCATTTAAAAGTAAAACTAACTGAAAGTTTAAAATAACGGAAATTTTTAAAGTACAAGTAAACAGAAATCATAAAATGTTGCACCAAAATCCAACTATTGTCCTTTCTCCCTGCTACTTTACTTTTGGAATATTACTCTGTTACACCCTTCCTTGCAGAAAAGTCATAACAGGGAATTATCTTGTATTACTTTTAACTTGTAATTTTGCATCTACGCTTGGAGCGTATGGCGGGGGGAACAGTTTTCACACAGGGGCAAGTTGGAGGCACTGCAAGCAACCGGCTGCTAAGCAACCACTGTGTTTCCCCACGAGTTTTTCAAAGGCTTAGAGACCTTTTCTAGGAACAGGGAATGACATTCATGTCCAAAACAAATACGGAGGAGGCAGATGATGAACTTCCCATCAGTGTTTATTTTTAAACATAAACTCCATACGCGGGAGAGAAAGGAAAATGAGATTCTCTTAAAGAAGAAAACCCCAGAATTCGTTTGAATCCGGTGTTGAAATGTAAACTCTTTCCATTAGGACTAGCTCAGAAATGTGAAGCCTTTAATTCTTCCTGATGTTCCAGCACCCTATAAGGAATGACATTTTTTTATGTATCCAAATAATTATGGGAAGAAATATAAAATTATGCTGGAATGAGGTTTCAGTAGAAAATTCATTGATGAAGTTCTGTGAACAACACACACTTCCTAGATCTATTTCAAATCAGCTTCGGAACATGATACAGAGTTGAGACCACTACGGTTGCCTTAGTTAGTAGATGATCTTCATTTCAGCACTGACAGGGAGAATGTGTCTCTGATGGACCTCTCAGTAGTATTTGACACCACTGACCATGGTATCCTTCAGGAATGTTTGGAAATCAGAAGCACTGGACTTCTGGTCCTGTCTCTTGGGCAGGCTTCAGATGATGGTACTTGGGGATAGATGCTCTTCCAAAGAAAAAAAAGAGAGCTATTATACAGCATCCAACAAAGTCCCATTCTATCTCCAATGGTGTTGAACATCTACACGAAACCACTGGAAGAGATCATCCAGAGGCATGGGACAGGATGCTATCAATATGCTGATGACATCGAAATATACTTCTCTATGCCTTCTTAGCATCACCTAAAGATAGTGTGTCTCATCTGGATGAATGCCTGGAGGAGGTAATGGGCTGGATGAAGAAAGACAAACTGAAACTGAAACCAGACAAGACAGAGGTGCTTACTGTCAAGGGTCCTAACCTGGGGTTGGAGGTATGCTAACCAGTCCTGGATGAGTTACATGTCCCATGAAAGGCTGTGATTGCAGTTTGGGAGTGCACCTATGAATGCACCCCCCAAATACCAGCCCAGATAGCTGTGATGGCCAGGAATGCTAATTATCAGCTGTTATGTCACATGTGCCACTTCCTAGAACTGGAGGACATAAAGATGCTAGCGCATGTGCTGGTAACCTCAAGGTTGGACTTCTGCAATGTGCTGTACATGAGGCTACCTCTGTACCAAGTTCAAAAACCACACTTAGTTCAAAACATGGCAGTCAGATTGGTTACTGGTACATCTAGGAGTGACCATATTACAACAATATTAAAATCACTCCACCAGCTGTCAAATAGTTGTTGGGCGAAGTACAAAGTGTTAGTTATTAAAATCCTACATGGTTTGGGTCCTGGTTACCTCCAGGATCACTTTCTCCTATATAATCCATCCTGTACACTCGGGTCCTTTGAGGGATGTCTATTTCAGTCAGCCAAAACTAGACTGACTGTTACCCAGAAGACATTTTCTTTGGCCACCCCCTAGACTGTGGAACAACCTGTCACAAGAGATTTGTCAGCTTGAGACTCTTGAGTTTAAATCAGTAGAAAAGCCTAGCCTCTTCCAGCAGGCCTATCTATATTAAATTATGGTTTTTCAAGTATTTATTGATAGATTTCAACATGCTCTTTTAAATGTTCTTTTAACCAATGTTATATGACGTGTTGTGTTTTTTATTGTCGTTCCCTGCCACAGGGAGAGGCAGGTAAGAAATAAATATTATTATTCTTATACTGTTGTTGTGAAGGAAAAAGGCCAAACCGGAAGATTGGTTTAGTACATTGGGCCTTTTTGCAGGCACAGATGGAAAACTAAATATTTTTACATCTTCACACCAGCAAACTTTAATCCGATTTTAAAAGTTTGCAAACCCCATCATGGGACTTTAGTCCAAATAGTGACCTGTGATGGCCAATTTTCCCCACAATCCCCAGAGGACCACACTCTCACATGCAAGGTGCCAAAAGTATCCCCTTTCCCCTCCATTTTAATGTTACAACAGTTCAAACCAAACTCAAAACATAATAAAATTAAGAATTAAGAACCAAAGGCCTGCCTAAATATGAAGGTCTTCACCTGCTAGCAGAAAGAGAGCCATCCAAGCCTTCCATGGGAATGAATTCTACTATCTGTGGGCAACCACTGGGAAGGTCTACTCTCATGTTCTCACCAGATGACCTTGGGATGGTGGTGGAGCTGAGAGAAAGCTCTCCCCCAAAGAACTTAAAACTTAGGGAAGCTCGTACAGGGAGACAGGCTCCTTCAAACAAACGGTACACTTGTTGTAGCCCTCCAGCACAGCCATTCACTGGCTGGTGGAAAGTGGGAGGAGATGTGTGGTGCAGCATCCAGCTTATGTTCTTGTAGGCAGATGGAGAGCTGGGATCCCTAGGAGATTCCAAAGGATATATGTTAGAATCCTAGAATCATACAATTGGAAGAGACCACAAGGGCCATCCAGTCCAACTCTCTGCATGCAGGAATACACCACCACAGCATTCTCGATAGATGGCCATCCGATCTCTATTTAAAAAACTCCAAAGAAAGAGGCCCCCAGGCAGCAGTGTATTCCACTGTCAAACTACTCTTACCATCAGAAAATTCTTCCTAATCCTTTGGTGAAATTTCTTTTCCTGTAATTTGAACCCATTGCTCCGTGTCGTAGTCTCCAGAGCTTGCCCTATGTTCCATATGACATCCTTTCAAATATTTAAATATGGCAATCATGTCACCTCTTCACCTTCTCTCCTCTGGGCTAAACAGAAAGCCACTACTAACAGGGCATGTTTTCCAGACCTTTGACCATCCTAGTCACACTCCTTTGGAGATGTTCCTGCTTGTCAGCATCCTCCTTAACTACTGTGCCCAGAACTGGACACAGTATTCTAGGTGAGGTCTGACCAAAGCAGAATAGAGTGGATGCTGTGCATCTACTACAGGACAATTGCTGGATATTTTTCTCCACCGCCTCCCACTCTCCACTAACCAGTAAATGGTCATATTGGGGTGCTGCCGCAGCTTAAAAGGTAGGTGAGGGACAGATGTGTTATAATTCCACATATGTGGAACTTAACAATACAGTCCAACCTCCACATTCACGGGTTTAACATTCACGGATTTGATTATTTGCGAGTTCGTCCAACCCCTCGCTCTCCCCACTTCAGGCACCTCTTTTCTGGAGGAACCTTCCCTCTCCGTGGCTCCAATGAGGCTGCACAGCCCTTTAAAAACCTGCCTCTGGTCATCGTCCTCCTTCTCCATCAGCACCTCCTTGGCCAGATGAGGATGGCTTGCAACCCAGTTCCTCAGCAGCACAAACCCTTTCTTGGAGCCCCCCAGACACAAGGAAAGAGATAGTCAAGAGAGAGGAAGTATAGGGCCACCATGCTGATCTACCCCCTTTCCTTCTCCTTTACTGACCTGGTTTGGACCCTAGGTGCCTGTCCTCCCCACCAAGCCTCGGCCCCCTTTCCACAGACACACACACACACATATTGATATTTGCAATTTTCCCACTTTTATGGGAGGTCCCGCACTTCCACCTCTGGCAAAAATCGAGGGCTGACTGTACATCTCTCAACCCAGGATCTCAGCTATACTTTCCAGTATAACTTAATATTACTAGGAAAATTCTAATAATGTGGCACAAAAATTATACTGGTCCCTGGTAAATTGGGAGAAGACATTGCTAGTGTGCCATATCAGGTAGTTTGAGAAGCATTGCTGGAGTCAGTGGATGGAAGCTTCCCCAGAATCCCAGCATGAAACCGTGGTTGTCACCACAGCAACAGCAAACCACTCATGAGGGCTACAACAGAGCATCTTTGTGGAATCACTTAATATGCATTGAAATAAATTCTCCCAAATTCCTGGGAAGGCACAGCTGCCAGCCGAATGCACAAGGTAACTGCAGGCAATCCTTTTCCTGCACTTAGGGACAAAGGAGAAGCTTTCCGTTTCCCAGTCCAGGGTTGCTGAGGAACTTGCAGAGGGAAAATTAAAAACTATCTTATGGAGGAAGAAAGAACTATCTGAAAAACAGAGAGGTGAGACAGTGGCCATTTCTGCCCTACACTGTTATAGAGCTATTTTATTCCACTTTCAACATCCTATGGAATCCTGGGGTTTGCGGTGTAGGGAATTCTCAGCCAGAGAGCTCTTTGGCCTCAGTAAAATACAAACCCCAGAATTCTACAAGATGTTGAAAGTGGAATCATAGCACTACAACAGCATAGTGTGGAAATGGCCAATGTTGGGCCTCGGATATCAACAAACTGCAACTCCCATCACCCTTCAACATTGGACAAGCTGCCCAGCAGTACTGAGTTGGCAAATTTTAAAACACGAGTCCTCAGTAAATCAGTCCCTATAGCAGCACAGTCACGGAAAATCCAAAACAAACAAGCAAACAAGCAGGACACTATGCTGATTGGAAGGCAGAGACGGCGCTACCCTCCAATTGCCCCGATTCAGCATGCACGGTCCTGAACAAACCTCTGTCATCCCACTTTTTCGGCTGCTTTTAAAATATCCCCATTTTTCTGTGCCTCCCTCCCTTTCCTGCTTCATCCTTAGGTTACTTCAATGAATGCAAACTGAGTTCAAAGCGCAAAAGCAGCGTGCACTAAATTAACTCAGTGGGAGTAAGGGAGAGAAGAGGTAGAATCCTGTCCTTCTCCATAGGCAAAAGGGAACTACTACAGCCTCTCCTAGTTTGTGTGTTACTTCTTTTTACTAACTTTTGTTCTCTGGACCACACTCTGATGTTGTTTGGCCACACGCCTCCCAGCTTTCATCTGTGAAATGCTGTAGGGTAGAGTGTGGGTTGCTGTTTTAACACTGAGCTCCAAAGAGGAATAAACATCATTCCCTTCGCTCTCTGACATTACAACTTCCCACAGCCAAAACTAGATTCCTCTCCAGTTTCCGCACTAGCCTGTTATAGTGCGATGATTCCACTTTCAACATCCTCTGGAATCCTGGGGTTTGCATCTTCGGAGCGGCCCTTGAGACTCCTCCCTAAACTGCAAAGCCCAGCATTCCACAGGATGTTGAAAGTGGAATAATAGCACTGTAACAGTCTAGTGCGGAAATAGCCTAAAAGTGTTATGCACATGAATCTTGAGGTGTGTGCTCCTCTTCTTTCCTTTGGCAGCCTCAGGTGTGAGAAGGGAAGCTTTTAGTTCTACTGAAACATATTTGCTTTTTTAAAATATTAATATCCTGCCTTTCTTTAGAAGAGGCAAAGACAGCTAACAACGATAAAACCAGCAGGCCTACCCAGTCTAGTCTTAATTGTGCTTTTAATTGTATTTTAATCATCCTTTTAACTGTATTTTAATTGTACTTTTAACTATGATATATTTTAATTATAGTCTATTTGTATCAATTGTTCTATGTGTATTTTAACTACGACCTTTAACTCCATCTATTCTGTACCCCATCTTGAGCCTTGGGGAGAGGCAGGAAAATAATAATAACAACAACAACAACTAACATCTCAAATAAACAACTAAAATATCTTTTGCAATTCAGCGTTGAAGTTAAGGTTAAGACCACCTCAGGCCCTGTAGCTTTTTTTACACCTGCCCAGCCACCTCCTTTCCTCTTAGTCCTCTCTTTAGTAATGTTTTTTTTTTTTAATTTAGCAGCATCAACACTGGGATTGCTGGAGAAACACAGCCTTACAGTATTTGATTGCAGCAGTGTGTCAGCAGTAAACAATGCAATAAATGAAGACCGAGCTGGGAAATAGTAGGATTCTGTTCTAGCTGAATCTACTGTAGCTGTGTGTGTCTACCTACAACAGGCAAGGTAAGCAGCAGTTGACTCCCGAACCTTTTACTGAGCATGTGAGAAAAGCAAAACTGGAGAGAAAAGGGAAGAACAGATAAGCCTACCTTTCCAGGAATCCCTAGAATGTATTTTTTTTAAAGCACAGATCTGTGCCATCAAAACAGAAATCATAAGAACAGTGAAGCTGAATGAAAGAAAAAGCCATTTCTGGCTACCCTTTGGAAGAAACCCTCAGGAGGTCTCTAGAAGGTTCTAAATTAATTTATTTACTTATGCAAGGCTTATCTGATCTGTTTTTTCCCATTTCGCATGTGCATATTGTTAGTTCTGAAAAAAAAGGGTAGCTTGAACATGCTGAATTGCTCCTTCCCATGTTAATTCTGCCTCTTGTACCAGATTTTATGTTAACGAAGTTATGCCTAGGAAAAGCTCTATTTCATTAAAGCACATACGTGTATTTCTTCAGACAAGATACAGTTAACCTATGGAATTTGCTGACCCAAGATGTACAACTTCAGTGCTTTTGAAAGGAGGTTGCATAAATCATGGCAGATATGGCTACTGGTTAATAGTAATGGCTATATATTATCTCCTGTATCAATCGCAGCATGCATCTGTATGGCAATTGCTGGGGAAAATAAATAGGTGGTTTGGGTTTTAGGGAAACCAGGGGTGTGAAAAAGTGTGGGGAGGGGCCCAGGGTGTGATAATAAATATTAAAAGGGGCACCAATCTCCAGTGAGGGAGAAACAAAGCAGGCCTGATCTGTCTGTACCCTGGGCTAGCTCAAGCAAACTTTCCTCTGTTTTATTTTGGTTTCCATTTCTCCACAACATACACCCTATCCATGATAAAGTGGTATCATATCTGTGACAGGTGGGTGCTAGCCTTTCCCTTCTATCTGCAAGAGAAGAAAAAATTTCATTTATCTATTTAATTTATAACTTGCATTTCTCTGGGTGTGGGACCTAAGGTGGTTTACCACAAATTGTGGTAAACAGTGTGGTGCAGCAGCTAAAAAGGCCAATCTAATTCTATGCTGTCTCAAAAGGAGCATAGTGTCCAGACTGAGAGAAGTCGTAGTGCCACACTATTCTGCTTTGGTCAGACCTCACTTGGGATACTAGGGCCATTTCCGTACTACAGTGTTAAATTGCTGCTATTCCACTTTCAATGCCCTGTGGAATTCTGGGGTTTGTAGTTTACTGAGACCAAACAGCTCTTTGGCTGAGAATTCGAAGTGCCCTTCGCTAAACTACAAACCCCAGAATTCCATAGGAGGTTGATAGTAGAATAGCAGCACTTTAACACTGTAGAGCAGAAATGGTCTATGTTCAGTTCTGTGCACTGCAGTTCAAGAAAGATATTGACAAGCCGAGAGAGAAAGCCTTCCTCGAAAGATCATAAAAGTTGGGCAGGCACATAGAGGGAGAAACAATCTTACAGACAGTCTGGACCCAAGCTGTGTAGGGCTTTAGATGTGATAACTGGCAATAAAGGGATATACCATCAACAAACACGCTGCTCTTCTTGCATCATTGTTCGGCAGGGAGACAATATTGGCTCTTCTTCCCTTCTCACAGCTTGTTTTGCTCTCTGCAGAAGTGGGCTAACAGTCCCACAGCTTGCATGGGGGAAAAAAAAATCTCTATCTGATCCCTGTTTTCCAACAAGTCCAGTGGAAAACACAAGGCAGCAGCTATAAAGGTAAACATCCTGAAAGGAAGAGGAAATGCTTCCTCTCTGCTCTTTCTGTCTTTGGATAAATCATCTCCTATAGAAAAAGAATCTTCTGTTTCCTGGCAGAGGGAAGCTATGTTTGGTAGAGGGGAGAAGATTCTGCATTGTGCACAGAGAGAAGGTTTATACAGCAACGCCCCAAAGCAAGAAAGTTTGAAACTGTTCTGTTTTGCTTCTGTAGATTTGGAGATCAGCCTGCAATCATACGGGACCTTTGGTTCATGATGAAGTTGTAATCTGTGCATACAGCGCGTGCCAACAGAAAAATCGACAATGAGGAGGATGAGGACCTATCCAGAATTCCAAACTGCAGGCCTAGGATTTGCATTACATGACCCAACTGCTGTTTTACATTCTGCTCTTGCTAAGTGACCTACCCTGTGGTCAAGAAACAGCAGCATCAGAGTGTGGTCAAGGTGGCAAAAGTTATTATAGTTACCCCTCCATGTTCGCTGGAGTTAGGGGCACAGGACCCGTGCAAAAGTAGAAAAACCATGAATAACTCGAGGCCCCAGCAAACCACATTTAACACACAAAAAAGTATGATCTACATATTCAACCCACTGTGGATACCTGGGAGGTACTGGAGTTCCTTCACAAAGCAGAAGTGGGTATCTGATGGGGCTTGCTGCGTCTCCCTTGCTGTCTGTCCTATGCCATTTTTAAGAGGGACTTACAAGCCTCATTCACAGTCTCTCAGTCTCGCAAGGTTTGCAATCCGTATTAAAGATAGCATTGGATAGAAGCGAAGACAGCAGCAAATAATCGGTTAATAACTGAATCCACAAAGGAAAGCCTGCATATGTAGTGGGCTGATTGTTATAAGAAAGAACACATAGGCTAAGGGAAGGTACAGCAGTATGCTTTTGTCTAAGCCTGCTGGGAAGGAGAAGATACTGTTCCTTCCTGCATTGCCCTCCCTGCATTACTTTTGGACTTTGAACTCAGTTTGCAACAAGCTGAGGATGAACAACAGAAGCAGGAGGAGGATGGGGAAACAGATGGAACATTTTAACAGGTGATGAAAAAGTGGGATGGCAGAAGATTAACTGGGACTGTCTCTGCCAAGTTGGGACAGTTGGAGGTTAGGACGGAGGACTAGATGAAGAAGAGGAAGGAAATACAACAGGGAAACTCTACTGAAGGCAGACCTTGTAATATCCACTTCCCGGCTCCCATTTCTGCCCCTATATACAAAGTCACTGAAAGCCCAAACTACAAATTACAGACAACAGTATTTACATACTTATTTTTATGAAAATATTTCTACCCCATCTTCCAGCATGAGATTGCAGGGCAGCCTACAGTTAATTAATTACACAAATGATGTTTATCCTGCCCTTCTATTGTCAAATCTCAGGGGTTCAGACAGATAAAAAAATACAAATTTAAACAATTCCAAATTGCAATCAATAAATTATTTAAACAAGATTTAGTTATGTATTCTTGCATGATAGGGAGTTAAGCTAGATGGCCTTTGGGGTCCCTTTCCAACACTAAGAATCTACGGCTCTAAAATAAAAGAACATTAAACAAACTAAAAGAGGTTTAAAAGGCTATAAGAGTCAAAATGATGTCCATGTCTAGAAGTAAATTAGTCCCTGCCAAGGCTTTAATAAAAAAAACCCTCTCTCTTCACTGAACCCAGAAAAGAAACTACGTTAAGAGGTGGCACGATAGCCATGTTTAAATCTCTGAAAGAATGTCATATGGAAACTAGGGCCATTTCTGCATGGTGTTGCCGTCCTGAGGTGAGAATGGGATGACAGCGGTCAACAAGTTGTGCTTTCCTTTTCACAAGTTGTCACACCGCCTTCCTATCCCCACCCATTGTGATCATGGGATATTCACTTAATCAAATAAATCCATTAAGTGACCATGATTGTACGACGCTTCTATCCTTCCTGGCCATGTAGAAGGGCCAGAAGCGCGATGGAGGTGCTTCCTTTCCCAGCGCAGCCTGGGAAAGGGTCCGGCTGCACTGCAGAAGGCCGGCACGTGTCCCTCATGCTCCCTTCCACAGGAGCAGGCCAGCTGTGGAGGGGAGCATTCCCATCACACTCCCTTCCCAGCAAGACGCTGCTGGGATCGCGATGGGAGGACAATGGGATCAGGTAAGGCGTGGAAATGGCCCTGGTCTGGAAACAATGGCTTCAAACTACAGGAAAAGAGATTCCACTTGAACATTAGAAAGAACTTCGTGAACCTGAGGCCCCTCCCTAAACTGCAAACCCCAGGATTCCATAGGATGTTGAAAGTGGAATCATTGCACTATAACGGTCTAGTGTGGAAATGGCCATGGTCTCTTCTAACTCTACAATTCTATGATTCTGATGCTGGCACTAGTCAAGCCTCCAACGGGTGGGCATTCCACAGTGAGGGCAATACAACTAAGAATGAAGCCCTCTCTTATGTTCTCCCTGCCCCTTATATTACCCCCACTGGTCGGACAGAGAGGAGGGCCCATCTGAAAGATTTAAATCCTCTAGCAGGCCTACATAGGCATAATTAAAACAATATAAAGAAATTAAAACCATTCCTGGTAAAAACAATAATATGATCTAAATAGGACAAAAGAATGCCGAACAGATCGCCAAGTTAAAAGAGCAGTGAGGGTTAAAACGGTTGAAATCCTGTACATGCAAACTTAAAAAAAAAGTAAGGTCAGGCCCCAAAGGCTTTTAATAAATAAGGATGTTCTCCCCTCGGCACCTAAAAGAAACCATTATTGGTGCCAATTATCTTCTAAGGAGAAGACGTTCTATAAACACGGTGCCACAGCAGAGAAGGCCTTCTCCCTGTGTGATATATTGCTATCAAGACGTATTCTGGTGGCCAATTCTGCAGCGTGACTGTGCAAAGAAAGTCTTATATTTATCTGCCCTGAATCTCCCACCATTCAGATTCCCTGAATGGCCTTGAGTTCTAGCATCAACAGATCTATCCATAAACCCATCTTCTTCTCCACTTTCTCCACTTATGCATCATTTGATATACCTCTGTTCCATCTGTCCTTTATTGTCTTTCGTCCAAACACTGCCCCTCTCCAATTTAACTATACTTTAATCCCTTCACACACAGCGTTTGCTTCAGTCCTTTGATGATTTGTGTCACACATATCCTCTAGTGGAGCATTTTTTCTTTCACTTTGAACTGGCATTTGAATATCGACATACCTGTACACATATAGATACATATTCATTTACACAGTGTTTCATCTGCGGTAGATTGCTAAGGTGCATAAATGGCATATTTAATTTCAAAAACTCAAGTATAACACCTTTAAAAGCCAAGTGCTGACACCACGGTAGCCTGCTTTAGCTCACCCTCTTTAAAATGTCACATGTGTAGCTTGTACGGGCAAATGGTTAATTGAGAAATATTTCACGCCTGACACTGGCAAAGTGTGCTTCACCAGTATTTCCCTTGCTTCCCTTCCCCCTGCTACAATGGATTTCTCGTTTGCAATTATTACAGACATTATATGTTAAAGTTTTAATGAGGTGGGGTGAGGGGGTGCTTTTAGTCATCACAAGAGCGTTTTATCTATCTATATATACTTTTAATGGTCAGCCATAAAAGACATTTGCTCCATGACGCCCTGATAGTCCACCTCCCAAAACCAATTAGCTAATTGACTACAATTGTTCTCCAAGGAACAAGCAGTTCACAAATGAATTCTGTCCATAGAAGCAAGAAGTTCTCCTTTTCCCCTACTGTTCCTCTCTCCAACCACCCCGACGACTTAATTTCACTCGGATAACCACTCTTAATAAATAAAATGATGTGCATGCCATTTTGCCGTGTTTTCAACAAACTACAGCTCTTCCCAGCAATTAATGGGAAATTACAACAGAAAGGAAGATTGTTTTCAAGGAGCAAAACAGACTCTTCATCTATGACTAGCTAGAGTCTAACTGCCAGCCTGCCTTCCTAGCCTAACTTGCCCCAAACCAAGCAGAAAGCCCACCCAGATGGTTGAAATATGCAAAAAAATACCCCCATTCCATGCCCACATGAAAACCAGAATCCTATACTACCACTAAAAAAACTGTTTTCCTCTGTATTCCTTCTCAAAATGGCAACAGGGAGTGAGGGCACTTCCCGTCACCATTTTGAGAGGGATTGCAAAGAAAAGAAGAGGTTTGGGGGCTTGTAAAGTCAAAGGCTTTCACGGCCGAATCCATAGGTTGTTGTGGGTTTTCTGGGCTTTGAGGCCATGTTCTATTAGTATTTTCTCCTGATGTTTCGCCTGCATCTGTGGCTGGCATCTTCAACGATCCTCTGAAGATGCCAGCCACAGATGCAGGAGAAAATACTAATAGAACATGGCCTCAAAGCCCAGAAAACCCACAACAACCAACGTTTGGGGGCTTGTTGGAGGGTTGACTACAAAGAGGTCTATGGGGGAAATGATTCCTGGTCCCCAGCCAGTTGCACAGCCTTGAACTACACGGAGATCTCATGCACAAGGGGTGAAGGACATGGATAAAAACGACTTGGACATTCGTTGGCCATATACCCGACTCTCCATTTGAAGTGCTATCCAGTCCAAGGTTGATTTATAGATAAAGAACCATAAGAAGAAGGAGGCAGCCTTGAAGTTAGTTTCTGCTAGGCAACAGGCACATGAGTTACCTGGTCACAGTCTTCCCCATAATGGTAAGATGCACTGCACTGCTATTTAAAGCACAGCTGTTATTTCTAAACTTCCATCTAAATGTATACATTCTTATTTGAAAACCTGTTTACACCTTTACTCTATTTTGGGTGATGCATTGTTTCTGGGAATGAATAAGGGACTACTCTATGGTCCTTTTTGCACCTTACCTGATTCCGGCGTGGGTGTGCACAGATCACGCAAGAAGCCTCTTCCGAGAGGCACTCACATCCCCTCTGCTTCTTCTCCGCAGCAGCTCCATCCTGGCTGGAAGGAAGCATAAGGGCTCTGCCCCTTCCTTCCGCAGTGCAGCCGGGTACTTTCCCAGGCTGTGCTGGGGGAAGCGTGAGGGCTGCGTCTCCAGAGGCTCTGCACACAAGGTAAGTGCGTGTGGGGCCCCAGAGGGACGCGCAATTGTGCATAATTTTCGGCAAGAAGCCGAAAATGAGATGTTGCGCAATCAGTGCCTGCCAGACCCTGCAGCGTCGCGCGATTGCAAGGACATCATGTGAAACGGTCCTCGCAGTCGCGCGACGCTCCGGAAGCCCTTTCACATGTGAAATGGCATGCGACAAGGGCCTTTCTTGGAAAGCTTCAACTTAAGAAAGGATGATGAAGTCGTCACCAAAATGTCATTCGAAATTTCAATACAGGGGGACTTCCACTTTCTGGGTTCAAGACTTGTGGATTTGATTATTTGCAGGTTGTTTTATTTACTTATTTTTTTTTAAAAAAATCCTACCCTTTTTACCCAGCCACAGAAAAAATACGTCCACTCTAACAATCCTAGGTCCTCCAGTGCGACTCTAAGGTCCACTTCTGCTGGAAGTGGACCACTGAGTCACATTAGAGGACCTAAAGATTCCTACAGAGAACACTTCTCTAGGCATTGCTAGGTCCTCCAGGATGACTCTATGGGCCACTTCCACCAGAAGCAGATCATAGAATCGCAGCAGAGAACCTAGAGATTCCTCAAGATTTCTAGAGAAGCATTTTCAGGTTAAAAAAAAATAGTATTTCAGTTTTTTCCCCACTTTTGCAGCAGTCTTGCACTCCTAACCTGCACAAAAGTGGAGAACTTGCTATATGTTTTAAATACGTTTTAAATGTTTTGACTGTTTGTAATTTTTTAAAAATAACACTGTTATTTAATTCCTCTTTAACTTTTGGAAATTAATCTTTTAGCTTGATCTTTTTAAAAATTCTTTTAAACTGCCTGGAACTGCATGTTTGGAAAAAGGCAGAATAGAAATTAAATAAACAAATATATACAGCAAAACAACAAGAACAACAACAACAAAGACTTGTTAAGCAAAAGAATTAGTGGAGTTTCGAGGGAAACTAAAAGAACTGCAATGTGAACTTGAAGACGTTATTATGGGGTGGAGGGACACCAGAATATCTATATCACATCATATCATTTACCACTTTCTACTGCTTACAACAGGGATTAAAGCTTTTTAAAAATCATATTAGAGAACTATAAAAAATGAAAAAATGATTAAAACTGCACTGAATTAAAATCCATTTAAAAGCACTGAAAACACAGCAGATGGGGAAGAAAAGTACGATCTCCTCCATTAAAAAGACTTTTCCAAAACAACCAGTTGGTCATCAAAATCCTGTTGAAATAAAAGATCTTGGTCTACTTCCAATTCTGTGTTGCTGAAAGTTTTCATAACCAAGGGAACAAAAACTGGATCAACCTGGATTGATTTATGACAGTTTTGAGCAGAAGAAAACTATCCACTCACTAAAATGAGCGCTATACTGACAGCACAACGCTTAAGCACAGTTACCTTGACATTAAATCCCACAGCTTTAAATTGGGCTAACTCTCCAGTTTAGGACTGCAGTCTTATTCAAGATTATAGTCCCACTCTATTCCAAGACTTTGCAATTCCAGTCTAATCTCAGCTCACGCTGTATTGCTCTCCTTCAAATACATATATTTTACACAAGCTTGTTCCTCGGTATAAGTTACCTCTAGAAAATTTAGGTTATCTTTAAAAATGACCACAAATTGATAAAATTAGGAGATCAACACAACAGATCATCTGACAATAAAAGGCTAAAAACAACAGCATGAGGAAGATCTTTAATAATTTTTAGGCAACAGGGTGGTAAAATGTAAGAGTCACAGAATTCCAGAATCACAGAGTTGGAAGAGACCACAGGGATCACCCATTCTGCCATGCAGGAACAAACAACCAAAGCACTTCCAAGAGATGGCCATCCAGCTTCCATTTAAAAACCTCCAAAGGAGGAGACTGCACCACAGCTTATTCCACTGGGTTGTTGTGGGTTTTTCGGGCTACGAGGCCGTGTTCCAGTAGTATTTGCTGCTGATGTTTCACCTGCATTTGCAGGTGGCATCTTCAGGGGATCTGGAGACATGGAGGTGGGATGGAGCAAATACTTGTGTGATCCCCGGGTGGAGGGATTTGCATTTGTGATGCATTAGTGATGCAGCTGGCCTGTGAGCTAGCCCACTGTTGAGTGGACTAGCCCCCAGGGTTGTGTTGTCAGTCAGGGGATACACATAACAGCTGTGTGTGTATTTAAGTACTTATTAGCAATCCATTGTATTGTTTCCTCTAGGTAGTGTTCACTGGCATATTTTTGAGTCTTGATTTTAGCGTTCTTCAGTACGGATAGCCAATTTTGTTTACTTTCTGAGTTTCTTCTTTCCTGTTAAAATTGTCCAGGTGTTTATGGATTTCAATAGCCTCTCTGTGTAGGCTGACATAGTAGTTATCCAAATGGTCCAGAATTTCTGTGCTTTCAAATAGCATTCTGTGTCCAGGTTGGTTTATAATGTGATCTGCTACTGCTGATTTTTTCTGGCTGGATCAGTCTACAGGGTTGTGTTCTTTGATTCATGTTTGGACGCTATGTATTGTAATCTCTATGTATACCTGTCCACAGCTGCAAGGTATGCGGTAAACTCCTGCAGAAGTTAGACGATCTCTTGTCCTCTGCTGAACGTAGCATTTGTTGAATTTTCTTGGTCGGTCTGTAGATTGTTTGGAGGTTATGCTCCTTCATCAGTTTCCCTATTCGATCAGTGACTCCTTTGATGTATGGTAAAAACACATTGCCTTTAGGTGGCTGTTTATCCTCACCCTTGTTTTTTTTCTGGGTCCTGAGGCTCTTCTGATGTCCGAACTGGAGTAACCGTTGGCCTGTAGAGCCCAGTTTAGATGATTCAGTTCATCTTTCAGAAGATGGGGCTCATACTACTAGAACACAGCCTCATAGCCCAAAAAACCCACAACAACCCATGGATTCCGGCCATGAAAGCCTTCAACTTTACAGCTTATTACATTGTTGAACTGCTCTTACCGTGGAAATTCTTCCTAACGTTTAGGTGGAATCTCTTTTCCTGTAGTTTGAAGCCATTCCTCCATGTCCTAACCTCTGGAGCAGCAGAAAATAAGCTTGCTCCATTTTACATATGTCCATATGACAAAATAACTGGCAGTCCTAAGGTTGAGAACCATTGTTTTAAATAAATTGTCTTGTTCTTGAGGCTTGTTGTCCATCACTTTTCTCATACCAGGAGAGAAATTCCTGTGACAGGTATGAAATAGGTTTACACCATATAGCTATGTGGCCTTAATCAAAGCTAGGAAATGTTCCATTTTAGACTACATATTCCACAAACCGCAGTCAGTGGCCATGCTAGTTGAAAGTTACAGGAATTGTATCTCAAAAGGAAAGTTTCAAATTCTGAGGATGTAAGCCCCCCCTGCAAAATGCATAGAAATCAGGATCAAAAGCCTTCCCCGACCTATCTGAGAGGTTAGGGACTAGAACACTGTCAGAAAATGGAATTAGTTGAAAAACATAACACATGTACTATACTGTAGGAATCATGAAAGAGTTACAGACTCGCTTGTTATCAACTGTACATATGCTGCTTGCAGTGGGTTTAGCACCTTTTTTCCTCTATCAGCTCGCTTTGCAAGCAATGTAAGCATGCAAGTGGCTCCAAGCAAGCCTCTGTAGGCAAAAACTGATGAAAGAATGGAACCCCTGTTGAATTAATAGAACTTGTCTGTAATTTGCAAGCTTTGGAAGGCAATGAAGCATCAAAAGGAGGGGGCTTCTTGCATGGTCTCTGTTCCTCATCCTGCTTTCCCCTCTGCACTTAAAGAATCTCATGAGACCCTTATGCTCTGTGCAGTGATAAAGGACTCAAGTCGATTGACCGGGACTCAAGTCAGACTTAAGTCACTTCAGTAACTTGACCTGGACTTGATTCGACAATAAACAATGCGCTGACTTGACTTGACTCATATATTTTTGGTGACCAACTTGTTGCCCTTTGTTCAGTAACGTAATACGTTCATCCAGAATCCTTACAACTTTGAACAATGCTTCCATCTCTTTTTGTCAACTGGTCACATGATGACCTGTCTCAAGCCCAAAGTGTGGGGCACATTTCTCAGAGAGGAACAGCAAATAGGTTAGGCAATGGGACTGAGGTGGGCTTGAGGTGTGCTCAGCAGCCTGTCCCCGCTGCATATCAGAGGAGCCTTCTGAAACATTTCCTAAGAGCAAAAGCTAAGACTTGCCCCCAGACTTAAATACATCACTGGCTCTGTGTACCAAACTAGAGAGATCCCACCAACAACTCTACGGGCGTCTCCAAATAAGAGACATATCACAGTTGCATTAGTCTGTCGTTGGCTTGTCACAAAGCATTCTGGAAAGTGTCATTCACCATGGGTGTTTAAAGTTCTGCAGAATAGCCCCTTGGCCCTCTCCAGTGCTGACTGCAGCCTTCCAAACCATTTGGTGAGGAATCTGCTCCAAGGTTTTAGTCTGAACTTTAAAGGAGACAACCAAGGCACTGAAATCTAGCCTCTCAAAAGGTACAGCAGCTTGGACAGCTGCTTTAAAGTCTGGATGGAAACCCAGATGTGATTCAGGACTACTGCGACTTCTGGGAAAAGGAAGCAAAGATCAAGCCATTTCAAGGCTGCCTTGAAGATACATCCCTTATCTTTCCATTTAGCTCTGTGGATGGCCTTCTGTGTTCCTCCTCCATTCTGGCAAGTCCAGCCCTGCTTTGTAAGGGTTAAAAACATTAATAAAGGAGAATCAGCTCTGGCACCTGCTCTCAATGCCTCCCTTTATTTCCTTATAGAAAAAGACAAGACAGAAGGGTTGCTTAGAAACTAAATTGCTTCTCGTTTCTTAGAAAGCAACAGAAGCAGTTGCTGAGGTCACAGGCAGAAGATTAAGCAATGGCTCACGAAGGAAAAGCTGCAGTGTGGCAGGCTTCTTCCAAATAAGCCGTGGCAACTAATGGCTTTCATGTCACTGGGTCAGCGAATCCACTCCAAGCATTAGTTTGAACTCTATCAACAAGTTATCCAAGGTGCTGAATCTATTTTGGGAATAGATTCATGCCCCCTGCATGCCTAAAACCTGGAACATCTCCAATGCCATCAGATACTATTGCTAAAAAGGAGATTTAAGAGGAAAAGAATTTTTCTATCCTTTAGTAGACAAACTAAAAGGCCAAAGGTTTCTAAAACACTTCCTGAGCCTAATTTGAAGCAATGATTACCCTATTCAAAGTTGTTGTTGAAAGACACTCCTGTTTCCTCCACACATTCACAGAATAATAGATTTGGGACAGATCACAAGGGTCATCTAGTCCAACTCCCTATCATGCAGGAATACACAATCAAAGCATACCCAACTGATAGTCATCCAGCCTCTGTTTCAAAGCCTCCAAAGAAAGAGCCTCTACCACATTCCAGGGCAATGTGTATCACTGTTTAACTGCTCTTACTGGCAGGAAGTTCTTCCTAAAGTTTAGGTAGAATCTCTTTTCCTATAGTCTGAAGCCAATGCTCCATGTCCTACTCTCTGGAGCAGCAGGAAACCAGCTTGCTCCACCCTCTATATGATATCCTTTCAAATATTTAAACATGAATATCATGTCACTTCTTAACTTTCTCTTGTCCAGGCTAAACATGCCCAGCATGGTTTCCGGGCCTATTACTATTTTGGTAATCCTCCTTTGAACATGTTCCAGCTAGTCAATATCCTTTATGAATTGTGGTACCCAGAACTGGACACAGAATTCCAGGTGAAGTCTGACCAAACCAGAGTAGAGTGGTACTATTACTTCTCTTGACCTAGACACTATAGCCCTATTGAAGCAGCCTAGAATCACATTGGCATTTTTATCTGCCACATAACAGTGTTGACATATGTTCTGTTTGTGGTTACTAAGACTCTTTACTATGGTCAAGCCACATGTCAGCCATCCTATATCTGTGCATTTAACTGCCAAAGTGCAGTACCTTACATTTCTCCCTGTTGAAACTCATTTTCTTAATTTTGGTCCAGCTCTCTAATCTATTAGGGTTATTTTGAATTTTGATCCTGTCTTCTGCAGTACTATCTACCCCTCCTTTTTTGATGTCATCTGCAGATGTTGATAATAATGGTCTCTATTCCATCATCCAAGTTGTTATAATGACGTTGAATAGCACTGGGCCCAAGATAGAACCCTGTAGTGGTCCACTAGTCACTCCTCTCCAGAATGAAAAGAAGGCATTGGTGAGCACCCTTAGGGTTGGATGGTCAAACAATTACAAATCCACCGAATTATCAGTAGCTTGTTTGCAAGAACATCACAGGAGACCTTGTCAAAAGCCTTACTGAAATCAAGATATGCTACATCCACAGCATTCCCTTCATCAACCAAGCCTGCACCTGTATTTAAAAAAGAGAAGAGATTAGCCTGTCATGACTTGTTTTTGAGAAACTCTTGTTGATTTTTAGTGATCACGGCATTCCTAAGTGCTCACAGACTGTCTGTCTAATGGTGTGCTCTAGAACCCTTCCTGGTATTGATGTCAGGATGATTGGGTCGTGATTTTGTTCCTCTTTTTTCTCCCTCTCTGGAGATGGGGACAACATTTGGTCTCCTCGAGTTTGCTGGGACTTTTCTGCAGAAATTCTCAAAGATTATTGACAGTGGTTCTGAGATGACTTAAAGAACCCTGCTGGTTCTTTAATCTTTTTATTTCTGCTTATCTAGTGGGAAGCAATGGGGATGAGATATAAAGGGGGATGCCATGGATTGCCAAAAAGACAAATGAATGGGTTTTAGAGCAAATGATGCTCAAACTCTCCATAGAAGCCACAATAACTAAATTGAGACTGTCATGGACACAACATGAGAAGACAAGACTTGCTAGAAAAGACACTGATGCTTAGCAAGATAGAAATCAGTAGGGAAAAAAGTGAAGACTTTTCTTCCTCTTTTCCTACTGAGTCCTCCACCAGTGTTACAGGTAGATAGACTTAATCAAGGAAGCCATGGCCCTGAGTTGCAGGGCCTGAGCAGGGCTGCTGGTAACAGGATAACTTGGAGTTCTCGCAATCATAGGGTCACCAGAAGTAGAATGCAAGAGGTGGCAATTAACAGCAACAAACACTGTGGGTATGCCCCTCCACAGAACAGCACTGCCTATGTTGAAATTAAAAAATATGCAGGATGTGGCCTTCTCACTCATAGCTCCCGGAGTCCAGAATTCCATCTGATGGGAGGCAGATTTAGTTGGTGACCCCAGCAGTAGGAATCAGGCTTTTTCCTAGTTCTGCTCAGCCATAGCTGCACCCTGGATCCCACACTCTGGATACACGACAGTGTGCCTAAATGTTGGGATCTGGCTCTCATAGAGATACAGATGTCCCCCACGGGCAGGAGAATCATGCTCAAGTGTTTAACTTTCCGCCTACTTCTCATTTGAATTATTTATTTGATTTGCATCTCACTTTTCTCCCAGATGGGATTCCAACTGGCTTAAAATCTAAATTACAAAAGAACATCCAGAACTATATGGAGTGCAAACATTTAAAGGGCATTAAACCATACATCCAACTGGAACACTACTTTTAAGACATTAATTATTAAAAGAATTAAAATATCTAAAATAGTTATTACATATTGAAAACAGAGTACCTAACTGCATAAAGGAGGGAGAGAAGAAGAGGCAGGTGCAGCTCCATCATACCTAGACGCAGAAGCAGATGAAAGGCGCTCTCTCCATCCCAATTGCCACTGCCCTGGCCTTGGAGGGAGAAAAGAGGCAGTAACTGCTGGACTTAACCCCCTTCCACAATGCCATCTCCTTTTCCTTTTTTGTCATGTCCTAATTACATGGTAAGCTTGAGGGCGGGGAACCATTCCATTGCTCTGGTCACCTTTTTAAGCAGAAATGTCTTTGTCTGTGGTGAAGACAGTAGTGAGGAACCAGACTGAATATCCCTTAAGAGGGAGATCCAAAGGGTAGGAGAAGCCACCAAGAGGGCTCTCTCCTGTTTCTTCACCAGCTGAACATGGGAGGATGGTGGGATGGAGAGAAGTCCCTCCTCTGAAGATTGGCATAAGCTATATGGATGTTGCTGTTGTTTGCCTTCAAGTCATTTCTGACTTATGGAAACTCTGAAGTGGACCTATCAAGATTTGGCAAGATTTGTTCAGGGAGGGTTGGCCTTTGCCTTCCTCTGAGGCTGGGAGTATGACATGCCCAAGGTCACCCAATGGATTTCCATGGCTCAGCAGAGACTGGAATCCAGTACTCAAACACCTACACCATGTTGAATGGGGGAGTGTATTTTCCACACTGAATCTCTCGAGCATGCACAGGCAGACTTTTTGGAAATATGTGGAGCAGCCAAGGAGGGCTCCTCTGGGACAACTTGTTCATCTACTTTTCCATACCATCTCTTGCTCCTGTTTTCCAGCAACATGGCTAGTGCCTGCAACCGAACATTTCCAGACAGGGAGTGGCCCAATATGCAACATATATGAGGATAATGGCCAATCCAGGCGCCGTCTGTAACAAAGGAACACAAGATGGACTGACCAGGAGGGTCAAGCAGAGCCTTCTAACGCAACAGCCGTCTTCCAAGAGCAGCCAATATCCACATTTTCCAGAGACGTCACCTCCTTCAAATAACTTCTCCCATGAAAGACTGTTGTTTTCATTCCACTCAAGATAGTCATTTCATAGCAGCAGAAGGATTACCGCTGCTCTAGTTGGCCCTCCCATGCACTAGGGCTAGGGGCACAAGACCCTCGCAAAAGTGGGGAAATCACAAATATCAAAATGTATTTGTGTGTGTTTGTGGGAAGGGGACCGAGGCACGGTGGGGAAAGCAGACACCCAGGGCCCAAACCAGGTCAGGGAAAAGAGAGAGGAAATGGGGTGTTTCAACATGGTGGCCCTCTCTGTTGCCAATCCCCTTTCTTTGGTGTGTGTGGCGCATTGGGAGAGGGTTTGTGGTGCTGAGAAATCAGAATGAAAGCCATCTTTAGCTGACCAGGTAATGGCTGCTAGAGGAGAAGGAGTAGGACCAGAGCTGGGTTTTTAAAGGGCTGCACAGCCTGATTGGAGCAGCCAAAAGGGAAGGTTACCCCAGAAAAGAATAATCAATAACCAAATAATCAATTTAATAGTCAATTTTGCAAATGTGGAAGGCTGATTGTACTGTCATTATGAGAGCCAGCATGTTGTAGACATTTGAGTGTTGGCCTAGGGCTTTGGGAGACCAGGATTTGAATCCCTGCTCAGCTAAAGAAATCCACTGGATGACCTTGGATAAGTCACATTCTCTCAGCCTAGACGAAGACAATGGCAAACCTCCTTGGGATAAATCTTGCCAAGAAAATCCCGGGAAACAGTTGCCATAAATTGGATCCTGCCTGAATATGCATAACAACCAAGTTCTATTATCTCACTGGATATTACGCCAGCTACCTCCAGCAGAACATCTAAGCTTCCAAAATCTTAAATTATTGACATAAGAGACTTCCTGACAAAACCATGGGTGAAAATTATAGCTCAGTAGCAGAGAACAGACTTTGAATGCAGAAGGTCCCAGGTTTAATCCCTGCCATCTACAGATGGGAGGATTAGGTAGCAAGGGAAAAAGCCATTTCCACTGTCTAGGACCCTGGTGAGCCTCTGCAAAGTGCAGCAAAAAGGAAGAAGGTGGAGAAAAGAGTCTCATCTAGCATAAAGCAGTTTCTAATATCCTGCTGCAGAAGGGCACGTTCAACACATGTACGAATGTCCAAGCGTGCATCAATGCACAAGTCTGCATCCACACTTCACAGTTCTAGCAGTTTTATACCACTTCAACTGCCACAACAACATCCCACAGAATCTTGGGACGTACAGTCTTGTGAGGTCCTTAGAATTACCTAAACCACTCACTCTATATAGCATGAGTGCAATCTGGCAGAAAATTCTAGGTGCCTCACAAAACTACAAATCCCAGGACCAGTTAAAGTGATACCAATCTGCTACAGCTGTGCTTGTGAATACATGACATGAAACTAGATTCCTGTTGAGCTTTAAAGGACCTTTCCTTAATATATTGAAGATCACCGCCATGATCAATACCAAACCACCACCATTATTATTAGTTTTTTTTCACAGTACAAATTGAGCTGATTTTTTTAGCCACAGAAAATTTAAAAGAATGCCTCCTTGTTTATTTCACAACTAGCCTGCCCCAAATGTAGAATTTAATGCAGATACTCTCAGATACTCTTATCTTTCATTTGAAACCTTCCACTGTTCTCTCACTGGTTCTTCCTTCTTTTACAGTTCCTTCAGGGGCAAAAAAGAAAAAAAAAGGTTAGCATTCTAATTCCCCTTTACGTGAAGATGAAATGAGATGGCAAAAGAAGGAGAGCATTTTCTCTTACGCTGCTCTCTCTTCAGTTTGTCTGCTCAGCATGAGATGTATGTCCAAGATGTCTTTCGTAGGCCCAGCTATCTGATAAGACAGGGAAGTGGCCTGGGACTTTCTGGCACACCAGACACGCAGTCTGCCACGGAGCTAGCCCTTTTGCGGTTGACAGGAGCTCTCCAAGGAGCGTGGCCAAAGGTTGCTCCTTGCTCTGCAGGGGAATTTCAAGGTCATTTAAACAGGATGACAGAGTCACACCTTCTGCATGCAAAACATGCACGGAACAACCCTGTATCTCACCACCTGCATTTCCATGTTCCAGTGCAAGCCAGTTCCTCAAATCAGTTGCTTTAAATTACACCGCAGTTCAGTTCCACGGGTTCTCATTTACAGGTGAGTGATTCCTGTTTATTCCACATTTTAAAAAATAAAATAAAAATCGAATGGGGCAATATGAATTCTTTCTACCTGTTACCTAAATGGTCGAGTCTTCTTCCCTCAGTTTTGGCACACAATGATACCCAACAACCCTTTAATCTGCAGGGACAGCTGGTTGTTTCAACACATAGACCAAGGTTAATGTCGTTGTCTGGTGTGCCAAAGGGTTCTAGAGAGGAAGTGGGCTGGAGAGAGGGAATTCCCCACTCCAAGCCTGGACAGATAAGAAGAATTGAAACACTGCAGCAGCATCTACACTGATGAGATTACCTAAGCAACGAATAAATGGCAATGCAAGTGGATTCCGTGATGAGTGTGTGTGTGTGTGTGAGACAGAGAGAGAGTCACAAAGCCCCCAACAACGCTCACAGCTACCTACCTTAATTTTCTCACACTACGGCCCATTCACATTTGAAACTGCTATTCCCATTACTATCTTTCCCTCTTTCACACACGTACGGAATATCTAAAGACACATGACTCTCAAACATACTGCACTCACACTACACAGTTATGTCAGCTTGATACCACCATAACTTGTCATGGCTTTGTCCAATGGTATCAAATTTGGAATTTGTGGAACACCTTAGAATTGTATGCTTAGAGAGCTCTAGTGCACTACAGAGCAAAATAAAAACAATAGTACCACTCTCTTCTCTGATGAATCAGTGCCATCAACAGTATACAATCTTTCCTTTGCCCATCAAAGTTGGTGTGTTCCCAGACATCCCATAACTCCTGAACATTAGAAACCAGAATGAGAGATGACAGTGGAAGCTTCAGCTTTCTTAGCCAATAGCTGTAAAGGTTTCAAACACTTCACCTGTCATTTTGCAATTAGAATTTTGTTCCTTCCTCTCCCAGACCCCGTCCAACACTTTCAGCTGATCTCATTTAAGAGCACTGGAAGAACCTTGCTGGATCACATCAAAGTCCTCTCTAGAGCACCATTCTGGTCACCACCAGATGCTCATGTGAACTCCACAAACAGGACATGCATGTAAGAGCATATTCTCCCAAAAACTGATACTAGGAGGTCTTTGGCAATGGAGATAATATGTAGCCATCATGGCTCGTAGCAACCAACAGCATTATCTCCCATGGATTGGTCCAATTTCCTTTTAAAAGACACCTAAGTTCATGGCCAACTTATGGAAGTCAATTCCATAGTTTAATTATGAGAAGTATGGTCATCCCTCCACATTCGTTGTGATTAGGGGAGAAGGACTCCCGCAAAAGTGGAAAAATCATGAATAACTCTAGCTAACCCAACCATATTTCACACAGAAAAATATGATCCATGTATTCAACCCACCATGGATGCCTTTGAATTGTTGGGGCTCCTTTGGAAAGCAGAAGTGGACAGGTGGTGGGACTTGCTGCCGCCTCCACTACTATCCTACGTCATTTTTAATGAGGACCATACAAGCCTTGTTCTCAACCTCTCAGTCTCAGAAGGCTTACAGTCTCTATTAAAAATGGCACAGGGCAGCAGCGGAGGCAGCATCAAATAATCCATGAATAATCAAATTCACAAAAGAGAAACCCATGAATGTAGAAGGCTGACTCTATTTTCTTTGATCTGTCCTGAATCCTGCCATGCAGCTTCAATGGATGATCCTATATTGTAGACAAGGTTCCTAGATCTCAAGCCTGGCCCTGTATTTCAGCACCTGGATCCTCTTCCCCAGTTCTCAAAGGAAGAATCTCTGGGCAGGAGTACAGCCTTGAAAACCATGTGTGCAAGTGTGGGTATTACTCATTTATTAGACTTGGCCTGGTATCCTGTTTAGCAGCTATGATATAGTAAGCTGGACTTGCACTCTTGAAATTTTGGGGATTCACATTTTCTGTTGCTATGGACTCAATGTGACCCTAAAAACCTACCTTTCCAGCTGGGCTTCCCCAGAACCCAAAGAGTTTTTGATGCGGGACTGTGGCCATTTCTGCACTAGACTGTTATAGCACTATAATTCCATTTTCAACATCTTATGGAATCCTGGAGTTTGCAGTTTAGGGAGGGGCCAGCCTCTCTAGCTGCTTGTTCTCAACTTGCCCCTGCTATTAGGAGAGATTTTTTAAAAAATATTTGTGATTATTTAATATTTTTAAGCCATAGCTGGTTGAATCTACGGATGCAGAATCTGTGCATACAGAGAGCTAACCGTACACGATGTTTTTGTTGGATGATTTTAATTTGTACAGGTTTAAATAATTTGCAAGCCACTTTTGAGTCCATTATTGGGGAAAAGTGAGATAAAAAGAGTAAGTTAATATTAATAATAATGATAAAGAAGATCTCTGCTACTTAACTCCAAGCAACCATTTCCGTACAAGCCAACAGTATCAGGTGCATTATTTATTTATGCTCAAAGGCTGTATGATATTGTTTGAAGTTGAGGAGATCCAGCCAGTAGGACAGATCATTTTGCTCCTTCTGGCCAGTTGACAACTATGATCTCAAATATAAGTAAATAATTTTCACCTATAATCTTTTCCTTTGTATTGGACTATCAGTGGTCAATGCGGCGGGGGGGGGGGGCTTCTGGAAATTTTCCCTCTAAGAATGTAACTTTTCGAAGGTCTGAAAAAGATGAACTTTTTGCAAGGACAGCAATGGGAGGGGTGCTGCAGCAATGCAACAGTCCTCCTGTCATGCCCTGCCTCCAGAGCATGGACTCTGACTCAAAGCCTGAAACAGAGGGCATGCCAGAAGCTGAAACAGAGGCATGCCAGGGCCTGCTGTACAGAGAGAGGTTACAGTGCCAGAAACATTACAGGGGATAGTGCCAGCTCCAACAGAGAGTCCTGCCTCTTCAGATATAGAGGAACACTTACCTCAACCCAGCTTCACAGTTCACAGGCAGCAAAGAGAGAGCCAGTGTCATTCTCTCAGGATTTATAACCAGCAACAATCAATCCAGTCTCAGCTGCACTAGGCTTGGGACCTGTTTAGCTGTCGTCCTTCCCCTCCAGGAGCTGTTAGAGTTTATCTGACCTGTTACCTTCCTGGATGCCTTGACAAATGCTTGTATTGACCTTGAACACTCCCTTGCCATGAAATCTTGCTGGACTTTATGTTGGACTTTTATTTATGATTCCTTGCTTACTGCCTGGAAGTAAGTAACAAGCTGGGAGATATTCAGTTGGTTTTGTTTGATTTATCAGCTGTGCCAGGACTGAGACAGGACACCTCATTCCACATTCACCAGTTTGACCTTCACAAATTTGATTATTCACGAGGCACACACATGCCTCCCCTCCTATTTTCCTCCCCTCATTCCCTTGTGTTTTGCTGGGCACAGAGACGGAAGGCAAGCACGTCCAGACAAAAAGTAAGGGAGGAAAAGAAAATGCTCACATGCAACTTCCTTCTCCCCTCTGGAGCAACCCCGATTCTCTTGCCTTTTGCCCAGGCATGGAAAACACATGCTGAGGCAAAAGCAAAGGAAAGTGAGGGGAAAGGTATGGGCCCCCCTTCCTTTTCCCTCCAGAGCTGCCTCCTCCCATCCCAAGCCCTTTTGCCTTGATGCTGAGAACATACACTGAGGCAAAGGCATGGGAATGGAGGAGGAGGCACGCACGCGTCTTCCTTCTCTCTTTGGAATGCTTCCCTTCCATTTCCTTACCTTTTGTTTGGGTGGAGAAGGAAGGCTTGTGTGGAGTGGGTCATAGGGAGCTCTGGAAGAGAATGAGAGGGGATCACAGGGGGGAATTATTCACAGTTTTTCCACTTTTGCTCTATGTTCTATGCTCTGAACTCTCTTGAAAATAGAGGGGCCACTGTACTGTGTGATGGCAGACAGTTCTTTTTAAATACAATCTTCCTGTTACTAAACCTAGCCAACTGCAAACTTCAGCTAACATGCTGGTAGTTTCAGCCAGAAACCCTTTCCAGTGAATGCAAACTACCAGAAATTAAGGCAAGCTAGCTCACAACCTGCAACCTCTCAGCCTTGGTGTTTGCACATCAGGAAATCTAGGCCTCAGTTAGGAGAGCAGAGGGGCGTAAACAGGGTAGAGAAAGAAGAACCGAAAGGCAAAAAGCATAAAACACACAAGCAAAGGAAGGCAAAAATGCAAAAAAAAGAGAAAGAAAAAAAGAGAGAGAGAACGCTATTATGCTATTACGGGGGGAAAAAACATCTTGTCACCTTCTGATTTCAAAATTAGAAAAGCTGCCAAGGTTTGCAATCGCTCAGTTCAGCGAAAGGATGAATTAATGTCACCTGTAAATGCTCAAATGTCTTACAAATTAAGCTCTCTGGCTTGGAGTGCAAAACAAGATTCTGCCATATGTGTACTCATTATTCAAATTGATGGGGAAACCATGCCTGTATGATCATCCAACTAAATCAGTGGTTCGCAACCTGTGGGTCCCCAGATGTTTGTGGACTTCAGCTCCCAGAAGCCCTGAGCATTGACCATAGTGGCTGGGGCTTCTGGGAGCTGCAGTCCACAAACATCTGGGGACCCACAGGTTGAGAACCACTGAACTAAGTAATGACATGAAATGGTTTCCTTTTAAATTATTAGAATTTTTTATTCCCCTACTCCAAGTTATATGCTATATTAGTCAAACCTCAGGCAAGGTAGTTGCCATGTGGGCTGCAGGGTTCTGGAAATTCTGAGTCTAAAAAGTAACACCTGCAAACTCTAATATTGGTCATAGCCTGCATAGAATCACAGAGCTGGAGGAGACCACAAGGGCCATCCAGTCCAACCCCTGCCATGCAAGAAGACACAAAGCACTCCCAAAAGTTGGCCACCCAGCCTCTGTTTAAAAACCTCCAAAGAAGGAGAGTCCACCACAATTCGAAAGAGCATATTCCATTGCTGAACTGCTCTTATCATCTTCCTAATGTATTGATGGAACTCTTCCCCGAGTTTGAAGCCACTGCTCCATCTCCTAGGCCATTTCCGCACGAGACTGTTATAACGCTATGATTCCACTTTCAACTTCCTATGTGTGATAATGGGGCTTCCCATTATCTAGGCTTAGCAAGGGGGGATACTTCCCTCTCCAGGTAAACCAAGGGTTAATGAGGTGTTGGGATTAGATTACATTTTAGTGTGGGTCAACATCACAGGTCACAGGGTGACCAACCACAAGGGAAAGAGGTGGGCATCTTGGAGATGCTTCAAGATGCTTCGATGGAGAACTTAAAAAACTTCTGGGAGGCCATGTGACCGAGAGAAGAACAAAGGGAGAACAAAGAGACATCCTAGAGATGGGATCTGTGTCAGTACTAGGCTGCTGGCCCATGCCGCGCCTCCTGGCCACATTCTTCCCTCTTAGACCATCTAAGCCTGTGGATCTAATTGTGAGTAACTAGAAATAAGCAGTTAGTCGCGTTAGGGCTTTTTATTATTTTGGAAGTTGGCTGATCTTAAGAATGTATCTGTGCTTTTATATCTGTTTTTGTAACTACTTGTAACTTAAGCGTGCCTGGGAGGGGGGAGCCTCTCAAGTGTGATATCGTCTTGTTTATTTGCATGCCTTGAATAAATACTTTCTGTAAGACCTCTGTTTCTCTCCATTCCCACGCCAGTCTTTGGCACACGCTAGATAGGACTTCTCTCACTCAGAAGGGGGGAGGTGAGAGGGAAGGAAGGTCCTTAAACACAGGGATTGATAATCCACTGAACAGTCTCCCACTGTACTGTTCAGTTACTGCAGAATTCAGTGGGTGGTGGCAGCAAGAATGAATAACGCTGAGGGAATTACCAGCCTTTTCCAAGGATGAGAGTCAACCTTGGGGGGCTGGCATGAACCCCAGTTTGACGCTGGAATTCCCATTCCGGTATGACACTACGGAATCCTGGGGTTTGCAGTTTCGGGAGGGGCCAGCTGGCCCCTCCTGAAACTGCAAACCCCAGGATTCCATAGGATGTTGAAAGTGGAATCATAGCGCTATAACAGTCTCGTGCGGAAATGGCCCTTGTCTCTGGAACAGAAGAAAACAGGGTTGTTCTATCCTCCGCGTGACATCCCTTCAAACATTTAAACATGGCTAACATGTAACCTCTTAACCTTCTCTTCTCCAAGCCAAACACACCCAGCTTCCTAAGCCACTCCTAGTAGAGCTTCTTGGTTTCCAGGCCTTCCACCATTTTGGTTGCCCTCCTCTGGCCACATTCCAGCTTGTCAATATCCTTCCTGAACTGCGATGCCGAGAACTGGACACAGTATTCCAGGTGGGGTCTGAGCAAAGCAGAACAGAGTGGTACTATTAATTCTCTTGATCTAGACACTAGACTCCTAGTGATGCAGCCTGGAATCGCATTGGCTTTTTTAGTTGCTGCATCACGAGAAAGAAATGCAAACAAAACCCACACAACAGTGTCGTCTTACTGATAACGTGGCACTTACCATGAAAACCCATTTAACCACTGTAGTATGGGGATTCATCACCCCACTCCTGAGTTCCAATAAATTAGGGAGCAAGAGTCGGAATGAAAATGAAGGATCATACCATCCCACTTTGCACTGGGATTTACAGATGTTGTAGAGCAAAAAGAATCTCCCTGCTCCAGAATGTACCTGTCAGAAACTTTAGTGAAAGAAGGGGCAGGTGTAAATAGCTCAAAAATGTCTTTTCTTGAGGCCCAGCTCCCCTAGATAAGTAAGTAAATCCTCAACTATTTCATCCTCACATGCACGGTCACAAAATTATTGCTGTTTTCTCCCCACTGTCAGCATACATGTATATTTTTGTGCAGTATTTGGCTTATATTTGTGGGTCCCAAAAATGTTCTGGCAGATTTTCCTATGTGGGTTTTTTTGGCAGAAAACACATTCCCTGCCCAGAAAACTTTGTTTTCTGCAGTTTTTTAAAGCCACATGTTCATTTTCTGAGCATAAAAATCTTCTAGAACATTTTGGGATGCTCAGATACTGGAAGAAAACTTTTGCCCAGTTCTGGTGCTTAAGAATATAGATCCCAAGGTATGCCACGACATGAGAGAGGGTCTTCTCGATGGTGACATCGAGCTAAAAAAACAGCTTTTCGTTAAAGCCTTTGGCAAGAAATATACTTCAAATCTACACATAAACAGCTTTATAATCTGTTGTAGTTTTTAAACTGGTTTTAAATCTTACTATGTATGGTATGTTTTTACTTTGTTCAGATTGTTCATGTTTTCAATCTGGAAAGGTTTTTAATTGTTTATAGTGCATGCCACCCTGAGACCCTGTGATAAAAGATGGGATGGAAGTACAGTAGTAATAATGAAAGCAGTAGTTAATTTACCAACGCCAAATGTGGGTCCATGCAAACCAGACACAGCCCTGAAGCAAAATGCATAAAGCTTTGAAACTACAGTCTTAATGTCAGCTAAAAACAACGGAACCCTCCTTCATCACAGTACACCAATGTTGTTGTGTGCCTTCAAGTCATTTATGACTTATGGCGACCCCAAGGCAAACCTGTCCCAGGGGGCTGAGAGTGTATGACGTGCCAAAGTCACCCTGTGGTTTTCCATGGCCAAGCAGGGAACTGGAGGACCCCGGTTTCCAGGTTGTAGTCCAACGCTCAAATCACTACATCACAGTGAATTCAGGAAGAGAGCAGGAGCTTCTCACATTATGGTGAGATCTGGAAAACTATTGCTTAGAATTACTTCATGGTTATGGGGAGAAAGAGAGCAAATGGACTGAGAGAAGCATTATCATGAGTTGCAGAAGACTGAAAGCTGCTTCTTTGCTCTCCCATTTTCCTCAAATGTGTCACTTTTTACTTACACACTCAGGCCCTTTTCGCACGGCATTTTCCATGCAAAAGGGCCTCTCAAGCACCGTGCAAATGTGAGGAGCAGTCCACACGACGCACTCACATTTGCACGACACTCCAGGGCCTGGCAGGCACTGCTCACGCATCGCTCCGGGTCCCCGCGTGCACTTGCCGTGCGTGCGGAGCCTCGGGAGCCGGGCCAGTCGCACTTCCTGTCTCAGTGCAGCCTGGGAAGGTCCCAGGCTGCACTGCAAAAGGAACAGGCAGGGCTCTTGCGTGAGCAGGAAGCTTGTGAGGAGCTGAAGAAACCTGGACGCGAGGGCCTCTCACAAGAAGCTGCTCACGTGAGCACCGCGCCCCAGTGCCGAGAAAAGGTGAGTTGTGGAAAGGGCCTCAGTGTTGCAAGGTGACACAGCTGGAGTTTGGAAAAGGTACTTTCTTGGGACTGTAACTCCCAGAATCCCCCAGCTGGGGAATTCTGGTAGTTGGTAGTCCAAAAATACTTTCTCACATGTCTGAGCTTGACATTAAATGTTGATGTTACGAAAATCTTGACATCACAAAAACGTATTAGCACTCAGTGATGTCACTTCCTGGTTAACGTTGAACATATAATAGATTTCATTATTTCCAGAGCATGCACATCACTGTCTAAATTTTTGCCCATGCTGCATATCACAGCACCATAAGCAAAAGGGCACACACAATTTACACACATACATACATATATATCTACTCACATAGAGCCAATGAAGACAAACCAATGGCCACAAGGTGGAAACCAACACACCACAGTGTGAAGTACATGGTTGCTACAAGCACAGCAAATTTAAGGCTATCTGATGGGAGAAGTAGTACATTTTTCCTAATGCACCAAGGATTGGTACCATATTTGTACCTGATGGCTATAACAGTTTTTTTCTTCCTCTCCCGCCACCCCCCAAAAACTCAGCCCAGACAGGCAGAAGATGGCTTACAGACCAACGCTGGTCCATGAATCACTATTCTGAGCATTGCTAATCCTAACTGATCAGCCCAAGTCCTCTGGGCTAATGTCAGTTCTCTTGGCTTGGACACACAAAGGTACACGTGGTTTGATTCAAACCAGATTACCCAAATTGCATTAAGCATCATTGTAGACATGCTTAATTAGGGATTCAGGAGCCTAGGCTTGCTTTGGTACCAAGCGCCTAACTGCTTTGAGCTGAAATGTAGAGGAAGAAAAATAGATTAAGCCACTCTTAATCCAAATTGCTTTATTCATTTCCCTCTATGTAGATCTGGCACGCCAGCCCACACTCTGCAGAGCCGTTGCCCCGTTCTCTCTTTATCCAAATTGATTCCTTCCTTTGCAGTGATTGTTTCCTACAGGCCAAAAAACCATCAACAACAGCTGTCCTAGAGTTTACATCACCCACATGGCTTGTGAGACAAAACAGAAACACAAGAGAGGAAGCCCTTGCAAGGCAAAAGAACCAGCAGAACAAGCATCCATGATGCTCCTTAGTCGTGCTGCAAAGGGTTTTATATACAGGCGTGCCCCTGCTTATCGATGGGTTCGGGAATTGGCTGAAAAGCAGAACCCAGTCTTTCATCAGTTCTTTGCCTCTTGCCTTCCTCCTGTAGAGAAGATGAACTGATGAAAGAGCAGACTCTGCTTAGATGTCTCTAATTTACAATGGTCAAAGAGCGGGATGTCAAAAAATGAGTCATGCAAAAACGGGGGATGCCTGTGTAGACATAGCCACAAACAAAATACTGAGATTGCCTTTGATGCTTCTAAGAAGCAAATATATTCTTTTTTCTTTCTCTTTTTTAATTTAAATCCTTGTCTTTCTCCAACATGGGCCCCTAGGTGGCTTACAGCATATATTAAAACCAGGGACAGCTAAAACCACAGTAATAAAAAGTTGGGGGGAAAATTACATAAGCAATCCTATTTTTCAAATATTTACTTAAATATTTATATGCTACCCTTTATTTGAAAGCCTCAGCGCAGCCTACAATAAAACCAATCACACAAATTTAAAAGAGTATAAATAACTAAAAGAATTTTTAAACACTAGAAACATAATAAACAATTCACAAATTAAAAAGATTAAGAGAGTTAAAATATATTGCAATCGTTTTAAGATGAATTGAAATCATGTATGTGACGGTTTTGTAAAATCAGTTAGGCCCCAAAAGCTTTCATAAGCAACCGTGTCGTTGTTTTTTAAAGCCAACGTGATGCACTGAGAATAAAACACTGAATAGAAAATGTAAAAGAATATTTGAATTACAATAATTTGATAAAAAACATAGAATATCTTTAATACTAAGGTAGCTATTGGGATTTCAGAAGCAAGGAAGATTTAGCGTTTCCCTTTTTCCTTTAAGAAACTCAAAGGGGAAGGGGTTTTATCTTTTATTAAAATGCATTTCCTTTTTCCCCTGACCTTGGAGATTGTACTTGAAATACCATCTTCCTCTCCCTACCAGTGCCCTCATACGCTAAGAGCAGGCAATAGTCGAAGTGCATTGCTAGCTGCAGAATATAGCAGTTAGGCAACCATGTTTTTATTTGGTGCTTGACCAGCAGCAATGTTGGCACCAACAGGACCTCCAAGGGGAGGGTGTTCCACAATTGGGATGCCACAACAAAAAAGGCCCTCTTCTATGTTCTTACACAGCATACTGTGGTGGTTGCTGAGACACAGAACAGGACCCCTCCAACAAATCCTAAGGGGTGTAACTTAAAGCAGATTTTAAGTGCAGACTTCCAGCAATTTAAAAAGTCGCAGAGGTTATTTTTCTGTAGTTTTATCCCTCCCTAAAAGGCACAGGCCATCTTTTTCCCTTCCCAGACAGAAACAGAAAAGCTGGGCCTAAATCCAAAAGCCACTTCTTATAGCAGATCCACAAAATCAGTGGGACTTCTCCCAAATCTTACATTTTTTTTTTTACTTTTTAAATTTATATTCCTTCTTTTCTCCAAGCGCTTGTCCCCTGCAGATGGTAGAGAATTCAAAATTGTCCAGTTTTCCCTGGTAAAGAATCCAAAATTCTCCAGTTTCCACATTCACCCATACCACTAACCCATACCGTTAACATCTTTTAGAAACAGCCTATATTGTAAAATAATCTATGAATCTATAGATGCTGGTGGACTACAGAGCCCACCACCCCTATTAGCCATGTGGCAGAAATTGTAGCCCAGTAACACCTGGAGAGCCACAAGTTCCCCACACTTATTAAGCAGCTTTGCTGGAAACTTTTGACAAACTAGGGCTGTACAATTTTCTGCTCTGCTGGGTTTTCCCACGCCTTTAAACCTTTTAGCTAAAGTTGTGTTTGGTCATTTCTGCACTACGCTGTTATAGTGCTATTATTCCACTTTCAACATCCTGTGGAATTCTGGGATTTGCAGTTTGCCAAGGCCAAAGAGCCCTCTGGCTGAGAATTCTAGATGTCCCTCCCAGCTGCAAACCCCAAGATTCCATAGGATGTTGAAAGCGGAATAATAGTACTATAACAGTGTAGTGTGGAAATGGACTTTTGCTTGGAAAGGAGAAGACTCAACAGTGTGATGCGGCAGCTTAAAAAGCCAATGCAGTTCTAGCCTTCATCAACAGGAGTAAAGTGTCCAGATCAAGGGAAGTAACAGCACCATTCTATTTCTGCTTTGATCAGATCTCACGTAGAGTACTGTGTCTGGTTCTGTGCACCATAATTCAAGAAAGATATGGACAAACTGGAATACTTCGACAGGAGAGCAAAAGGCCTGGGAACTGTGTCCTATGAAGAATGGCTTAGGAAGCTGGGGATGTTTAACCCAGAGAAGATTAAGAGGTGACACAGTGGCCAAGTTTAAATATTTGAAAGGATACGGATGATGGAGAAACCTTGTGTTCTGCTGCTCCACAGACTAGGACACAAGAGCGATGTTTCAAACTACAGGAAAAGAGATCCAACCTAACCGCTAGGAAGAAATTCCTGACCGTAAGAGCTGTTCAACAGTGAATACGCTGCCTCCGAATGTGGTGGAGTCTCTTTCTTTGAAGGTTTCTATACAAGAGACTGGATGGCCATTTGATGGGGTTATTTGAGTGTGTGTTCTGCACGGCAGAACGGGGTTGGACTGTATGGCTCTTGTGGTCTCTTCCAACTGTCTGATTCTATATCTAAGAGGTCCAATAATATCTGTATTTAAATAGCTCAAGAAACATTTCACAGAACACGGAGCGTGCCTGTTTTCTGCTGTTACAGAGCCTAGTATAAGAACCAATGGATTCAAATTGCAAGAAAAGAGATTTCACTTGAACATTAGGAAAAAGTTTCTTGTCTGTTAAGAGTTGTTTAACACTGGAATGGATTACGGGGGGCGGGAGTAGGCCGACTCTCTTTCTTTGGAGGTTTTTAAACAGAGGCTGGATGGGTCATCTTTCAGGAGTGCTTTAATCACATATTCTTGCATGGCAGTGAACGAAACTAGATGGCCCTTGTAACCTCTTCCATCTCTCAAGTTTCTGACTCTATACACTGTGCTGCTCTCCCTTTCCTGTTTTATATTTTCCTTTGCTTGTGTCCATTTAAAAGAACTGTAAGGTGGGAGGGGGAGAGAAGGAGACTATTAGATACACTCTAAGAAGGGACATGTATTTTGGCACTGTTTGAACTCATATTTTTGGGAGTAAAGGAAGCTCAGCTGAATATTTTGTCCCTCAGTTTTGAGACACACATTGCACATGGGATTTCAGCTTTGGCTTCTCTACTCATTTGCGCTGCCTTCTCCAGCACTCCAACATACCAGGGGAGAAAAAAGAGGGAGGGAGAGGATTCTAGGCTAAAGAACCAATTGCCTGAAATGAAAAGGACAGTAATTTAGGTCAGGCCAGCAAGCAATCAATGGGCTTTGTTAAGACGATGTGAAGCCCTGTGTTATATAAAACACAAGCCTGTAAAGAAAATGAAAACTCACTTCTTCCTGCACTCGAACAGGGACCGGCATTTGTCATCCTGCCTCCCTGTTGTCACTCTCTGATGGGTACCAGTCGCTTCGTGGGTGGGTGCTTTGTTCTGTATGAAACAACAACATCATCCAAACAGCTCCACTGGGCCACTGGAATACTAACGCCCTTTCCGCACAGCATTTGCCATGCGAAAGGGCGCCTGGAGCGTTGCGCAATTGTGAGGAGCGATCTGCACGACGCACTCACAATTGCGCGACGCTCCAGGGGCCGGTAGGCGCCGATCACGCATCTTTTCATTTTCAGCCGGAAGCCAAAAATGGTGCGCGACTGCACATTGCTCCCGGCCCCTGCGCGCACTTACCTGGCATGTGTAGCCTCCAGAGCCGCGCCGGTTACAATTCCTGCCCCAGTGCAGCCTGGGAAACTCCTGGGCTGCACTGCGGACGGAAGAGGCGGGGCTCTCACGCGAGCAGGCAGCTCATGCAGAGCTGAAGCAGCAGGGATGCGAGAGCCTCTCGCCGGAGGCTGCTTGCATGATCCCTGCACCCCAGCGCCGGAAAAAGGTAACGTGTGGAAGGGCCTTCGTGTTGTGATGTGGCACTCTTTTACACAGCACACGTACGCTGCAGGACACGCTATATAATTATAGCACTGTGATTCCACAAGCTGTATCCTTCTGGGCTCTGCAGTGTGGAGAGGCACTAGAGCTCTCTGGCTGAGAAATCTAAGGGCCCTTGCCTAAACTGCAGATCCTACGATTCCACATGATAACCATGGCAGTTAAAGCGGAATCACAGTGCTATCACCGTGTAGTGTGAAATGGCAGCTGAAACTTGACCAAAGTGATCAGTTGTGTCTGCAAATGAAATCTACGGTGCCTTTAGAAACAAACTCTGTGAGTCTGGCCATTATCTGTATGAGCCAAAGGCTCAGGCTGCACTGATTTCACCTCAGTCTACATCCCTTAAGATCCATACATTCTTGAACTGGCTCAAGAATTTCATGTCCTGTTGGGATACATGAAACCTGCATTCTTCAAAGGCTCCCAGATTAAATGAACTCAGCTTGGTGGAATCTAGAAAACCGGAACCATCATGCACCTCAGAAAGAAAAAACGTTATTGAATCAACTCAGGACCTGGAGCACAGATTGGTAACTTCAGCAATCTCATGGGCTCATTTTCCAGCCTTAGGACCCAAAACAAATGGCAAGAAGCTCCATGCTTTCTTTTAATGCAAAATTACCCCTTCCAGAGGTTCATCAGCAAAGTTATCTTGTGTATTTATTGTTATTGCCTAACCAGACGCGCCCTACTGGTTCTCGGCTATTTTTGTATTTAAAGTGTTTGTCACCTTGTTACTAAGTTGGATTTTATGGACTGAACTTTTGGTCACGTCTTTCCATACCTCGGTGTATTGTGCTTTTTGCCAAGTCCTCTTTCCTTTTTAAAATTCATGTTGTAACCTATGACATGAGGGTTGTTTTTTTTTCACATTTCATCTATCACTTAATCGCATTTTGACACTACTGATGATATATGTGCCTAAATTTCAAATATTCAGGAACACCTCAGTTAATTTGGTAGTTGTGTTCCTGGACTCTACTTCTTTAACCAAAACTTTGGCACCAGAGGTAGAAACCTGAAAAGACTAGGGATAGGTTCCTACAAGAGAAGAGAGTAATTCAACACGTGTACACAAACTTTCTATTTAAAACTGTTACACCAATATGAATATGTGAAATGAAATAAACAGTTCATGTGAGCCTTGAATAAACAAACAAAAACATTTCAAATTTCTAGAGACCACTTGAAGTCTTCTTCCAAAAGGCAGTTAGGGATCTTCTTTCATGGGCTTCCACTTTGCTTTTGATTTCTGCCATGCTTAGGTCTGGAAGCAAATCCCAGGCCCTCCCTCCATCCCAACTGCCACTGCCCTGGTCTCATAAGATAGCTGGAGGCTGGTGAAAGAAATAAAAGCATCATCCTTGATGCATTTTTGAAGTGGTCTCTAGATGGTTTAATGCAAGGTTTATCTGATTTGGTTGCTTCATTTTGCATGAGTACATGGTCAGTTTTAAAATAAGAAATTTTACTCTTTTTTTGCGATGCAGGAAACTCTTACATTCTTTTAATTTTATTTCTGCCTCCAGTATTACATTTTCAGTTAGAGAAATCAGAGCCAGGAGCGGATCTACTTTGTTAACTAAAGTAGACCTTGATCTACAATCTTCTGCCCTTCTCACTCTGCTCCGTTGCTTTTGCAGAAACTTTCAAAATGGACTTTTTAAAAAAAATATACAAAAGTTGTCAACTGAATATATTTGAATATATCTACTGCCTTGTTTTTATTAAGTTTCACGGCTAGCAGTAGTAGTAGTAATAATAACCATAATAATAATAATCACAATAATATGCTGTACAGTGACTTGGTGGCTGTGCCGGAAAGGCACTAAAACACTGGAAATACCTTTTTTTTTTTTAAAAAAAAAAACACGTTTGCATCTTATTGATTTGCCCCAAATTTTCCCATGTGCAGATTTTTCTTGGCATAGACTTTCCACTTCCAAGAGAAGCACAGCTGAAAGCAACTGACTCTGGGAGGAAGGATATCACGTGTGGCGAACAAAAATATTCCACACATCGTTATGATGTCTCCTAGGTTTCAGGGCTATTACCAACGGTCCCAGGAGTCCCCTATTTTTAAAGCTGCCTTCCAAAAAAGATTATCTCTTGCCTCACAGCAACACAAGTCAAAGTCAGCACGATTCCATGGCTTCCTTCTTCTAATTCCCTCCCCACCCCATACTCAGCTTTTAAAAAGAGCTGCAGTTCCGAGTGTTAAGTTGCCTGGCATTCCCCGTAAGACTTTTCATTCACATCAGGCAGTTTTTCTACATGGCCAAAGACCTATAGTATTTTGTGCTTTGCAAAGACCTAGAGCAAGCACAGACAAAGTGCAGCTCATGGGCCACAAGTCACCCCCAAGGGACATTTTTGTGCTTCCCTCCCAGGAGATCAGACAATTTTTTTTATAATATTTCTGCAAAATTTTTCAAAAACGGCTTTCTTCCAAAATGCCCTTCAAGGGGGCCATTTCTCTCATGTTTGGGATCCACCCTGGGCTAGTTTAGGTCCAAGAGAGGCATTTTTAGAAACACGGAAGCAAACAGAAAGTGACTTTTGCTCATTTCCTGTTGTGAAATAAAAGACTGTCTTGGAACTAAAGTGGACCCTAAAACATGGTAAAAATGCCCCCCTTGACACCAGAGTGACCATAAAAAGACTTTGTAAAAAGGAGTTTCTTTCTCAGAAGCTTTGTTAACAGAGATATGACTCAACACCATCATAGCAGTTTGCTACCATTTTAACTACACCACTATCCTGTATTATGCAATCCTGAGATTTGACGTTTCGTAAGGTACCCTATTTGCTGGCGTCTAAGATGAACTTTTTCCCCTGAGAAATACTGTTTGAAAATGGGGTGCATCTTATGCACCAGTGCATCTTATATACCAGCAAATCATAGAATCATAGAAATGTAGAGTTGGAAGAGACCCCAGGGGCCATCCAGTCCAACCCCCTGCCATGCAGGAACACCCTCAAAGCTCTCCGGACAGATGGCCATCCAGCCTCTGCTTAAAAACCTCCAAAGAAGGAGACTCCACCAGACTCCCAGGTAGCATCTTCCACTGCTGGACAGCCCTGACCATCAGGAAGTTCTTCCTGAGGTTCAGGTGGAATTTCCTTTCCTGCAGTTTGAATCCATTGCTCCTTGTCCTGGTCTCTGGAGCAGCAGAAAACAAGCCCTCTCCTTCCTCATCATGGCATCCCTTCAGATACTTAAACATGGCTATCATGTCCCATCTCAACCTTCTCTTCTGCAGACTAAACATACCCAGCTCTCTAAGTCTATCCTCATAGGGCATGGCTTCCACGCCCCTCACCATTTTGGTTGCCCTCCCCTGGACTTGCTCCAGCTTGACCGTGTCCTTCTTGAATTGGGGTGCCCAATTCAACTATTACTTGCCAGTGTATAAATGGGGCACCAGTGCATCTTATATGTCAGCAAATATGGTACATAAAATTCTCTTTTAGTGAGCCCTAGTGCTGTAGTTCAGAGGAGCGAGCTAGCACCCTTAGAAGAGTACTATAAATATCTTGACAAACCACAGGATTCCATGCAACAAACCTGGGTCAGTTAAGGTGATATCTGTGATCTGGCCTGCTTTTCTCCTAATAGACTGGAATGGCAGCTTCCCCGCCCTGGTCTGCTAAAGCGTCCTGTCACCTCACTCAGCTCTGCGTAAAAAGGGTGAAGCCTTCCAGTTGTTATTTGGAACCCCTTTAATGATCTATGGTAGCGTGGTTATGCTTAGTTGCAATTACTGAAAATCATTCAGCTGCATCAAAACTTATAAAAATATACTACAATTTTTATTGAAGTAACAACTAGAATAAAGTATTGGTTTTCATACAGATGTCTATGCTTAAACAGATCTTCAGAATGCACTTAGTTTTTTATATCTTTACATCAGCATAAAAGCACAGGTCTCACATACACAGCCCTTTGGCTACCCTTCTGCCCAAAGGCTGTATTCCCGAATCTAGGGCCATTTCCGCACTAGACTGTTATAGCGCTAGTATTCCACTTTCGACATCCTGTGGAATCCTGGGGTTTGCAGTTTAAGGAGGGGCCAGCTAGCCCCTCCCTAAACTGCAAACCCCAGGATTCCACAGGATGTCGAAAGTGGAATACTAGCGCTATAACAGTCTAGTGCGGAAATGGCCAAGGTCACATTCTCTGACCAGATGTGAAAACAGCTTGATTTCTCTTCTGCTTTCTTTCTAGGCGTTTTCTAAGAAAAGACACCCTCTCACTCAGCCCCCTTGACTGACTGAGAACCTCTCCGTCAGAAGGACTTTCCGACCTTCCTCCTGGAAGTCTGACAAAACCAATTTAGCGTGCTTTCCATACATACGGTTTTCTCTCAAGCCACCAATGGTCCACACTAATGGTTGGGTTTCTCTTTTGAGTGGATATTCTGGTTGCCTAGCAACCCGTTGCCAGGGCTTCTCTGCCACTCAGGATAGACACACCCCCAGACTCTATCACAATATCAAACTGCTATAATAGTGTAGTGTGGATATACCCTTGGGGAAGCTCTGAGAGGAACTGGGGTAAAATCCAGAGCAGATTCCCCAGCAGCCCCCCCCCATGGCAGATAAACTGCCTTCCCTGTGACTTGCATTGTGGAAGGACAGGGACTTCTCTGCTGTGTGACCCCAGTTATGGAATAACATCCCCTTAGAGGCCCTGGCCATTTCTGCACTACATTGTTATAGTGTTATCATTCTACTTTCAACATCCTGTGGAATTTTGGGATTTGTAGTTTACTGAGGCCAAAGAGCTGTCTGGCTGAGGATTCTAAATGCCCCTCCCTAAACTGCAAATCCCAGGATTCCATTGGATGTTGAAAAATGGAATAATAGCATTACAACTATGTAGTGCAGAAATGGCCCTGATCGGTGTCAATGCTGGTGTCATCATTTAAAGCGCCAGCTAAAAACACAGCTTTTTGTTAAAGGTTTTGGGGCCAAACTGGTTTTAGGCGAATCTGAAAACGTGTGTGGTTTTACATCTTTTTTTAAACTGTTCTGACTGGTTTTAAACCGTCTTTGTACTTGTTAAAATGTTTAACAAACTTTTATTAGACTTTTAGGATCATTTTTGTTGTTTGGACTGATTTAAACTAGTTATGTGGATTTTATTGTATACCACCCTGTGATCTTCAGATGCACATCCTCCGACATTTCACAGGTGAAACTTGGGACATGTGGCCAAGCATCATTTGTGGGTCAAGACGGCAAAAGTTATTAATGAAGAAGAACAGACAAGCTGAGAGAGGCTGTAGAAGTTTGCTTTTGCCTGAATCAATTGGGAAGAAGAGCAAGATTCAGCCTCCTCCTCCCTGGCTGAGTTACAGAAATCATAAAGTACTTTTACACTTTGAACTCAGTTTGGAACAACTGAAGTGAAAGACAAAGGGGGGAAATGGGAGGACGAGAAAGAAACCAGAACATTTTAAAAGCAGTTGAAAAAATGGGACAACAGAGGATTAAATCAGGACCGTCTTTGTCAAATTGGGACAGCAGGAAGGAATGCAGAGACACAAAGAGGTAAAAGTCACCTTCTCTCAATCTCAGAGGAAGGCAGCTGCAAAACTCCTTTGAATAAATGTTGCCAACAAACCCTAGGATATCATCACCATAAGACAAGCAATATACAACAAACAACAACAAATAAACATTTTAATAAATCATTAGTTAAATAAAAATAATACGGAATACCCAAACATCAGATGAAGAGTTGGACTATTTCCCCTCTTTTGGAAAACAAAATAGACTCCCCATACTTAATCACACATTAAAAGAGGCAAAACAAAGATTATACATGTGTGCATTCATTGGAATATTGACAAGGAAAGAGGTGGGGTGGGTTCTTTTCTCATACCTCACATCAGCAGTGGCTGGTGGGTTTCACATCAGTGGCACAGTGATCCGCTTTGGGTGTTTGGGCCTTTCCGCACTACACTGTTACAGTGCTATTATTCCACTTTCAACATCCTGTGGAATTCTGGGATTTGCAGTTTACTGAAGCCAAAGAGCTCTCTGGCTAGAATTCGAAATGCCCCTCTCTAAACTGCAAAGCCCAGGATTCCATAGGAGGTTGAAAGTGGAATAATAGCACTGTAACAGTGTAGTGCAGAAAGGCCCTTAGTCTGAACTTTGAAGTATCTCTTCTAAATGCTGAACTTATTTTAGGAGAGGGAGTCAATAACTTACACCACTCCTCTAAAGATCAGTCAAAATGCTGGAGCTGATTTGCCCACCCCGGAGATGCAGTTTTTAAAAAATTCATTTATTAAAATCTATATCCAAGGATCACAGGAAAGCATGCAAGCAAAACACCAAACAATTTAAAATGTTGAAATCACCAGCCTCTTCTGCTTCACATTCAGCTCATTCACCCCCTTCTATATTGCCAAAATAGAGAAATAATCAGAACACAGGGAAAGGGAGAGAGAGAACACAGATGTTCATAAAATGTGGATATGCTAATTGCTACGTATAAATTCAAATTTAGAAAGAACTGCTAACAGTAATTTCTGGAGAAATACAATACACCCCTTCATAGTTGTGGAGGGGGAGACTGCGACAGGGACCAAAGTGACACTGCACAGTCACAGCAATGTGACAACACTGCAATTATTATGACTCCATCATACAGAATCCTGGGATTTGTAGTTTGTTGAGGGACTTACAGTTCTCTGCCAGAGCGCTCTAGAGAACATCTGCACTAGAGAATTTAAAGCATAAAGATCCCTCCTACAGTGCCTCACAATTTGTAGTTTGGTCCACTACTTGCAATTCTGTGCTAGCCTGTTCCCACAGTCTATAGCACGAGAGCTGTCTAGCAGAGAATTATCAGAACCTTAAACTACAGATCCTTGGATTTCACTGGATGGAGCCATGGCAACTAAAAAACAGTGTCAAACTGCATTAATTGTAATTACAGGTTTCATGTCCACCTATCTGTTCAGTCTGTGGTCCAAGTCGTCCTTGAATGTCAAAGCCCCAGTCTGCTCTCCCTTCCTTCTCCCTTCTTCCTTATCTTTAAACTGGACACAGACAGGACTGTGGCACCTGTTGACTTATGGCGAACCCATGAATTTCCTAGGGTTTTCCTAGGCAAGGAATCCTCAGAGATGATTCTACCAGTTCCTTTCTCTCACAGCATCTGGTATTCATTGTTGGTCTCCCACTCAACTACTAACCAGGGCTGACCCTGCTTAGCCTCCAAGATCAGACAGGATCTGATGCCTTTATGGTAGTTAGGCCACACAGATATGTGCCTTCAAGTTACCTGACAACCTATGGTGACCCCATAAATTTCATAAGGTTTTCTTAGGCAAGGAATACTCAGAGGTGATTTTGCCAATACCTTCCTCTGAAACATAGCTCACAGCACCTGGTATTTTTTGGTGGCCTCCCATCCAAGTACCAACCAGAGTTGCCCCTGCTTAGCTTCCAAGATCAGACCAGATCTGTTGCCTTTAGGGTACTTAGGTCTTATATGGACAGGAGAATCTTCCAAATGAGGGATACTTTCCAAAAGGCGGGGAGGAATGAGGGTCATGGTCTTCAAAACAAGAATTCTGCCCCCCAATAAAATTTTCTTTCAGTCTCCAAATTTCTAACACTGTAGAGAGCTGAGAATCACTCACCCTTGGAATTCTCACATCTTATCACGCCCTAACTCGTAGTCCACAAACTTCACTCAGAGGTAGACGGCACTGTTTAACTACAGCGAAGCGAGCAACACAGCACCCTTCATCTGAAGTTGCTGCGACTGAAGCGTACGTGGCCATTACAGGTTTTCTACCTTTCCATGCAAATTTAGGCGTGAGAAGCTGTGACTGGAGAGGACCATAAATTTAACACCATCCCACCACATTAGACATTTGCCAGACTTGCCGTTGTTTACCCATCTTCCATCCTTGAGGCTGGAATATGTTTCCTGCCTCCTTATCTCTGAACATTTCCAATTCTTACAACACCTTTTGGTGCTTTCGTTTTCCCTTTCTCTGATCTTCTCAATGAGATACATTATAGCAAAGGGCAGTAAAGCAATTAACCATTTGATATACTGGAACACACAAGCTTCAGATACACTTTTGCAATCAACAATTGGCATTCAACTTGTTATAGCACTCTATCTCACTCTAGTAATGCCTAAGCTGGCTAATTAATCTGTTCTAATACACATCCAGCAGATATCTTATGACAGGAGCCATGCATCCTGACACATCTACTGTATTTGTCTTCTCTTGGCCATTCTGACTTCTCCTTTTCTTTAGATGACTAAATGGTATTGCTAATGGCTGAAGTGAAATTTTAAGTTACTGCAATGCTAGAAATTTAGAGAATTGGAATAGCCAGAATTCTTAACAGAGGGGCAATGCCTTCATTTTGCCCCCGCCCCACTGCTATACTCCTGCTGTAAAGTAAGACACATGGCCACCTTTCTGGAAAGATTCAGTGCTTCTGACGTGCAACATGGCATGGCTGTTGGGGAAACTAGCCTGCTCGGCTCCAAAATCAGGAGGACACCTGGGGTTCACCACACTTGTGGACAGGGTACAGGTGGACAGGTGACCATGGTGAGTAAATCCGGGGGCTGTATTCAAATTTGAGGAAGCAAGCATTTTGTGAGCCCTCTTCCTCTTCACGGACCCCCTATGGCCGTCGGTACTTCTTGTACTCTTGACTCAGCACTCTCTGCTATTTAAATTTCCCACAATGCCCCAACCTTATTACAGTAGCAGTTCAGGGCACGCGGAAAATCAAAACAGCACCTTTATCCATGATGCCGGGGTTGCCATGTAAATTTCCTACGCTGCCAATGATTATTGCACCTGGGGCATTGTGAGGAGTTAAATAGTGACCGTGTCTAGTTCTGGGCACCACAATTCAAATAGAGTATCAACAAGCTGGAATGTATCCAGCACAGGGTGATCAAAATGGTAGAAGGTCTGGAAACCATGAAGCCCTACGAGGAGCTGCTTAGGGAGCTGGGAATGTCTAACCTGAGGAAGAGAAGGTTAAGGGGTGATACGATAGCCATGTTTAAATATGTGGAAGGACGTCATATGGAAGACAGGGCAAGCTTGCTTTCTGGACACATAAAACTAGGACTAGGACACAGACTGATGGCTTCAAACTGCAAGAAAAGAGATTCCACCTAAACATTAGGAAGAACTTCCTGATGGTAAGAGCAGTTCGACAGTGGAATATGCTGTCTCAGAGTGTGGTAGAGTCTCCTCTTTGGAGGTTTTTAAATGGAGGCTGGACAGTCATCTGTCACGAGTGCTTTGACTGTACATTCCTGCATGGCAGGAGGTTGGACTGGATGGCCCTTCTGGTTTCTTCCAACTCTATGAGTCTATGAAATGCAAACACAACAGATGCAAGACCTCTTGGTGTGAACGATTTTCAGTGTCTCATTCAGTAATGTTAGAAATTTAGGAATTGAAGGAAAATTTCATTGGAGGCAGAATTATCATTGGGGCCAACCCCCACATTCCCTACCCCTGTGGCTACAACCTTGAGTAACTTGCTCCTAACATGTTGTAGTTGCCTCACAAAATCTACCACCTGTGGTGAATGTTGATTCTGAGGACCAACTTTTTTGTTAAGACAGGAGAACTATCATCACAAGGAAGAAATGTTATGCTCCTTTTGGCCCTATAATCTCACTGAGAGCTTCAGAAACTTACTTTTTCAGATAACAACTCCCAGTAACATCTAACCAACATGGCTTCTGGGGAGGTGTCTGACACTGTCTTTAAAGAAAAGGTAACTTTTTAAAGCTCTGATCTTGCTATATGGTTGCGATGGATATGTCCTGGAAGACAGAGGGCTACAGAGCTCCATTTTGGTATCTTCTGGATCTCCAGCTGGCCACACCATGACATCACAACTGTCGTTCTGTCTAAAAATAAAACAGGAGACCAAATGTGTGGACAAAAGTGTCTCAGAAGGCTGTTGCTTTGTAACTTACACATAACTACTAAAAAAATGGCTGCCCTTTTAACTGTCCAAGTGACCTCATATCACTTCTGGTCAATTTTAGGGCCAGGGGAGAGGAGCTCGTCTTGATGTTTTGAGGTGCCCTTTCCAAATCAGCAATAAAATCATTTTGCAGAGCATTTCCAACAGTCTTTGAACTTTTTTAAAAAACAAATTTTTAGAGGGAGGATATTTGAGAGGTCATCGGGGTCCTGGATTCTGCCCCCAAAGGGCCACACGTTTCCCATCCATTCTAGATGGTAACAGAACAACCTGTAAAGAGTGCTCTGAAGCTGCTGGCACAGATGAGCCATCTGTACCAATGCTAATTACAGAACTTACTCTGCTGATGAGACGGAGGCCGACAAGCACGTTTGGAGCTATTCTTGTCTATCCGCAATAGATTGCACAGCTGTACGTGGCTCCATTACTCTCTCAGAGTGTGGCTTCTGCTCATGGAAAATCAGGTTCATTTTTAGCTCTGGATTCATTACTCATGGTAGGTCGTGCTCAATGCAGAGCGGCAAAGGATTTATCGTTCTTTCAAGTCCTTGTGCCCTCTGAAGACAAGTAAGGACAAGTGGAAGCCTAAGCGACAGAGCGTGCGGGAGGAAGCCTCTCTTTTCTCAAAACCACTGCAGGACAGGCGGGCAAGAGGGCAGCTTGATTTAGAAACAGAACAAACTCCTCCACATTCAGCTTCACCGGATGAACTCCACCATTCTTTCTATTCACACATCATCAAACGTCACCGTATTATGGAGGGGCTTATTCAGCCGAACAGAGAACAAACGGCAGATGCCTACGACATCAACATTTGAAGAGGTACGCTAGGCCAACTGTAATACAGGCTATTTCTCACAGCATTTGAAAACATTCAATGCCTACTCCTGTCAAGAATATCGGAATACTGGAAACCAAGCCTTATGAGGAATCACCCAGGGCAGAAGTTCTTAATCTTTTCTTTACCGGGAACCCCCCATAAATACAATCTGTCGCCAGGGACCCCCGAGACGTAATTCAAGATCAAATATTAAAATTTAGATTTAAATATTTATTTATTTATTAATTAAAGGCTTCTGGGGCTAGGATTCTGGGTGACCCTGGGCAAGTCACATTCTCTCAGCCTCACTGGATGCCAAAGGCAAACCCCCTCAGAACAAAGCTTGCAACAACAACAACAAATAAAAAAAACCCCATCCTGTGACAAGTTTACCTTAGGGTTGCCAGAAGTGACCTGAAGGCACACAACAATGAAGTACCACTGACAGAGGGAGGTTCTTTTAGCCATCATGTCTCTTCCTTTTGAAAACTGACTTACGTTAACCCCAAGGCACACCTATTGTGGGGTAGGGTTCTCAGCAAGATTTTTTGCTTTTGCCCTCCTCTGAGGCTGAGAGAATATGCCTTGCCTCAGGCCACCCAGGTGGGCTCCATGGCCAAGTGAAGATTCAAGCCTTGCTGTCGCGTCCCCAACAAAAGAGACATGGCAGCAGGCGTGTGCGGATGACCAAACTGCTCTCTTGTTTGCAAATAGGGAGCAGTTTCTGCACCCTACACACACACACCACTGCCATGCCCCTGTTGCTACCACTGCTTTTGGTGTTCAACAGCAGAGCTTTGCAGACCCCCTGTAATAGCTTTGTGAACCCCAGGCTAAGAACCACTGTTCTAGGGAGCTGGATAGGTTTAGCTTAGGGAAGAGAAGACTGACAGGTGACATTTTTAAATATCTAAAAGGATGTCATGCAGAGGAAGGAGCAAGCTTGTTTTCTGCTGCTCCAGAGACTACAGCCATTTCCGCACTAGACTGTTATAGCACTATGATCCCACTTTCAACATCCTATGGATCCTGGGGTTTGCAGTTTCGGGAGGGGACAGCTGGCCCCTCCTGAAACTGCAAACCCTAGGATCCTATAGGATGTTGAAAGTGGAATCATAGCGCTACAACAGTCTAGTGCGCTTACGACATGAACCAATAGATTAAAATTACAGGAAAAGAGATTCCACCTACACATTACGATGAACTTCTTTACCGTAAGAGCTGTTCAATTGGAAAAGACAATAATGCTTGCTAAAGAGGAAGTCAATAGGAAAAAAGGAAGACAACATTATGGGTGGATTGAGCCAGCAACAGCCGAGAATTTGAAAGATTTGAGTAACCAAAGATTTTAGAGATCTTATATCTCTTATTCATAGGGTCAGCATAAGTCAAAGTTAACTTGACAGGGAATAACAACAAGCTACTCTGATTGGCATCAGCAGTACAGGGTTTCGTCCCACCTGCTACCTAAACCTTTTAACTTATTCAGTGCTCCAGATATTGTTGGACTGGAAGTCCCAATAGCCTTAGCCAGCACAGCCAGTGATGGGAACTGCTATGAGATGCAGCCCAACGACGTCTGCGGTGTCACATGATTCTCACTCCAGGTCTAGAAGACCGAAGGCTGAGGCCATTTCTGTACTACACTGTTAATAATGCTATTATCCCACTTTCAACATCCTGTGGAATTCTGGGGTTTGTAGTTTACCGAGGCCAAAGAGCTCTCTGGCTGAGAATTCCAGATGCCCCTCCCTAAACTGCAAACCCCAAGATTCCACAGGAGGTTGAAAGTGGAATAATAGTGCTATTAACAGTGTAGTGTAGAAATGGGCTAAGAATCACTTTTTCTCAGGCATGGAGGCAGGAAACTGCCCAGCAGAGATACACCTTGCCTTTGCCAGGTATGACCTGAGAGATTTACCTAGAAGACACAATAAAGCCTACATCCAATTGTTAGTCCCAACTGGAGCAGAACTGCTAAATTAATAGGAACTTGATAAATCAAAACCGAAATAAGTTCTATTTATTCCCCATGGGTCTACTCTTGCTGGGGCTAACAAATGGATTTTGCCCAGTCTCGCAGCAACCATGTATTAGACAAGAGAGGATGGCTGGCCTTGGTAAGTCTGTGATACAGAAATTTGGTGACTATGATTGGACTTCTCATGGATCAACTGATTATGCTTTCCCTCCAATGAGTTCAATGCCAGCCTCCTCACCGTACCCTCAAAACAATCTCGTAAAGTAGGCCAGCCCCAGGGTCACTCAGCAAGTTTCATGGTGGAAATTTGAGTCTAGATCTCCCAAGCATCAGTCTCAGGGACAACGACAGAGGGGAAAAACCAAAACAAATTACACATGTTGTCTATGTCTCCCTGCCTGTTGGAGCAGAGAGGTACCAAACTGCATACTTTTTGACCCTCCCACACCACCAACTGGGTACTAGAATCAAATTCTTGTTGTTCCTGTTCATATTCTTTCCAGAAAAATTCACATGGATTTGTAAATATCACAATCATGTGTCTCCCATGTGAGCGCCCACAGATTTTCCTCCAGAAAAACAACCTTTAAAATACCTCTTCCATGAAGACAGGGTGGAATTACTCCCTGAACATTCTGGCTTTCAACATGATTGACATTTGTGTATCTTCCTCCTTTTTAAGCAACAACCCCCTCCCCAATTTTTTAAGCTGCCTTTTGGCACCTTTTTCAACATTCTGCTCAAGAATAACTCCTAGATTGACAGGAAGCTGTCAGGAAAAACATCATTTTTGAATTCTATGGCTGATTATGACTCGAACCTCTCCCTATACCTCTCTTTTGCCTCTTCCCTTCCCTAATTCCTCTTGCAGAATATCTGCTGTGCATGGTATCAAATTTGAATTTCGAATGGGAAGAGCTCAGGATGATACCCAAATGAAGAAGCTCATTGTTTCATGGGTCAAAGGCCCAGGATGTGACATCAGGATGCCAAAGAGCAGCTGCATTCCATCACCTCCTCTTCTGCAGGACTGCATGTGCACTCACTCAAGACACTGCTGTAGGCTGGATTGTTGGTGGTGGTCTTGTTGCTACTATTAGTATTATCATTAATTATTATATCTATATTCTGCGTTTTCCCTAAGGTTGGGACTCAAAGCAGCTTACCCATTAGAAAGAGAACAATTAAAAACATATAAAAAGTCAACACTAAGCCCTAATTAAATGATTAACTATATTAAAAACATTGTTGTTGGTGGTGGAGGTGCCTTCAAGCCATTCCCAATTTATAGTGACCCCCAAGGCAAACCTATCACAGGGTTTTCTGGGGCTGAGAGTGTGTGACATGCCAAAGGTCACTCAGTGGGTTTCCATGGCCAAACAGGGAACTGAAGCCTGGTCTCAAGGATTATAGTCTAATACTCAAGCAACAACATCATGCAGCAGGCTCTAATCTTTTTTTTAAAAAAGCATACACTCTAAAAAGGGGCTCCTGCTATTTGCCACTGCAACATGTGGGGAGCCCTGTTTCGGAAGGTGCACCTTTTACTCATTCAATGTAGTTCTGGAGACCTTGTTGGGCAAGCAGTGAAAACATCAAACAACGCCTATTTTGCACCAATAGTCTGATTCAGCAGAATCCTGGCCAATGTCTCCTAGGAGTTGGAAGAGACCTTCTGCTCTGCAGGAACGCACAGTTCTGCAGGATTGCACAGCTAAAGTACTTCCAAAAGACGCTTGTTCAACTTCTGTTTAAACACCTCCAAAGGACAAAGTCCCATCACCCTCTGAGACTGTTGGATAGCTCTTATAGTCAAGAAGTTCTTCCAAATGTTTAGATGGACTCTCTTCTCTTCTAGTCTAAATCCACTAATTTGTGTCTTGATCTCTGGAACGGGAGAAAGCAAGCTTGCTCTGTCTTCTCTCATAGGACATCCCTTCAAACATTTAAAAGCAGCTATCATGTTACCTCTCAGTTCTCTCTTCCCCAAGCCAAACACACCCAGCTCCCTAAGAGTTTCCTGTTGGGGTCTGGTTTCCAGAACTTTTACCATCTTGGCCACCCTCCCCTAGACGTACTCTCACTTGGGTGCTCATCTGTTGGGTGATGTTCAAAAACAGACCAGTCACAGCAGAACTTCCATTCTCCCTGACTTGGCATTCTTCAGATGTGTTGGACTACTGCATCACCCCTAGCCTTCATGACCACCATTATAAGGGAAGAACAGGAAACATCATTCAGCCCAAAGGTCAAATTCAGTTTCAGAAAGTTGACCTCAGGGGGGCAAACATTACAGGGATGGTCAGAGTCAGAGACCAAGCACACCACCGTATTTTAGCTCAAAGTTCCTCACCGCCAATAACGAAGCCTTAGAATCACAGAATAATAGAGTTGGAAGAGACCACAGCGGCCATCCAGTCCAACCCCCTACTATACAGGAACACAGAAGAGGCACAATGTTTTAGAATAGGAATAATGTAGAAAAGACAGGAAACCACAGAACAAAGGTTTAGTGAGGAAATGGGAGTGTCCATCTGGGGAAGCCCAAAGGGCTATATTTGGCCCCAAATGTGGAGGTTACCCATTCTGATATATGGTATAAAGCAGAGATGGGCAATATATGGTCCTCCAGATTTGCTAGCCTACATATTTAATAAACACATAGTGACTCTTGCCTTTCCAAGGATCCTGTCCATTTCCTCAGACTGCACAAACTGAAAACTATCCAATAATAATGGCCAAGCAGGAACCAAGATTACATCCACTGAAAATGTACCAATGACAGCATCCAAGCTGGAGTGGAGCAGAGCAATTTTACCTGCAAAGTGTCATGCAAATTTTTCACAGCGACTATTGAGTGCTCTGCATTTTCTATGTGAGGACAAGTGTGCAACAGACCTCTGATCACTTGATATTGCTCCACTGGACAACTCCTTGCAAATGCAGTGGTAGCAAATACATAAATAAATAAATAAAAATAAAAATATGTGCGGCTCGCACTACCATGGAATAGCCTTTCAAAGAGGCTCTAGGCCAGTGGTTCTCAACCTGTGGTCCCCAGATGTTTTTGGACTTCAGCTCCCAGAAGCCCTGAGCATTGACCATAGTGGCTGGGGCTTCTGGGAGCTGAAGTCCACAAACATCTGGGGACCCACAGGTTGAGAACCACTGCTCTAGGCCATGTTCAGTCAGACTTAGGCCATTTCCACCCTATACTGTTATAGTGCTATTATTCCACTACAACATCCTATGGAATCCTGTGGTTTGCAGTTTAGGGAGGGGTATTTAGAATTCTCAGCCAGAGAGAACTCTTTGGCCTCAATAAACTGCAAACCCCAGAATTCCAAATCATGTTGAAAGTGGAATAATAGCACTATAATACTGTAGGGCAGAAATGGCCTTCGAGTCTTCTGTCAACATTCACTTCACCATCACTAACTTCCTGGAAAACCAGGGAGCTGGTTTGTCTCCACTCTCTAAGAGGGGACAGTCAGGAATGATGGTATCACCACCCTGGCCATTTTCTTCATTCCAGAGGTCAGCTAGGGCTTCAAAAGAATCACCTGCATGTTGTCAGAAAGCTCCCCAAGAGCTGTCAGGAATCCATCCAGATCCATCAGCCTCCTGGAATGGATCATCCTAATCATTCTTCCAGCCCTGCAGAAGTTTCAAGTTCCAGTGAGTCTAAACCTGACCAACTAATGATCTGTTCATGACAAGGAAATTACATAAAGAAAGTTCCTTCACACCAAGATCATCATGATTTCTTGATTTCAGTAAGGCCTTTGACAGGGTCCCCCATGATATTCTTGTAAACAAGGCAATAAAATGTGGGTTAGAGAATGCAACCGTTGGGTGGATTTGTAATTGACTCACCAGCCGAACCCAAAGGGTGCTCACCAATGGCTCCTCTTCATCCTGGAGAGAAGTGACTAGTGGGGTGCCACAGGGTTCTGTCCTGGGCCCAGTGCTATTCAACATCTTTATCAATGACCTGGATGATGGAATAGACAGCATGCCCATCAAATTTTCAGATGACACCAAATCAGGAGGGATAGCTAATACCCAGAGGACAGGATCATAATCCAAAATGACCTTGACAGATTAGAGAGCTGGGCCAAAGCTAACAAAATGAATTTTAACAGGGAGAAATGTAAGGTACTACACTTAGGAAGAAAGAATGAAATGCACAGATGTAGGATGGGTGATACCTGTCTTCAAAATAGTACATGTGAAACGGACCTAGGAGTCTTAGCTAGCCACTAGCTGAACGTGAGTTAGCAGTGTGATGCAGCAGTTAAGAAAGCCAAAGCAATTCTTGGTTGCATTAATAGGGTTATGGTGTCTAGCTCAAGGGAAGTAATAATACCATTCTACTCTGCTTTGGTTAGACCTCACCTGGAATATTGTGTCTAGTTCTCGGTATCACAATTTAAGGATACTGACAAGCTGGAACCTGTCCAAAGGAAAGTGACCAAAATAGTAGAAAGCGTGGAAACCATTCCCTATGAGGAGCGGCTTAGGGAGTTGGGTATGTTTCACCTGATGAAAAGAAGGTTAAGAGGTGACATGTAGCCATATATAAATATTTGAAGTGATGTCACATTGAAGATGGAGCAAGCTTGTTTTCTGTTGCCCCACAGACTATGACATACAGCAATGGCTTCAAACTACAGGAGAAGAGATTTCACCTAAACATCAGGAAGAACTTCCTGATGGTAAGAGCCATTCAACAGTGGAGCATGCTGCCTGGGAGTGTGGTGGAGTCACCTTCTCTGAAAGTTTCTAAAGAGAGACTGGATTTGCTGAGGTGCTTTAATTGTGTGTTTCTGCATGGCAGGGGGTTGGACTCGATGGCCCTTGCAGTCTCTTCCAACTCTATGATTCTATGATCTGATGTAGCACAGAAAGAAAGGTCAAGAAGGTGCCCAGCAGTGTGACTCAGACCAGATATCACTGGGGACAGACCTATGTTTGTCATGGAGGCCATGACGTCCTAATCCACTCCCGACAGTGCAGGATGTTAACGTTCTCCAGTATTACTAGACAAGGAGACTCTAACACCAACCCCAAGACTTACCCCGGCCAGACCAGGAAGGGAGACTATTGAGCAGTGTGACCTGCAGTACATCAATAGCATCCCTATTGTGCCCTGGCTACTTATCATTAAGTATATGCACTAAAAACCTGCAGACTGCGGGAGAGGGCACCTGGTCAGGGGGACAGAATCACAACAGACCACTGCAGTTCCACGTCACTGTACTTCAGGTCTCTCCTGCTGCTATATGTAAAAAACCTGCCGGATGTAGCTGAGAGAGATTAACCTCCCCTACAATCCCCATCCAGGCAGGTCTCTGTGGTACAGGCCAGGTCGGCACGATCATGCAGAATCAAACCTTGAGTGGCACTTCCTTTCCCGTTCTCCAACCTCGTATTTGATTTCCCATGTCATGTTGGGCTGAGGCCCACAGAAAATGGCCGGCCTAAGAGAATCCATTGAGAATTGTATGAGACTTATCAACATATTAAGCCAGGAAGTTTTTCTTAACTTAATGAACAATTCACTGAGCCAGTGAGGTTGTCTCATTGTTGTTGTACTTCTTACAGTTTCAGGAACTGACAACCTGAGTCCAGAATTATACTCCCTCACTTCTGCACCTCCCCGTTGTGACCTGCCACAGCCCTCCAGCCCTTGACTACTGTTTGCCCCACCCACGTAGTTCTCAGTATCTGCCAATTTGCTATTACCTTAATTCGGGAAAAAAATGGGGCTGCACATTTTAAGTTTGCAAAAGTTGATTGTAATGCTTCTCTGATGAAAGAGCCCCTGCCCCAGATTTCAGAACAAAAAACAGAGGGCAACCATACATACCTTCTCTCCTGCAAAACACTAGCTCAGCTATTCGGTGCCCTTTCCTTGGATGTCAGTTACAAGAAAGAGATTTTTTTCTCTCCTTCCTTAAACCCATTCATCCTTGCCAAGATATTTACATGAAAGTCAACTAAGTGTCATTTTTCGCAAACAACTTGATTTCCAAATGTCGACAGGTAATCATTTTTGGAACCAAAGGCTTGCAAACCAAATGTTCTCTCTAGTGGCACGAATATGAACATCATTATTATTACTATTACTACTACCATCTTAGTTCTTTGCAAAACTTGGAAGAAACACCCACACATCAGACTTTGAATTCAGTGACGTTAATATGAAATATAAATGCAATGAAAAAAGTTTTGAATGTTTCTCCTGGTATGCTTTACCTCCAAGACGTCTAATGGATTAGGCAAGACTTAATTCTGAGTAAACAAGTAGGGCAAAGGAAGTCATAGCACCACTCCATTCTGCTTTGGCTAGTCCTCACCTGGAACAATATGTCCAGCTCTGGGCACCGGTTATGCCCTAGTCCCAAGACCCCAGGGCAAACATGGACAGGACCCTTCCCAAAAGCTAAAATGCACAGACATGAACAGGACAATATTTATTGCATCCGAGCACAAACAAGAAAGGAAGAGCCCACAAAGCTCAAAGCACTAGATAGCAAAGTCTCATTAATCCGGCAAACAGCTGGGGGAGGCTGCTGGCCAATATATGCCAGAGGCTGGGCAGGAACAAGTCTGTTGCAGACAAGGGATAATTCTGGTGGAAGCAAGGAAGCAATATGTTCTTCTTTAGATTCTTGCCCTGTATTCCTGAAAAACCTTGACCCTCGCTTTGTGTGCTGACTACGCTGCTGGATACTCCCATAAACAAACACTCTGAATTTACCTGGACTGTTGAAACAGTAACTGACTGATAAGTTTCTGTAAACCTCGACTGTGGCTGCTACTACAGACTCTGTTTACAGACTGTGAACTGTGGCCGGTTTTCTAAACAGAACAGCACCATATTTTAATTAGTATATTCCTAAAATGAGGCATGTACAGGTAAAAATGGGCAAGATGATCAAAGCTCTGGAAACCTTACGAGGAACAAGTCAGAGAGCTGGATGTATTCACCTTAAAGATCAAAAGTTAGAGAGGTGATATGACAGCCACATATAATCACCTGACGAGCTGCTATGTGCAAGATGTAGTGAAGTGCTCCAGAGGATAGGGCCCAAACAAATGGATTCAGATCAGAGAAGGGAGATTCAAACCAAACATGAAGAAGAACCTGCTTGTAAGAGCTATTTAACTATAGAATATTATGGGCTTCTTCATAGTACACAGTTATGAACTGGTATGGCTATGCCCTAGGAAATTCTGGAATTTGCAGCTTGGTGAGGCATTAGAACTCCCTGCTTGACAATTTTAAATGACCCCTCTTTAACTGCAAATCCCAAAACTCCATGGGATGGAACTATGGTAGCTGAAGTGGAATCATAGCACTATAACTGTGTGGTGTGAAAGGGCCATACATTTTCAGTAGAACTGTATTTGAAAAAAAAAAAGTCCTAAGCTAAACACAGAGGTGGATCTAGGGTGGGCCACTGGCGCTTGTGCCCCGGGCGCCAATGTCAGGGAGCGCAAAAATGAGGAACCCCCCGCCTCCCTCGCCACCGCTGCTCGCCCCTCCCTGCCATTGACTGCCCCTCTCCCCACTGCTGCCAATCGCCCCTCTCCCCACCACCATCAATCACCTCTCTTCCCCACTGTCGACCACCTCTCTTCCCACCACCACCGATCACTCCTCTCCCCGCAGCTGTTGATTGCCCTTCCCCCTGATGATTGCCCCTCTCCCCACCGTTGATTACCCCTCCCCTGCCACAGATCGCTCCTCCTCTTGCTGCTTGCCCCCCTCCCTGCCCTGGGCACTGTTGAGCCTCAACCCGCCACTGGCTAAACAATCCACAGTTCTCTCAACATGTTCTCTTGTTGTCACTGCATACCTTCAAATCTTTTCTGATTTATGGCAACCCTAAGGCGAACTTATCATGGAATTTTCTGGGCTGAGAGTATGTGACCCACCCAAGGTCACACACTGGGTTTCTATGGCTGAGTGAGCAGGGAACTGAACCTTGGACTCTTGGATCATAGTCCACTGCTGAAACTACTACATCTTGCTGGCTCTTTGGCTTCTTGAGCCCTCTTCATTTCCAAAATCTTTGCCTGGACTACCGCTACCCTTTCCAGAGCCTGTAAACAGCTCAACAATCTTGCCTGAGTCCAAAGGCCTGGCAATTTTATTTTGACATTTGGAAATGCTGGTTATAAAAGCATCTGTCCAGCTCCGCTTTTATGACTTCCAGTTACCGTTTGATCTCTTCCCTGGCCTGCCCTGCCACCACCTTGACCATGATCACCACTGTAAACATAGCACTTCAAGAGAAGAAGCCCTTTGCATCCTCAAAGCATTCAGTGGGCATTAAATAATTAACACTAATGACACCAGCACTCCAAAAACTCAAAAAGGAGATGGGTCCCCCCTCCCGCCCACCATGGCTGGAGACTGCCAAGCCGTCAGACCAAAAGAGATTTATTAAAAAGAGAAAGAGACCAAGAGAGGGAGAGACATGGATGGGATCAAAGGATAAAAGAAGTGGACAGAAGTACAGGGAGGATGCAAACTTACAGTCAAAATCACAGCAGGGAAATACTAAAAGAGGTCATTAATTTATTCAGCTAGAGAGGTGTAGAAATGAATTACACCTGCAGTCCGGCGCCTGGAAAAGTTACCACCTTGGACTAAACTCTCAGAATCCCCCCAAACAGCTGGGGGATTCTAGGAGTTGTAGCCCAGAAAAATCATCTTTTTTTCCCATGCTATCTGCCTGCTGCTCCTATAAGCTTTGCAAATTCACATGGACTCAGCCTATTTACTGCTGCTCATCAATTGCCAACAATTTGTTTTTGGATTACAACTCCCAGAATGCTCCAAAAGCTGGGAGGGATTCCAGGAGCTGCATTTTTTTTTTTAAAAAAGCAAAGTTTAAAAGCTCCAAGCCTGCCCACACCTGGAAATTGAACTGGACTCTGCCATCTACTGCTACTCACCAGTCAAACTGGGCTGTTTTTGTTTGTTTGTTTATTTTTGCAAGACACCATCTCAGTTCCCCGAGCCAGTTGAGGAATTCTGGGATTTGCAGTCCAAATTAGCAACGTTTTCCAAGCTCTGTGGGTGCCCAATCCTATATGTGCTTGGAACTGAAAACTGGCCTTAGTCATGTACTGGCACGCAGCAGCCAAGATCACTGTTGCTCATTTCGCTAATGGACCTAATTCTTCAGACAGATTTCTTACTGCAGGATAAATTCCAGCTACTGCCTTCCTTCCCAGTGAACCTGGAGGTTGCTGTAACCGGAGAAATCTCAAGTTTTTTTCTCGGAGCTTATAAATATTTTACAATATTTCAAGACCACGTATGAAAACCTAAGATAAACAGGATGAAATGGCACCTCACCAGACTAACAGAGTCACCAAATCCTCTCTAACGCTCAGACATTTACAAGGGAGAAATCAGCCATGGGAGGTGGGTGCTGAACCCGGCCCCCTCTTCGCCAAAGATCCAACACCTCCGAGTTTTGCTTTGTGAATGTGATTGGAGAGAAAATAAACTGCTAAAGAAAGGGCAGCAAGTGGCAGAAACTGCCGGGTTCCACGCAGGTTGAACACACACCTCTCAAAAGCTCTCACCCCCTCTTTATGACCTCTGCATCAACTCAGCAAAAGCAAGGCTTAAAATCCAAGTTCCTCAAGTAAATGTACTCTTGCAACCTGATACAGATCTGCTGAGATGAAATGAGCACCATTTTAACTGACCAGGAGGGACCCTGTTTTGACAGAGAGAGAGAAAGAAAGACTAAAAGCACTGGACTTTATGGGAAACTGGGCACTCCTACCACAGCCGGGAGTGACTTGCAAAATGCAGTTCTTTTTTAGTTCTAGCCTTGCAATCGAGCTCTTGGGTGTGACATGGGTGTGTTCAGGGCAGCGGAGTGGCAGCAGGGGTGTAGCAACAGGGGAAGTGGCATAAGGAAGGCATTGCCCACCGTAAGAATTCTGCCCCACAAAATGATATTTCCCTTCACTCCCTAAATCTCTAGCAGTGCAATAACTTAAAACTTCAGTCAAGTAATTAGAAATTGACTTTCGACATGCAAAGAGAAGAGGCAGGCCCAGTTACCAAGGTAATGCAAATACAACAAATAGAAGAGTTCTAGGCGTGAACAATTTTCAGTACTTTGTTCTCTGCATTGCTAGAAAAGCGGGGATGACAGGCAAAATTTCATTTGGGAGGCAGAATTCTTATTTGGTGTGCAGTACCTTCACTTTGCTGCCTCTCACCACAACTTTGTAAGATTGACATTGCCACACTGAGCAATATTAAAAACAAAAACGTGTCTCAACCTTTTTTCAAGCCTCACAAATTCTGGCTGATATATTTATCATGATTACACATTTCAAAAATCAATTTTCCCTCCAGGTGGTTTATGTCTTGCTAACCACAGAAGCACAGAGCTGGCAGAGACCACAAGCGTCATCCAGTCCAATCCCCTCCCAACCAGGAACACACAATCAAAACACTCCTGACAGATGGCTGTCCAGCCTCCATTTAAAAACCTCCAAAGAAAGAGACTCTACCACACTTGTAGGCAGCAGCATATTCCACTGTCAAACTGCTCTTACAATCAGAGATTTCTTCCTAATGTTTAAGTGCAATCTCTTTTCCTGTAGCTTGAAGCCATTGCTCTGTGTTATAGTAGTTAGAGCAGCAGGAAACAAAGGCTATTTCCACACTACACACTTATAGTGCGATTATTGCACTTTCAACATCCTATGGAATCCTGGGGTTTGCAGTTTTGGGAGGGGCCGGCCGGCCAAAACTGCAAACCCCAGGATTCCATAGGATGTTGAAAGTGGAATAATCACACTATAAGAGTGTAGCACGGAAATGGCATCTTCCATATGACATCCTTTCAGATATCTAAACGTGGCTATCACGTCACCTCTGAACCTTCTCTTCTCCAGGCTAAACATACCCAGCTCCCTGAACTCCTCCTCATAGGGCATGGTTTCCAGGCCGCTTAGCATTTTGGTCACCCTCCTCTGGACATATTCTAGTTTGTCAATATCTTTCACTAGCCTTGCTAACTGAGAGACTGTGGAAGTTGCAGTCCACATATAACCTTTCCATACTCTTAAAGATAAAAAGGGAATGAAGGAGTCTAGCAGCTCCTGTAAGAGGAACTTGCTTATTTTAGCATGAGTCTTCCAAATCTCTGGTTAAAATAAACCAGTTTGTCTTGCAGGTGCTCCTTGATTCCTTTCCCCCTTTCACGCTTCAACAGACTAACAAGGCTGTCTCTCTGAAATCCTTTCCAAATTGTGAAGTAGACCTGTTCTAACTCAGGCCCTTTTCGCGTGGCATTTGCCATGTGAAAGGGCGCCTGGAGGTTCACGCGATTGTGAGAACCGATCTGCACGACGCACTCACAATCATGCAACGCTCCAGGGGCCAGCAGGCGCTGATTGCGCACCTTTTCATTTTCGGCTGGAAGTGATCGCACGTTGTTCCCGGGCCCCATGTGCACTTACCTGGTGTGCGGAGCCTCCAGAGCCGCGCCGGTTGTGCTCCCTGCCCCAGCGCAGCCTGGGAAACTCCCAGGCTGCACTGTAGAAGGAAGAGACGGGGCTCTCACGTGACCAGGCAGCTCGTGCAGAGCTGAAGCAGCAGGGACACAAGAGCCTCTCGCCAGAGGCTGCTTGCACGATCCCCGCACCCCAGTGCTGGAAGAAGGTAAGGTGCGGAAAGGGCCTCAGACTCTGACATCAAATATAAAGTCAGGAACTCAAGGTAAAATACGTTCTTGCTTTGCCAGCATCACCTTACAATTCCAGAACATTTTATTTTTTTACTTTAAGTATCCAAGCTGACAGGAACAAAATCAACTCATTTGAAATATGGTGTTGGAGGAGATTTCTACAGATACCCTGGACTACTTAAAAAGACAAATGAATGGGTCCTAAAGCAAAACAAGCCCAAACTTTCTCTAGAAGCCAAGATGATGAAACTGAGGCTGTCGTACTTTGGTCATATCATGAGAAGGCATAACTCAGAAAAGACAATAATCCTTGGTAAGGTAGAAAGCAGTCAGAAAAGGGAGCGACTGCATTACAAATGGACACTCAACCAAGGAAGACATGCCCCTGAATCTGCAAGACCTGAGCAGGGCAGAAGAGGATAGGATGACTTGGAAGTCTCTCTTCCACAGGGTCGCTGTAAGTCGGAGCCAACTTGACAGCAGTTACCAACAACAAGGAACCCTATGAAAAGCAGTCCTCCTCCCTTTCCTTCCAGACCCTTGATATCCTTACTGATAAATATAAACTGCACTAATGGAACAATGCATGGTGCTGCTTTGCTGTCATACTGGCTTTAAGGGCTTCGATTTATTTATTTACAATATTTGCAGGGCTTCTGAAGTCCCACTTTGGGTGGGCAGCTCCAGTGTTTCCAGAAACCAATTTTCTGCCCCTGGACCCTTTAGGCGCAGCAAGGACTGTGTCATGTACAGACTAGCTCTGAGTTCTGAGAATAGGCTTAGAGGTTGCAAAAGCGTTATTCAGAACATTAATGAACTAACAACACATTTTTGCAATTGTCAAGACTGAGAAACCATTGGATTTGTAGTACTATATAAGCCATTACATTTCAAATTCAGCGCACAGTGCTATCTCATTTGCTAGTAATTTAAAAGTTTTCCATTCTGTTGGTTCTTATGACAGATCGTTACCCAAACATTCCTGGGTCCCAGCTCCCATCCATCACCTTATACCATCTTCCCTCTTTACAGCAAAGTACTTAAGCACTAAAGTGCAACTATAAACACAGTAGTGAGATTTCAGCTGACCTGACAGACTGGGAAAAAGCCCAACAATGGAGCGGGGAGAAATTCTCCAAATATATGTGGCTAGAAATCCACAGTGTTTGAAAGATATGTTAAAAAGCACAGAGGAGGCCTGCAACCTGTTTCAAAAGAGCTCAGGTTATTTGAAGGACTGTACATTCCCATAATGGGAACTAGCATGGTTGCAGCATTGGACTATGACCCTGGAGAACAGGGTTCAATTCCTCACTGGGCCATGGAAACCCACTGGGTGACCTTGGGCACATCACACACGCTCAGCCTCACAGACAGCTCCATGATAGGTTCGCCTTAGGATCGCCATAAATTGGAACTGACTTGAAGGCACACAACGATAACATTACTGCACAAGTCTTTCTAGTTCTAAGCTCTTCAGGGGTGGTGCTTCTGTCCGTTCCACCACTTTCACAGGCATGGTTGATGCGAACACAGGGGATGGAGTTCTTTGTGGTTGCTTTGGAACTCCTCACCTAGGGAACTTAGAATAGTTCCTTGTTTTCCTTTCAGCAACAGGTTAAGACCTCCCTTTTCCAACAAACTGCTGGAAACTGATTTTAACAAAAAAAAAATGGCTTTTACGGTGCTGAACTGTTTTCACTCTATTTTAAACTAAGATTTTCTTCTTTGTTTTATTCAGAGGACTTGTATCTTGCAGGAGTGGTCAGAGGTTTTATTATTGGAGACCACCTGTGTCTACGGCCCTTTTCACATGGCATTTGCGAAACGCATTTGCCATGCAAAAGGGCCCCTCGAGCATCGCGCGAATGTGAGGAGCGGTCCACACGACACACTCACAATCGCACAATGCTCCAGGCAGGGCTTTAAGCCAAAAATGGTGCACGATCGTACATCGCTCTGGGGCCCCACGCGAACTCGCCATGCAAGCGTAGTTCCGGAGCCACAGTGCTCACGCTCCTGCCCCAGTGCAGCCTGGGAAACTCCCAGGCTGCACTGCAGAAGGAAGAGGCAGGGCTCTCATGCGAACAGCCGGCAGCTGCAGAGCTGAAGCAACGGGGATGTGAGAGCCACTCACGCGATCCCTGCACCCCAGCACTGCGAAAAGGTGAGCTGCGGAAAGGGCCTACGTTTGGAAGATCTGTCCAAAGGTCCAGATGATTCTCAGGGGGTTGCAACTACACGATTTAACCTGAACTACTTGTGCAGTGTAACCTATTCAATTTCTAGTTCACGGATTTCTAATGTTTTATCCTTATGGAAAAACTCTGTTTGATTGTTTACAAAGTTTTAAAACATAACATTCAATAAATTAAATTTTTAAAAAGCTATGATTTTTATTGGTTTTAGTCCTGTTGTTTAATACTGTTTTAATCTTGATTTTGAATGTTCTTTCAACTGTATGTGTTTTATTGTATTCTCCTGTCTTTTTCTAAGCTGCCGTGAGTTCCAGCCTGGGAGAAAGGTGGGATGTAAATAAACGGAAGTAGGGAGGAAGAGAATGCTTGCCTTGAAGGCTTCCAAGAGATGTAAGTGAGGTCGAAAAGAGGATGGTCCTTGGAATTTGAAGGAGTCAAGGGTCATAAAAACAGCCTTGTGGACAACAAGTGGCCACAGGGCACGGCTAGATTGAGATGGTTGGAGGCCCGGAGCAGTTCCAAAAATAGGCCCCCCTTTCTGCACCTCTATGGCCTATGCTGGGACTGGTGACACAGAAATTGATTCATTAAGTAAACAAATCAATAATAAATGCAAGCACAAAGCAAGCACAATAGGCAGCAGGAACAAAAAAAAAAATCCTCATGTGTGAATTTATTTTTAACTTTACAAATTCAATGTGGCTAAGAGCCTGACCACCATGGGTTTTTACTGAACAAGTACAGTAACATACAAAATATAGATGGTAGCAAGAATGCTGCAAGATCCAGGAAATGAACTGTGGGAAAATGAAGAAAGTTGTACCTTTTATTCCTACAGCAACCATCAGTGAAGGGTCTGGAGCAATTGCTCCAAGTAAACCATTCTTAATCACAAAATCACACTCTGCCTACCTCTGTCCTGTTCTTGGGAGCCATCAAGTCTAGAGGCAACATGGTATAGCAGTTTGAGCAGTGAACTAGAAGAATCTAGGAGACCAGGGTTCAAATCCCAGCCCCAGCCCCAAGCCACGGAATCTGTGTTGCCCTGGGCCAGTCACACTTTCTAAGCTTCAGAGGAAGGCAGTGGCAAATACCTCTGAATACACCTTGCTAAGATAACCCCATGATAGGTTCACCTTAGTGTCACCGTAAGTCAGAAGTGATCTGAAAGCATGCAACAACACCAACCTGTGTGACACATGGATCAAGGGTGTTACAGTGGTTGGAATCTTGGGCCATTTCTGCACTAGACTGTTATAGCGCTATTATTCCACTTTCAACCTCTTATGGAATCCTGGGGTTTGCAGTTTCGGGAGGGGCTGGCCGGTCCCTCCCGAAACTGCAAACCCCAGGATTCCATAGGAGGTTGAAAGTGGAATAATAGCGCTATAACAGTCTAGTGCAGAAATGTCTTTGGACTGGGACTCTGGGAGAGCAAGGTTCAAATCCCCACTCAGCCATGGAGATCCACTGGGTACTATTAGCAAGTCACGCTCGGCCTCAGAGGAAGGCAACGGCAATCCCTTCTCTGAACAAATCTTGCCAAGAAAACCCTGTGATAGGGTCATCTTAGGTTTGCTGTTAAGTTGGAAACTTCCAGAAGGCACAGAACAAGAACATCAGGTTCATATATAAGATGGGTGACACCTGGCTTGACTACTGTACACTTGAAAAGGATCTAGGAGTCACAGAAACCCACAAGCAAATCTTGGGAGCATCACATACTCTCAGCCCAGGAAAACCCCAGGAAAAGTTTGCCTTGGAGTTGCCGTTAAGTCAGAAACAACTTGAAGGCTCTCAACCAGAATGCTAGGGTACAGTACTCTGTAAAACTCCTCTGAAATTCAGACTAAAGCCCATAGCAGATGTGCCGTCCCACTGAACATGGGACCTAGCAGTTGCCACTGAACCCAGTGGGTGCACCCAGCTATGCTATGCGGCTGCTAAAAGGCAGAGTAGCAAAATCAGACTTGTTCTCTCGTAGTGAAAAGAGAAAAAAGGTCACTCCTTAATTCTTTGTCAAATGTGCTGCCTTAGTCATCTCTTATTTCTAAATGAAAAAGTCTCAGACTCATTTGGCTTCCCTTGTAAAGAAGGTGCCTCAACTACATTGCTGATTGGTTCAGTATTGATCCAAAAATCTTAACAAACACAGCTTGGTTCCAGACTATCTGAAAGACACCATTTCCTATATGAGCCTGCCCAGTTTTTAAAGATCTTTGGGAAGTGCTTTCTTTCAGTTCCATCACCACCACAGGCATGTTCGATGAGGATACGGGAGAAAGCCTTCTCAGTCCACCCACGAGAGGCTTGGCTAGCCCCCTCTCTTTTCACCAGCGTGGAAAGACTTTGTCATTTAGGCCAGTCTTCCCCTCTTAACTCACATAACAGAAAGGTCCTTTAACAGGGGGAACACCCATTAATCTTTTTTATGTTTTAAATAAGTTTTAAATTGGATTAGCTTTGTGTTTTTAACAGAATTTTAAACAGTTTTTTTTATTTTTTTGTTATTGTTGTGTGCCTTCAAGTTATTTTTGACTTACAGTGACCCGAAGGTGACTCTATCATAGGATTTTCTGAGGCTGAGAATGTGCGATGTGCCCAAGGTAACTCAGTGGGTTTCTATGGCCGGGTAGGGAATCTAACTCTGGTCTCCATGGTTGTAGCCCAACACAATCCACTACACTATGCTGTCTCTGTCTTAGGACATTTCTGCACCAGCCTGTTATAGTGTTATTATTCCACTTTCAACATCCGATGGAATCCTGGGGAATCCTGGAATCCTTTGAGGCCCCTCCCTGAACCGCAAACCCCACGATTCCATGCGACGTTGGAAGTGGAATAATAGCACTATAACAGGCTGGTGCAGAAATGGCCATAGAGTCTTTTAGCTGCATTTTGTTTTAACTGGCTGGCTGGCTGGCTGGCTGGGAGAAAGGTGGGGTATAAAATAATTTAATGAATAAATAAAATAATTAACTCAAGCCAGGTTATCTCAGGGGTTCTGGGAAACACAGAGCTAGCTTTGGACTCCCTCACTGAGAATACAGCCAGCCTGACTAATCATGGAAAGGCTGTCGCACCTTCATCCATCACCCGAGCTGGTGCAATTTCACCATCGGCAGCGGTGGAGTCAAGCCAGATAGAAATCAGGACTTTGCAGACTGCTGATTCATAATATCTCACTTAGCTTGCCATCCGGTTTGCAATTCCCTGGGAGTAAATCCCATTGAACTCAGTGGGACTTCTGTCTGAGTAAACCTGCTGAAGCTCTTAACGACATTTCCGTACCTGTTGTCACCGCACGTTAATAGATCATTTAATCCTACATGTATTTTACAGTGACCTCTCCATTTTTGTGAGTGTTCAGGGCAGAAAACCCTCACAAAAGTGGAAAAACTGCAAACAGTTCCCTTGGCACTCCGACTCCCATTCCCTTTCCCACCCTGTTCTCTTGCATTTTGCCTCAGTGCAAATGTACACTGGGGTGAAATGAATGGGAGAGGAGCTCTGGAGGGGGCAAGATAGGCACATATGAGCCTTCTCCCCCCTTCCCTTGTGTTTTGCCTCAGCACGAGCTCTCCATGCAGGGGCAAAATGCATGGGAATGGGAAGCGGGAGCTCCAGAAAGGAGGAAACACATGCATGCTTCTCCCATCATTCCTTTGCCCCCCTCCCGGCAGTGCTTGCTTTCCTTCTCTGCACCCAGTAAAATGCAAGGGAATGGGAAGAAGAGAACAGGGGAAGGCAAGTATGCTTGCAAATAATCAAATCCGTGAAGGTCACACCCATGAATGCAGTGGCGGACTGAAACGGCATTTTAGCTATTACTTTTCGCATCACTGATGGTTTTGCCAGTTCCTCTGCATTTGTTCTTGTTTATGTAAACTACCTCACGTCCCAATCTGGGTGAAAGTGACAGGTATAATTGAATCAACCGTCACCATTACCAAGATATTTTAGATCCCATTTGGTGAAACTAAATTTATAAAAAACAGACCTTTGCCCCTTTTTAATGGTGAAATCTGAAGCCACCTGGGATTGGGACCTCTTGTTTAGTTTTAACATTTCAAGCAAAACATGCAAGGTCTAAATCCAACTGCTAGTCCCAGTTAGAAGAGAGTCACTGAAGTAATGGGATCAGTGTAAGTGCTGATTTCCCACTCAGCAAACTGATGGAATGATATGAACCCAACAGTGTGATGCTGCGGCAAAGAAAGCAAATACCATTTAGCCCGCATTAACAGAACCACAGTTTCCAAGTCAAGAGAAATAGGAGTTCCACTACATTCTGTGCTAGCCAGGCCTCATCTGGAGTACTGCATGGCACCTCCTTTCACAAAGAATATAGACAAGTTGGAACAGCTTCAGAGAAGAAACAACCAGGATAAGAACTATGGCGAACAAAACATATGAAGAAAGGTTGAGGGAGCTGGACATGTTCAGTTTGGTGAACAGAATTAGACTCAGAGGTGACAAGATTGCACTCCATTGTCTAAAAGGCTGTCACAGAGAGGAGAGGGCAGGTTTGTTCTCTGCTACCCCAGAGGGCAGGTTCAGTTCTAATGATTTTAATGTACAAATTTCAGAAAGAAAACAGTAGGAAGAAACATTATAAATATCAAGACTGGACATCTTCAACGCCAACGGGCCTTGTAAAGAGAGTGAGACTCAGTTTTTTGGAATACAAAAGTATACACACAGACAAACTGAGACGCATGCACACTAAACACACAGCAAAATTCTGGTTTATTCGAAACTGACTTTATAGCAGTTAGCAACAAGAACAATAGCCTGATTTATGCTTCTCATATTCCCTGATCCTGCCATGTAACATCAACACAAATCAAACAGGTGAATTTTGTCAGCTTCCTACATGCCACTCTTAGGCCATTTCTGCATGAGCCCATTATAGCGCGATGATTCCACTTTCAACCTCCTATGGACCCTCCCGAAACTGCAAACCCCAGGATTCCATAGGAGGTTGAAAGTGGAATCACCGCGCTATAACAGTCTCGTGCGGAAATGGCCTTAGAGGTGATCACCACTTAAGCTATGAGCTGATCCCGAACACGCTGCCTTCTCCTCAAAACTGAGATATGTGGAGGGTACCAGGTTGGAGAAGCTGGCATTGAGCCCATGGTCCTCCAGTGGTTTGGGAGATCAACTCCCAGCAACCCTGACCACTGGCTACGTTAGATGGGGCTTCTGGGTTTCAGATGAATACATCTGGAGAGCCAAAAGTTGAGAACCACTCGAGCTCTGGCTTGAATGAAAGAAAAAACAAAATCAGAGGATTTTTAATTGCTCCTGTGCATCTTAGTTGCTCTCTTAAACCTGACATCTGAGTTTACAGAGGACCTTTGTTGTCAATACTCTGAACTTAAGCTAAGGTGAGCAACAGGTAACTTCAGTCCTCAGCCCTGTGGCCTGTGATGACGCAGCGAGTAGCACATATTCAGTTCTGGGCACCTCAATTCAAGAAGGATATTGACAAGTTGGAGCATGTCCATAGGAGGACAACCAAGATGGTGAAGGGTCTTGAAGCCATAAAGCCCTATGAGGAGTGACTTAGGGAGCTGGGTATGTTTAGTCTGCAGAAGAGCAGGTTCAGAGGGAATACGATAGCCATGTTTAAATATCTGAAGGGATGTCATGTTGAGGAGGGAGCGGGCTTGTTTTCTGCTGCTCCAGAGACCAGGACAAGGAGCAATGGATTCAAGCTGCAGGAAAGGAGATTCCACCTGAACCTCAGGAAGAACTTCCTGATGGTCAAGAGCTGTCTGGCAGTGGAACACGCTGCCTCCATAGAGTGTGGTGGAGTCTCCTTCTTTGGAGGTTTTTCAGCAGAGGCTGGGTGGCCATTTGTTGGCAGTGTTCTGATGGGTGTTCCTGCATGGCAGGGGTTGGACTGGATGGCCCCTGGGATCTCCTCCAGCTCTTACGATCTCATAGGACAGAGAGCCATCATAATTTTTAAGTGGATACCTCACAAGAAACAGCCCTGCAAGCACAACTCCAGAAGCCCCCTCCCAATTGGCAATCGGGCAACTCCGCGAGAACGGAGTTCCTCCCCCAGGGGGGGCCCTCCTCCTCCCTGCGCTTCCAGCCATGGCCGCTAGAGGGGGGAGGAGGCAGCGGCCAGACGGCGAGCGCGTCCGAAACCCAAACAACAAGCCCGGCCGGGGCGGCTCCCCGGCAGCACCTGTAGCAGCCGGGAGAACCCGATCCGGGGAAGCGCCGGGCCGGGCCTTCCCGCCGCCGCCGCCGCCGCCGCCCAGGGCGCGCTCCCGCCGCGGTGGCGGCGCTCCTTTGATCCGCAGCAGCTCCGCCCTGCTCTCCCCAGCCCCGACTCCGGAGTCACTCCGGCGCAGCCTGGGGAAGGAGAGGACGGCTGCCCTGCACCCCACGGCCCCGGTTGCCATAGCCATAGCGGTGCACACGGCGAACTCTCAAAAAGCTCTTTATTCACCTTTTAGAAAGATCCCCAGTCCATGCGCCCACTCTGCACCTGTCCAACCCGTCCCTTGAATCCGAATTCGCACCTCTAAGGCCATTTCCGCCCTAGACTGGTAAAGCACTGTTTTTCCACTTTCAACATCCTATAGAATCCTGGGGTTTGCAGTTTCGGGAGGGGCCTTTGCGGATTCCGTAGGATGTTGAAAGTGGAATAGCAGCGCTATAACCGTCTGGTGCGGAAATGGCCTTAGGGAAGGGGCAGACCCCAGACCCCAGGAAGCCAAGCCGCGCCCTCCCATTACAGCAGGAAGAGAAACAGAAGTCGATCGAAGCGGACCGAGGATTCATAGAGGCGACTTCCGAATCTCCCCCCCCCGCAAAAAAGACACCGGTTTAAGGGCGAAGGGGGTGAAGAGGCCAGGCGGCTAGTCGCCCCATCGGCCCGATCTTGCAAAGCAGCAACACTCATCATCCCCCGATCCTAATCTTAAAGAGGATGGGATGAGCCAGAAACCCAGATTTACCCCCGCCCCCGTTTCTTCCCCTCCCCTCCACCCACCCGTGACCCCTTTTCTGCCGCGCCGCCCCCGGCCAGCCCCCCATTGGAGGGGAAGGACCCCCTCGGTCTCCCCAGTCCCTCCGAGATGCAACAACGGGGGCGCGACCATCCTCCGGCCGGACTCCCCCAGCCCCTATTCCCACTTTCTGGGGGAATCAGCCGCCCCTGCACCCCCCACCCAGGAATAGAGAGTCTCGCTCTTTCGGGAAAGGTGTAAGAGCACGAAACTGGGAGCGGGGGAGAAAGCGATGGGGGAGAGAGAGAGAGACGGATCGATCCCCCGGCTTTCCTGCTCCAAACAAGCCGGACGAGGCGGCTCCCCCCGCCCAGCCCCGCCTCCCCTCCCCTCCCCTCCCCTCCCCTCCCCTCCCTAGTCAATCATTATCACCGCTGGGTAACCTTCAACTAAGGACAAGCGCTGCGAAGGCGGCGGGGAGGGGGGCGTCCCGAGGGGGAGAAAAGGGGGCGGCCCAGGGAGCGCATTAGCAAGGGACTGGGGGGGTTGTGGAGGGAGAATGGTGGGTGGGAGGGGACCCCCCTCCTTGCACAGAAAGACTTTGCAATCCTACCACTGGGGCCCTTTCCACACTGGAGTGTTACAGCGCTCTGATTCCACTTTCTACATCCTATGGAATCCCGGGGTTTGCAGTTTCGGGAGGGGCCGGCCAGCAAACCCCAGGATTCCATAGGATGTGGAAAGCGGAATCAGAGCGCTGTAACACTCCAGTGCAGACATAGCCCGAGAGCCGACCAACACAGCACTGCCGCGAGTGCACAGACACACGCCCTGACCCTCCCCGGGAGACAAAATACTCACTATCCCCACGGCCACTAATAACCGTGATCCGCCTTCTCTCGCCGCCCCGGCGCAAGCCCGGACCGTCGCCCCCACCGCCCCTCCGGGGTCCCTTTCCACACCAGGCTCTTCTAGCGCTCCGATTCCGCCTCGAACATCCCACGGCCTCGTGGGGTCGGGAGATCGGGGAGCGTCCGGCAAGGGCAAACCTAAGATTCCCTCGGCTGTCAAAAGTGGAATAAGAGCTCTGTGACAGCCCAGTGCGGACACGGCCGGGGTTGCACCCGGCTGGTCAGGGGATCACAGGCCGCCACAAGGCGCCTTTCTCCTCCTCCGGCCAGAACAATCGCCCCCTTCTTCTCGGCCCCCCTCCCCCGGGGTTTCTCCTTCTGGCCGGACTCACGTATCGCCTCAACTTCTTCTCCGGGGGCGATTTCCGGAGCCAGCCCGAGCACACCACCTCGCCGCCGCCGCCGCCGCCGCCGCCGCCGCCGCTCATCGTGGGGCGCGGGCGAGCCCGGGGGCGACCCGGACGTCCCGGATCGAGGCCCGCCTCCGCCTCCCCGGGCGCCGGAGCCGCATCCGATCCCACCGAGGGCCCCGGCTTCTCGCCGCTCCGGCCGCCGCGCCGCGCTCGCAAAGGGGCAGCCCCGGCTCGCAAGCGCCGTCCCTCCTCCTCCTCCTCCTCCTGGTCGGTTTCCCAGCTCGGCCGCCCGGGCCAGCGGCGACGGGCTCCCAGCCTTACAGCTCCCGTCCTTCCACCGCCTCCACGCGAGCCCCTCCGGCTCTCACGGCGCCGGGTGCGGCTCCCGCTCGCTCGCTCGCTCGCTCGCTGGCTCGCTCTCGCCTTGCCGGCTGTCTCGGCGAGGCGGCCTCCGCCGCTTCCCTCCCGCCCGAGAGGAGGGAAGCAGCTCCGCGCAAGTCCCGGGGCTCCCGGCGCGAACGCGAACGCGAACGCCGGCTCGCCCGCGCGCGCCGGCACTTCCCAACTCCCGCCACGCCTCCCTCGCCCGGCGCAAACGTGCGCGCAAGGCGGCGGCGCGGGGGGGCCGCTGGGCCACCGCGGCGGGGAGCGTCGCCCCCCGCTTCGCGCTCGCCCGCTCTCGCTCTCGCTCTCGCTCTGGCTCCGACGGTTGCCTCCTGGACGGGTTGAGCCCCTCCCTGCTCCTGAGTCCTGTGGCTGGTCGCTCCGGGAGACTCTTTGGCTCAGCAGGATGTGCTAGGCGCAGGCATCGCCCCGGATGGCTTGCTGGGAAATGGATTGCCCGGAATTCAGCATCCTCCTACCCTCGGACTGTCCGGGTTTGGCAGCGATAGTCCCGATTTAATGCCCCGTCATCCCACGTTTTTACTTATTTTTTTTTTAATTTCATTTCTCTCTTTCCCCCTTTCTTCTCAGCTTTGTTCCGTTGCTGCAAAGTGGGTTCAAAGTGTAAGAGTGTTGCACAGTCAGCCCTCCACGCTCGCAGGTTCGACTTCCACGGATTTGATTATTCGCTAGTTTCTCCAGTCCCTGCACTCCCCCCACCTCAAGTGCTTCTTTTCCAGGCAAACCTTCCCCCTCAATAGCTCTGATGGGGCTGCGCAGCCCTTTAGAAACCCGCCTGTGGTCACAGAATCATAGAGTTGGAAGAGACCCCAGGGGCCCTCCGGTCCAACCTCCTGCCATGCAGGAACACCCATCAAAGCATTCCCAACAGATGGCCATCCAGCTTCTGCTTAAAAACCTCCAAAGAAGGAGACTCCACCACATTTCAAGGCAGCAGATTCCACTGCCCTACAGCTCTGGACATCAGGAAGTTCTTCCTCAGGTGTAGGCGCAATCTCTTTTCCTGCAGCTTGAATCCATTGCTCCTTGTCCTGGTCTCTGGAGCAGCAGAAAACAAGCCCCCTCCCTCCTCAACATGACATCCCTTCAAATATTTAAACATGGCTCTCATGTCCCCTCTCAACCATCTCTTTTGCAGGCTAAACATACCCAGCTCCCTAAGGCAGTCCTCATAGGGCATGGCTTCCAGACCCTTCACCATTTTGGTTATCCCCCTCTGGACACGTTCCAGCTTGGCGATATCCTTCTTGAAATGGGCTGCCCAGAACTGGACATAGCATTCCAAATGAGGCCTAACCAATGCAGAATAGAGTGGTACCATTACCTCCCTTGATCTAGACACCGTACTCCTTTTGATGCAACCCAGAATCGTGCTGGCTTTCTTGGCTGCCGCATCACACTGCTGACTCATGTTCAGCTTGTGGTCCACCCAGACTCCTAGATCCCTTTCACACGCGCTTCTATCCAGCCACATGTCCCCCATCCTATATTTGTGCATTCCACTTTTTCTTCCTGGGTGTAGGACCTTACATTTCACTCTGTTGAAATTCATTTTGTTAGCTTTGGCCCAGCCTCTTCTGCCAGCCACTGCCTGGCCAGCTAAGGACAGCTTGCAGCTTTATTTCTCAGCACCCAAACCTTCTCCTGATGCCACCTACACACCCAGAGAAGGAGATGGGCAAGAGAGAGGAGGCATAGGGCCACCATACCCTCTCTCTCTCTCTCTTTTCTCTGACCTGGTTTGGACCTTGGGCGTCTGCTTTTCTCACCATGCCTCGCCCCCCTTCCTCCAGACACACACCCAAGCATTTTGATACTTGTGGTTTTTTTCACTTTTGCAGGGGTCCTCTGCCTCTAGCCCTCAACAATGTGGAAGGGCAACTGTAGTTTGCATTCAATCAACACAGGGAGGAAGGAGGGAAGCAGGCAGACTCTTGCTCTTTCCAGGAGGCTAAGGAAAAAGCAAACTGCTGCAGTCTCTCCCGGCTTGTGCATTTTTACCATCTTGACCACACTCTGAGGTTGACCACATGTGTCCTGGCTTCCATCTGTGAAATGTTGGAGGGTATGTCATCATCTTGCATTGATGTTTAACTGGTTGGATATACACTACCTAGACCTGAACCCTGTTGCTAGTTCCCACCAGAGTAGACTTATGGAGTCAGCAAGATTTGCTGCGTTGCAAACCACCCATATACACAGGATGACTTCCTTACAAAGAAATTGAATTATTAATAATATCATTATCATCAGGGACTCATTGGATACATGGGAGCATATCCTGTTACTAAATTATTACAACAGATCCATTCAATCAGCAGCATTTGCTGACTTATAAAGCCCAAATGTGTATACCAAAGATGCTTGCAAAGAAATTGTTTGAAACTACCACTATTACGATTATGATTATTATGATTATTATTTATTGTTATTAAACAAGGACAACATATCAGTTTCACACTCTACCAGGTATTACCAAATTGACTTCTAGACCATCAGCAATTCAGATTCTGTCCAAGAATCTGGGCGTCAGCAAGGTATCATCAGATAAATTGGCATGTTCCAAGCTAGGGATGTAATTCATCACTAATTTTCATCTTAAAGAAATAAAATGAAACAGAACTAACAATTTTAGCAATTTTCTTCCAGCTGTGAGAAAGACTTCGAAGCTGCCACCATTGTCACCACCTATTCAGAATTTGGGATTTATTCTGCACAAAATTCGCACATGGTTGTTATACACAGATAACAGCATTTTCTATGCAGGAAACAGTTTTTTTTTTCCTGGGCAGAAAAAATATCTCTGCACAGAAATAAACTGTTTCCTGCTCAGAAAATGCTATTGTCTCTGTAAAACATGTACATGTGAATTTTTAATGGAACGTCCCCAACTGCAGCACTTTCTGTGCAGGAAACACCCACATGCCAATTTTAGGTTTTTAGAAGACAATTTTAGAAGAAATCCTGAATTGCAAAAATTTCATCAGTTCAGGATTCTGCTTGTCAGGGCTTCTCGATACTTGGAAACACGTTTTTTCAGTCATTTTCGAAATACTCTTTCATATTCTTTCGACCCTAGTCCAAGCAGTGTAGTATCTGTAGCTGTGCTATTGTGATCCTGTCTATGGTGATTTCATCCAGATGTTTCGGAACTGCTCCGCGGTACTACTGGAGTCATGGTTGTTTTCTTTGCCCAGAGGTCCTGCATCTCCATTTTAACAACAGCAACAACGTTTCCTGAGGAGTCCATCACATTATTAGGAAGGAAGTGTTCTGCATACTAGGGAGCAGAGACTTTGGAATGTTGCCTTCTTTGGACTACAGCTCCCAGAATCCTCTATGCTGGTTGGATTCTGGGAGTTGTAGTCCAAATATGACTTTTCTACACTCTGGCTGGGGCTGTTTTCACATTCTCACACACAGTGGGGGGGGGAGGCCTATTATAGACTATTTCCCAAGGCAGATCTACAGAGGAAGTTCTTATGTGCTGCGGCTGTTTCTCATCTCCAGTTTCCCCACCTTGGTCCTGTCAGTTCCTGACAGTTCGGCCCCCACGTTGCTCAACTTGACCTTTTCAAGAAATCAGTCTTCCCCGGAGCTTCTGGGCATTGCAGCTCACTCAATGCAGGCAACCGCCGATGTGTGAAAAAGGCTCCAGCATTGGAATCCAGCCATCTGGGGATTCACTTGCCAACCCCTCATTTTAGTTCAAGGCTAAATGGCCTTCAAGATGCTGCTGGACTATGACTTCTGGCAGCCTTGGTGAGCATAGTCATTGGTCAAGGATGATGGGCGCTGTAGTTTGACAGTATCTAGACAGCCTCATACTTTCCATCTTTGTTTTAGGTTCTGTCTGCAAAGCGTGATTTGAGAACCAGAGTTTTGAAGAGCTTCTAGGGGTAACTACATTTTTTCCCCCAGTGAGGGACTACAGTGGCCATGCTGATGGGGGGGTGATGGGGGTGGTTTGCCCCAGGCAGCAATGTTTTTGGGGTGTCCTGGCTTGTAGGCACGCCCCCATGTGCCACAGCCACACCCTCTTCCCCCCATCCGTGAACTCCAAGCTCTGCCACTGTGGGGGATTCTGGGAGCTGTCATCATAAAATTGCTTTTTCAAGCTGAGATGATTACATTTTCTGTACACAATCTGTACAGCCTGTTTTTAAAGCAGAATAAATATTGGATTGATTAATTGTGATACTATTCCTTCAACATCTAATTCAAGGACAGTTTACAGATTAAAAACATCCATCTGACCTGAAAGTGGACCTTTCACAGGGTTTTCTGGACAAGATTTGTTCGGAAGGGGTTTGCCTTTGCTTTCCTCTGAGGCTGAGAGAATGTGACTTGCCCAAGGTCACCCAATATCTGAGTGGGGAATTTGAATCCTAGTCTCCAGAAGCTTTAAATAAACAAATATTTGAATAATTAAATCTAAATTTAAATATTTAAATCTTGAGGGTCCCTGGCAACAACTTATATTTACAGGGGGTCTCCAGTAAAGAAAAGATTAAGGACAACTGATATCAGTTCTAACAGTGTACCACCAGGATTTTGGCATTTTCATGTACATCCTGACGCAAGAGGGATCCCGTCTAAGCAGTTTTACTCATTTTAATGTGATTGTCTATTAAATTTTCTAAAAAAACCCACTTTTGTACCATGTCTTGTTTTAACTGTATTTCGCTTTGATCTTACATTGTCCCACATTGGGAGAAAGGCGAGACATTAAATGAACAAACAAACAAATACAGAAATATTAAACCTTGGGGACTACTGAGACAGATCGATGTGTCAAATGGAATTTATTGTTGTGTGCCTTTAAGTCATTTCTAACTTATGGGGACCTTGAGATAAACCTATCGAGGGGTTTCTTGGTGGAATTGATTCAGCGAGTCATGGCCTTCCTCTGAGGCTAAGAGAGTGTGACTTGCCCAAGGTCACCCAGTGGGTCTCCATAGCCAAGCAGGGATTCGAACCCTGGTCTCCATAGTTGTAGTCTAATGCTTAAACCACTCTAGCATGCTGGCTGTTGTCAAACAAAACCCCTATCTGAAAAGTCAATGGAAAAGCAACTAAAAATGGTTAATGACATAAAATTAAGACTCTGGAAATGTACAGAAGTAAAAATAGTTTGCATTACAAAAATGAATTTCAAAGAGCCAAACTGGTCCTTTGTTGTTAATTCCCTTTGAGGCTCCTTCCTAAACTGCAAACCCCAGGATTCCATAGGATGTTGAAAGCGGAATAATAGCACTATAACAGTCTAGTGCGGAAATGGCCTCCGTGTTGTGGATTCCTTGCCTGAGTTTCTCCACCTATAATATGGTCAGTTTATGTCATGACGTAGAAATTTTGTTTGATATTTTGGAAAGGCTACTCCACATCACCAAGACAACATCTACCACACCTGTTAACATTCCTAACAGATTACTCCACACAATCTCATAATCATAGGGATGATGAAGCAAAAAATTCATTGTGTACCTGCGTGTATTAGAAAGAAGTCTGTAATGAATCTGGCAAAAACATCTTGCTGGACAAAAAGTCCTACGGCATTTTACATCCAGACAAGTCGGCTAATGGAGCAATATGGACAAGCAGAACAATCTTATAAATGTATTAAAGATTAATTCTTGTGCTTTTTCAAAAAATGAAGAGTTCTGCCATCTACTGGAAAAAGGCTGGCATTGCACAAGCAGAATCTTGTTCCACAGTCGGAAAGCTGCTCTGGTTCGAACTAGAATTTCAGTACAGGGTTGTGTGTGTGTGCGCGTTATGCGTTGAGACTGCAGGAGCAAAAAAATTACAGATGGCAGAACTGGATGCAGAACTTAAAATCTCCCACAAGTCTCTCATATATTTATGTAAATTAAAGAACCAAGATTTTTCAAAGATGTTTCAAAAAGTATGTCAGCAAGGACTGATGAAACTCAGGTAAAGTAGGATTTACAACAGGAGTGCATTGCCTTGGAGTTAATCTCTTGGAGTTAGGGAACCACGTGCAAGCAATGGGGAGGGATGGAACCACCCCACTCTTCATCAACAACATCAATATATTATACACTATTTCTCTCTCTAATGAATCTTGGGAGAAAACACAGAATCCTAGAGATGGAAAAGTCTGCAAGGGCCATCCAATCCAACCCCATTCTGCCATGGAGAATTCATCAAAGCGTTCCTGACAGATGACCACCCAACCTTTGTTTTCGTTTTAATGTCTTTGTCCTTGATTGTATATGTCAATATGTCATTGTTTCACTCTTTGGTGGAAAAGGCATTATAAATAAATGTTGTTGTTGTTGGCATTATTATTACCTATTTAAAAACTTCAGAGGAAGGAGACTCCACCACACTCCAAGGCAGCACCTTCCACTGTCAAACTGCTCGTCCCACCAGGAAGTTCTTCCTAAACATTAAATGGGATCTCTTTCCCTGTAGTTTGAATCCATTGCTCCATGTCCTTGTCTCTGGAGCAGCAGAAAACAAGCTTGCCCCATCTTCTATATGACATCCCTTCAAACATTTAAACATGTCACCTCTTAATTTTCTCTTCTCCAGGCTAAATTTACCTTTCTCCTTAAGCCATTCCTCAGAGAGCTTCATGGTTTTCAGGCCTTCTATCATTTTGGTTGCCTTCTTCTCAATGTGAAAAGATGGTGATATTAATGCACAAGCACAAGCTTGGAGGTCCAAGCATGGGACACAGTAGATTGAGCTATTGTGCTCCAGCCACCACATACACTCATGCACTTGCCTGGAAGAGGAGATCTCCTGAGCACCAATGAAGTACCAGCAGGGACTATCCCTATTGCCTATCCCTGACCCTCCTGTTGCAACAGAACCGGGATTTTAAAAATATGCAAACTGATAAAGCAAGAATCTCCTTTGGAAAATGGGAGGACTCCGTAGAGTTGTTTAAAGTATGCAAGCTCTGTGGTTATGTGCCTTCTATTCCTGACTTGTGGCAACCCTAAGGTGAATCTACCATGGCATTTTCTTGGCATGACAGGGGTTGGCCATTCCCTTCCTGTTAGGCTGAGAGAGTTACCAATGGGATTTCCATGAATAAGTAGAGATTCAAACCCTGGCCTCCCAAAGTCCTAGTCTAACACTCAGATTACCACCCCAAACTGACTTTCTATGCAAGTAGCAACACTGAACTACTTTAATTCTAGCTCACAACCTCACACTTTGCTGGAGATATTCACATCTCTCCTATAACGATGGGGTGTGTGGAAGAGGAAAGAAAGGCTTGCTTGGGCTAGCCTAAGGCACAGACAGACCAGTCCTGCTTTTCTTTTTCCCTCACTGAGTAGCAGCACACCTTTTCATTTTACTATCACACCCTGGCTCCCTCCCTTCCACTTACTCACAGTCCTGCTTTCCCTAAAACCCACACCCTTACTGGGAAAAGGGCAAAGCTCATAAATGGTTACTCCAAAAGAGATTGATAACTTGTGGTAGTGTGATATAGAAGTAAAGCTGAAGAAAATATTCTGTTGAGGCAAAAACTTATAAAACATAGAATGAAATCTTTATTAAAATAACAAACAAAGGAAAGGTATTGTGGATTCTAAGAATATTCAAACAAAATTACAATTCCTTAAAAATGTTCAACTAATTTGTCCAAAACACAATACTGTTTACCAACAGAGGTTTCACACCTCTCCCCCCTTTGGCTTCCCTTAGCACAAAGGTCCGTTTCCGAACTCAGGGTTCCACTTTCTGACCCTTTCAGAGGAGGCTCAGTTTCTTCTCTGGCCCCACACTAGGCCACTGAGAAGATCACCCTCTCCCAGAAAACCATAGAGTCCTCTCTACGAATCTCACTGAAGGAAGCTAGATTCCAAATCATGTCCCAGTACATATGCTTTTTGCTGTCTCACCCACAACCCCTTTCTCTTGCTAGGGCTGGGTTTTTCTCAGACAGAGCCAATCTGTTTATATCACCCTAGGCTGCTCTGCTAGCCACACCCCCAGGCTCTATCATATCTCCCATTCCCCAATATATACATACACACAGGACTTTGTTCAAGTGTTGCCAGGACAAAGATGGGACATGCCAAGGTCAGGTCACCTATCCTTCCAACAATCCTCCATGTTCCTTTTCCATTTGCCTACCCTCTCCGCATCACGCTGGAGTTGTTTGGGATGGATGGGGGGAAGAACATGGAAGATGTCAAGAGCTCAATTACTTCTTACCCCCTTTGTAAAAAATGCACGTGTATCACTTTCCAGATGACTACATCCAAGAGCTGAAATCATGACAGCCAACAGATTTGAGTATTCAGTGTAGTACCAAGGAGACACATTTTCAGGAGCTTACTCAGCCATGAAGCTCAATTGGGTGAACTTGGGTTGTTGTGAATACTGGAGGGGGGGGGGGGAAACAAATGGGGAATACAGACCTTCTTGGATGACAGCTGAGACAGGAATGTAAAACACACAAACATGCAATTTTCTGTATGAACTTGGGAACTTCCCCTCCCATCTCATCTGTCACCACTGCATCAAAATATTGGCGTGCCTTGGAAATGCACGTGGCTGGCATCTCTTCCTCATCAGGAAAGAATGGAAAGATGCTGCACAAGCATTTACGAGATCAAGATTGCTGTTCTGGGCTGGGTTCTAGGGGCACAGACCTTTTCTTCTCCCTGTTGTACCATGAAATGAAAGGCTTTGCTTGCCAAAATTCTCCTTTAATTAAAAGTTCCACCAACACTGTCTTACATCAAGGTGTCCTTATCTTCTCAATGCAAATGGGGAAACTGAGGGAGAGGACAATTGAGCAATCATCTTAATTTAACATAGCATGATGGGGAAAAAAACCCTTAAGGCCTTAGACTCCTCCTCAATTGCTCACGGCAGTATCGTCTATGAGTCAAGAAGCACCTGTTCTTCACAGCACAGCGTAGCCACAGAGGGATCTGAACCATTAGAGTGACAAACTCAGTGGCAGATGCTCAGGTACAGAAGGAACCGAATTCTCAATTCCAGCAGTAATTGCCAACTCCTATTTATTTTGTGAAATTCCAAATGGGGCTGACCATCCTGGTAAATAAAATTTAGCATAGAAAAAAAAAACATTAAGGTGCTGCAGAGGATGCCAAATCAACTGTGGCATTTAATCAATTTCTGCTATCTTTGTTTTGTTCCCTTTTGATGTTCTCAGTATGTTTTCAAAAGGCCACCCTGTTAGATACAGCGACATCACACAGCCGTGCAACAGGGACTTAATGTTATCGTATAACAGAGCAAACTGGATCATGTTCAAACAACAGTAGGTAAGTCTTTTCCAGGTACCATGGTTGACTAACCCCATTCTCCTTCAGAATGCAATTCTATTGTTGTCTGCTCAAAAATGTGCAAACAAAATGATCAGGGCATAAAAGCAACCACCCTACGAAGAAAGCTTACTACATTTGGGGCTTCTAGCATACAAAAAATGAGTAAGGTGAGATATGATAGAGATGATTAAAATCATGTAGGCTGTGGAGCAAGTTAGGAGAACCAAGATGTTCCCCCTTTCTTAATATTATAATCCATTGGGGCACTGGTGTCACTAGGGGGTGCGGAGGTCCAGACTGTGCTGGGTGACACCATCAGAGCGGGTGGTAACAAAATGACTGCCTGCCCCTTCGTTCTTGCCACCCTCCACGACAGCCCATATAGTTTCATGGAGGACTGGACGAGAGCCACAGGGCTCACGTGGAGCCAGGGAAGTAGATCAGGATGCCCAGAGGGCTGGTCCCCATGGCAGTAGACTGGGACCCCTGGAATTCCAGCTCCTGAATGGAAAAGGCTCTGTTACCACCGCGAACTAGTCTAGCTTTAGTGAGATACAGATATCATTTGATATCATAATTCGGTCTTACTCTGCCCTCAGCCACAGGTTTGGGAAAAGCTTCGCCGGACAAGCGCTGAGCTAGGCATGGTCATTCAAATTCCATAGATAGCCATTTCCGCTTTAGGGGAGACCGCTGATACAAACACCCCAATCAAAAATGCAAAGTAAAACAAAAAGACTCTCTGCCTGAGAGGACCCCCTAGCGAGTTAGCCACTTAACGGCTGGGCTAGCCCATCTACATACCGGCTATACCAGTGGTTCTCAACCTGTGGGTCCCCAGATGTTTTTGGACTTCAGTCCCCAGAAGCCCTGAGCATTGACCGTAGTGGCTGGGGCTTCTGGGAGCTGAAGTCTACAAACATCTGGAGACCCACAGGCTGAGAACCACTGGGTTATACCATTGTCAATTCGGTTCACAATTCAATCATGTAAATTCTGACCTTTCGGAGGCTTTATCTCCAGTCCAAAACTCATTGTTCTCATTCAAAACTAGACTAGCCTGCGGTCGTTTTCCACCCTACAAAAATGCCTTGGTTTTGAGAGCACTTCGGAACTCTCGCTGGGCCTTGCTGAAATCACTTGAGCCAACAGAACTCTTGCCGGATCACTGAGCTGAAATCACTCAACCCATCCGGAACTCTTGCCGGATCACCTTGCTGCCGCTTGGCCCTCCAGATTCCCCTCGGTCTCCACACCGGGTTTCCTCATCTTCAATTTGGCTGCTCCAGGACTTCGGACAAGTGGCGTATAGTTTATTTTCCCCCAACCTCTTTCTCTCTTCTCCTTTCTTAGTTAGGAGTGTGCTTGCGTTTTATTATTTTTCTTGCTTAATCAACATTGTTATTGTTTGAACTGCTTGCCTCCTCACTGACCTGAACCGGTATACATAGGATAAAAGATCCCGCTGTGTTGCCCTGCCTCTCGTTAGCCACGAGTGTGCTCAAGCTAATTTTCCCCATCTTTGCTTGTTTGTTTTGGGTTATTTGGGTGTCCCTCCCGGGACCCCCAAGTTACAGGGTAACAGCTCCGTGGGGGTGACACAATGAGTATTGGGTGACACCAACCCTAGTGATACCACTGCAGCGGGGTCATCTGCCGAAGCTGCATGGTTAGCGATTTCAGGACAGATAAAGGACTTCACATGCTGTGCAGTTAGACAATGGAATTCACTGCCATGAGATGACATGTTGAATTATACTGGCGTCTTCCAAGGGCAGATGATTCTCATTCTTCCACATCTGAAAAGCCAAATTACACAAGACACGACTCACGCAATTACAGTGGCCCCTCCACTTTTGTGAGGGTTTGGGGCAAATAACTCCCCTCCCGTGATCCCACACCCTGCCAAGGCTCCCCCTCCTATTTCTTTGCTTTTTGTGTGCTGGGGCCAGAGGCAAGGGAATTGGAGAGGGGGGCTCTGGAGGGGAAAAGGAAGGCACACACATGCTGCCCCCCATTTCCTTGCCTTTTGTCCAGGAGTGTGTCTTCTTTCTTTCTTCTGGGAGGAGGAGAATTGGGGAGGAGGGAGACATGTGCATGCCTCATGAACAAACAAGCTAGCAAAGATCAAACTCATTAATGTGGACGGAGGACTATAAGCGTTTATATGAATGCCTTAAAAAAAGCTGAACTGCAGCTGTGAAAGATAAATCCATTATTAGGTCTCTCGCCTGGGAGGGTATGGTAGGAGGGATTTTACACCTTTTTCCTGTCCCACTGAGATCCCAATCTGGATCAAGGGATTTCATATCTAATATCCTGATTGGGCAAATACCCTGATGGAGAGAATAGAAGCCTGTATGGGGAGAATAATATGGATTAAACCTGGATTGGGGTTGCAGTTTCTGCATGGAGTATAGGAGGCTATTAAAGGTTAAAACCTCACCCCACGTTCACACCAGGACCCTGACCCAGATTTGCCTGTCTACAATTTACTTGGTGCAAGAATGAAGCATCTTCTGCTGTCACAGTGTGGGACAACACTGTCTTAAGCCCTTCTGATGTGTAGCAAATGAGTGCCGCTTCTAACACCCATTTAAGCTTGAGATAAATTTGCAAAAGTGTGTGGGTGAGTGGGATGGGGATTCCCCCTTGCTATTTTGTTAACCAAGCAAGCACATCACAAAAAATTGCAGTAGCACATAACTTTCACACTTCTTATTTTAGTTGTACTCCATGATCATCTCATGAAGCTTCTTATCATCATGAAAGCCAAAGACCCTGTTTTGTAGATGAATAAATTCCCAGCAAAGTTTATTCCCTCTAATTGTGGCCAGGTAATTTTCAGAGGGAACGCAGAACTCTGCAGGTGTTGAAAACTCTGTACATGAATATAATATAAAATTATCCCCAGCTTCAAAATTTCAGGCCCTCTGAAGAAAGCTGAGCACAAGAGTATCCTATCCTGAAAAATGAAGTGGGGAGGATCCATCTGTCTTTCCAGTAGTGCTGCATTTCTGTCATCCAACTGTGCCATTCAAAAACAGCACAGCAGAGTCACATCCTCAGGAGACAAGATAATATGCTACAAGATGCATGAGTGGGGGAACCGTGGGAATGGGATGACATCTTTGATGTTTTCAACTCCCAAGATGCACCGGAGGTAACGCTCAAACCCCATTCCAAACCCTCCATGAGGTGTCGATCCAAACTGACGCAGCTCTAGATACCTGGAGGGCAAAACAGCAGATCTGTTACACCTACTAATATTTTCCATTTGAGTACAAACCCATTCTCATCTAATCTCCACTATCTGACTGTTTACTTCATTTCTACATAACCCAGTGCTTCTCAAACTTTTTGAATTCTCCGCTATCTTCTTAATGCACTTGACATTCTGCCACCCAACCAGGACTGGTCCCAGTATTTAATTATTTGATGATTTTCTTCTTGAAGGAAGCAAAGAGTACTTTGAGCAATTTTTTCCTGCTGTGAGGAAGTCCTTGGAAACTGCAGTTTTTAAAGACAATTTGCAGTTTAGGGCTTAATTCTGGTGCAAAATTCACAGGTGTTTCCTCCCCACCGCCACACAGTAAATAGTATTTACTTGCTCGCTGAGTCACTGACAGATGTGCAGATATCACACAACAGATAGCCGTGCCTGCTGAGATGGAGACAAAATGGTGGGCCGCAATCTCCGAAAACATGAGAGAGCCCTGTAGTTCAGAAATTTCTTCCCCGCTTGTAATGGATCTCATGCACCTCCTGAAATCTGACAGACACTGTCAGAGATACATAACAATACTTCTGAGTAGATTAACATTTGACAACTTTGTAGATTTGGAAAGCGGGGCAGCTGGGTGAATCCCATGTTAGTTACGTGGAACTCTTCTATGGGTTTTAGCCTCCTTTTTAAAAGAGCTATCTAGCCAAGGTGCTGACTCTATCTTGAGGGTAGGGCTCAGCCCCGACACATCTTGCTTAAAGTTCACTCTAAAACACACAATGGATTCACTGCCCCCCTGACATGGAAGCCACCAGTTTCCACTGTCGGAAAGCAAGGAAAAATTAAGCCAGGGGCATGAAGCAGCGTAGAGGCAGAATTGTAAAAATGCTGAACAGTGATGATACTAGTTAGGTCTCCGTTTTTGTTCCTGAGACTTCAGCCAAAAGTTCCAACATGTTTTCAGTGTTTCCCAGCCAGGAGGAACAGCGCAATGGTGAGGAACACGCAATTCACAGACCGTATGTTGAGCCTTACCCATTTCTGTGCCCTTCCCAAGTCCCCACTTACCAAAATTCAGCATTACTGACGTAGTAAGAGAGGAGATAATACTCACAGAATCATAGAGTGGGAAGAGACCACAAGGGCCATCCAGTCTAACCCCCTGCCATGCACGAATGTATAACCAAAGCACTCCTAACAGATGGCCATCCAACCTCTGTTTAAAAACCTCCAAAGAGGGAGACTTCACCACACACTGAGGCAGTGTATTCCACCACTGAACTGCTCTTACTACCGTTTGGTTAGACTTGAGAAAGTGTAGTTCTGTGGTCCTGTACAAGGCTGCTTTCATGGCTGCTTCAGCCCTTCTCAACCAGCCTTCGTCTGACCAAAAAACAGAAGGTGAACTACTTCTCTTAGAAGCCTCCAAGGACAGGCAATCCACTTTCTAAACAGGTTGCAGGGTTCCCTCTTGCATTGTAAATAAGTAAATAAATTCCCATGTTTCCAAACAGAAATATGTTACCATCCACTTTGCGCTTTTCAATTGGCCAGGTGGGGAGAGTTACTGGCAATCTATGTAGCCCCTGATGGCAGAAAATTGTGCCCCAGACCTATTGCTTTTGGTCCAGACCTATCCACTGCTGGGTTAGATGTTGGAATTAGCCAGCTAACCAGCTGAAATATTAGCTTAGTACCTGCAAGTTTTTAAGATTATGGACAGAGGGGGAAAAAAGGTAGATCACAGATATATAGAAATACAAAGTGATGATGAAACACGTATAGGAGAAACTCTAAAGAACCTTTTCAAAATATTTGCTGAAATTTAACTTGGGTAAGTTGTAGCAAATATCTGTCAACAGGGCAAATTGAAACACTAAGGCTAATTCTCTGCTGCCTTGAACTTTGACTTTCACCATTATGAAGAGAAGGAAATCAAGTGGAACAAAGTTGTCTGATGAGATCTAACGTATAATGGAGTTCTGTAACAGCAGCTGACCTTGGATTAAAAAAATATGTAAAAAACTCCTAGCTCACCAAAACTGAAGAGCAATATGGGACTCTCCTTCAAACACCCTAAGCTGTTTATTTTCATCACTTGGGCAATGGCAAAGCATCAATTCAGTTTCAAGAAACTAAGCCAGACATATGAACACCTATCAGTTTTGACTGCCTGATGATGCTTAAAAGAGCTGCTTTCTCCACAATGTATTAAATTAGGCAAAGAAATTGTTTTTTAAGTGGTTTTTTTACAGGCTGTCCACAAGATAATGGCTGGAATCCTGTTGTTAGGCCCTATTGTTAGTAAATCAATGATTTCCTTAATGGTTGAAAAATCATAGAATCATAGCGTTGGAAGAGACCCCAGGGGTGATCAAGTCCAACTCCCTGCTATGCAGTAACACACATCAAAGCATTCCCAACAGATGGCCATCCAGTCTCTCCTTAAAAACCTCCAAAGAAGGAGACATTCCACATTCCCAGGCAGCATATTCCACTGCCGGACAGCCCTGACTGTCAGGAAGTTCTTCCTCAGGTTCAGATGGAATTTGTCCTGGTCTCTGGAGCAGCAGAAAACAAGCCCTCTCCTTCCTCTACATGGCATCCCTTCAAATATTTAAACATGGCTATCATGTCCCCTCTTGGTCTCTTCTTCTGCAGACTAAACACACCCAGCTCCCTATGCCGCTCCTCATAGGGCAGGACTTCCAGACCCTTCACCATTTCGGTCAGCCAATACTTAATTCAATTATAAATATCAAGAGGATTTCAGCCATGGAGCAGACTCCTGTCGGTTAGTGCCAGCTACAGCATATCCACTGAATCAACTCAGTTTATCTATACGTTGACTCACTGTCTCACCATTCAACAGCTGATTAAATGGTCAAGTATAGTCAAGACTAACCAATTCTACTGGCAGCCCCAATGAGAGTAGACCTACTGAATTAACTGTTGAATGGTGAGCGAATGCGTATGTAAAACCCTTTGATTTAATGGGTCTGTTCTCATGGGGACAACTTACAGGATTTCTGGATGTTTTACAATAAACATTATCACTCACTCACCAGATTTGCTGGGTAGGCTGTGAAAAAAATATGCAAAAATTTCACTGTGCCCCAAGTTGAGATTGGAAAATCTGCAAGTTTCAGATTCTCCAGAATCAGATTTTTTTAAACACTCCTTTTCATTCTGAATGTGAAATTATGAATTTTGGTAAACTCGGGAAAAATGGACTGAAACAGTACTTTCCCCCATTTGGGTCACTGAAACCCAACCATCACAGTGTTTTCCAGCATGGTTAAGCCATGTTGCAATTGCAAGCCAAACAGGAGTTAAAGGTAAAGAGTGTGTCAGAAAAAAAGAGGTGGCATCCCCCCATCAGCATCACAGATATGGGTGAATTTACACAGGGAATCAAAGCCAGGTTTCTAAGAATTAGATGCTCCAAGTGTTGGGCCCTGGACGGATGAATCAGGGGGTTTCAGTTTCTGTTTCAAGTTGTTTTCGTTTTCTGTATGAAGAAGTTAATATATTTTTGGAAAATGCTTATACAAAAACAGAACTGCAATAAAATGTACACTTATACTTAGCCTCAAACAGTGCAGAAAATAAAAGGAACTACCAAAAACCTGACTGCTAGCACCCCAAGACTTGAATCTGTTTCCCTTTCACTATCTGGTTGTTGCCAACCATTGGGCAAGACCATTCCATATGGATGGTCCTCTAAATGTGTCGACATAGTGACCAGTGATACTTTAGTGTGTCTTACCATTGATAGGTGTCTTCAAGTCCCAACCTGTGGAATCAACAAAAGAAACTCTTCTCAGGAAATCCGCAATGGTGGCAGATTCTACAGCAGTAGTCTTCTTCACTTATCGCAAGGTAAAATGGCAAGGCAAGATTTCTAAGGTGCATTATAACCAGAGGCAGAAAAGTGAGCTGGATGCTTTTGTCACCTGGATGGTCTGTTGTGCTGTGCGGGCAAATGTTCTATTGCGACATGTTCCATCATCAGATGGTTTGTTTTAATCCAGGTTCATCTAGTCCTGCGCTCCTCACAACAGTCTGAAGTGGTACAGCTTACATATAGGCTTAACATTTTTAGGCCAAGATTCTGTGTGCTGCAGCATAGCATCATAGTTCTGCACGCACTCCTATGCTACACCTGTCCTCTCAATATCCCCTAGACTCAGCATTTAGGTAGTGCAGCCCTCTTATGGCCATTCTATGGCTGGGGGAGAGTGGCAGGGGGATTAGAAACTTATCTTGCTATGTCCCTTTTGCTACATCCCTTTAGCCAGATGCAGTTATTATTAACCGAGATCTGCTGAGGTCCTCCAGAGAGCTCAGTGAATTACATAATCATTCTGTAACTGGCTATGGAGACGTAGCCACCTTTCTCTGATCTCCACCAGCCACAGAATGGCTGTGGCCATACTACAGTGGCTAAATGGTAAGTTGGGAGAGCTTGAGTTTTGCAGAGTAGGAAAGAGAATATCTACTTCCATATGAACAACAACAAAAAAGACATTTGTATGTATTAAGGTGGATTTAGCCTCTGTACGCCGCTACCATGATGCCAGCTGCAGTGAGAATGGGGCCCTGAATTGGAATAAGAGATTCACTCATGTCTAAGCCAATGGAATAGCATAATTAGACACTTTGGGAATTACTGGAGTAAGGGGTTAGAGATAAACTCTATTTGGGTAGGAAAAAACTCATCCTTTCACCCTCTCAGTACATTCTACCCCTCTTGTGCTGCCACAACTCTCAATAAGTTTTTTTTCTGGTGACAACTTTGCTAGTTTTTTGCTCTTTCATTCATTCCAACAAAACCAACAGCTGGGGTTTCTTTAAGCTGCCATTTATGTCACTAAGCATGAGTCAACAAGAGAGTTCTTTTCCGGCACATAGTACCAACTAAGAACCAACTCTTTTAAAATGACAAGCCAAAGTTTCTCCATCCATGCTAACAAAGCAGCTCCCTTACTCCCTAATCCAAATTTATCAGTGAGAAAATAATGTCTTAAGATTCTTTTGCATCAGTGTCTTATAGGAGAAATGAACAAATTTCTAGGAGGAGGAGAACTTGGTGTGCATTCTCTTTAAGTAGATTACAAGCAGGAGACTGGAACACCAAGAAACACATCTGTTCTGTCTGAATGCTCTCCCTCTCCTCCACTCTAATTACTGATGTCCTTAGCAAACCTCTCTTGACCAACTGTCAAAATGATCCCTCCTCCCCATCAGGCACAAAGTGGCAGACATTCTTTTGACCTCTGTAGGCGGGACTGAAGAAAATCCAGTCGGTCTTCTCTCATGCTCCCTCCACAAAGTTCCCCGACTCCTGGTACTAGAAGATCAACAGCTGCAACCTTAAGGGAAAGGGAAAACAATTGGAAGCACTGCTCCGATCAAGTGTTCTATTGATACCCCTTACTTTTTAGAATTAGAGTGATAGGAGTGCTCAACCTGTAGGAACGCTTGAAATAATTTTCAGGTCTCAGGGATTCCCTGCACAAAAATTATTATATCTACAGCTCAAAACAAAAATCTGTTTAATTCAATCTTTTGCAGAACATTAGGGTGCCAGAGAACCCTGGCTGAGAAACCTTGGCTTGTAGACCTCTAACCACAGTGCCTCTCAAGCTTTCCCCTTCTTCAGCCACTGATCATAAGGTATGGGCACTGCAACTAACCTTGTGAACCCAGCAGCTCCCCACTGGCAGTGGTCTCATAAAGACTCATCCCTCTTACTTTTATCTTCTCTCTTTCTTTTCTAGCCAAGACAATGGTGAGTCAAAATTTCAGACTTTTCCTCCACCTGAAATTCTCTTCTTGTAGGTTGCAAGTTAGGAAACCTAAATGTGGCCATTTCTGCATTACACTGTTATTGTGCTATTATTCCACATTCAACATCTTGTGGAATTTTGGGGTTGTAGTTTCCTGAGTCCAAAGAGCTCTCTGGCTGAGAATTTTAAATGCTCCTCCCTAAACTGTAAACCTCAGGATTCCATACGATGTTCAAAGTTAATAATAACACTGTAACAGTGTAGGGCTGAAATGGCCTGTATTTCTGAACCAAGTAAATTGTTCAAGTATATATCTCCAATATCACCTTCTCATATTTTGTTTTTGAACAGCTCCTCTTACTGGACATGCTAGAGATTCAGCTCATTTCACTGAACGAACTCTGTTGGAGTCTGCCTCTAGCAAATCCAGTCTTGCTCTTCATCTAAAAAGAGCTAGGAAATTACTCCTAAACATGCCACCTGCACCCCCCCCCCAGCTTACCTGTGAATCATTTAAGTCAGGAATGGGGTACTTCTAATGATGCAGAAGCTGTTGGACTGCAGTTCCCCTCACCCCTCACCATCAGTTCTGATGGCAGGAACTGAAGTACAACCACATCTGGGGGACCACAATTTTCCACAGCACTCAGCTAAGTTACTACATCAAATAGGGGCACTAACCTACAGTCTGCTAAGATTATGAAGCAAACAGTAGATTTTGATCTCCTATGAGGGACCACAAAAGTCTCTAAGAAGGTCCCACATCTTATTTTTTTTAAAGATCTAAGTTTCTAGTTGTTATTATTTGCTGTCAAGTCAACTTCGACTTATGGTGACCCTACAGATGAGAGACCTCCAAGTCCTTCCTCTGCTCTGGTCTTGCAAACTCAAGACTTTGGCTTCCTTGATTAAATCTATCCATCTGTAACGTGGTCTTCCTCTCTTCCTACTGCCTTTCACTTCAGCAAGCATAATCCTCATTTCTAATGAGTCATGTCTTCTCATAACAGGTCCAAAGCATGAGAATCTCAGCTGAGTCATTTAGGCTTCTAGGGAGAGTTAACTGATTTGATCTAGGTCCCATTTTATTGGTCACTTTGGCAGTCTGTGGCATCCACAGAACTCCCCCCACCAGTACCATACTTCAAATTAGTTGATTCTTTTCCTATCAGCTTTCTTCACTGTCCAGCTTTCACAATCATACATAGAAATAAGAAATATGATGGCATAGACAGTTCTTACTTTGGTATTCAGTGATATACCTTCCTTCATAGCTGCGCTTCCACGTTCTACTAAGTGTTTAGCCTTTAGGACTTTACAGATACACTTAAAGTCTGCTTTAGGAGCCATGAGGAAAACACACAAAAATATGAAGCCTGTGCTTGCAGTCACATGCAAATTGGTATCAGTTAGGCCTCCACAGTTAGGTCTTCTTTCATTCCAGAAATATTTTAAAAGCAAGAAGTCAAGGGCCAACATGCTGCATAGCACAAGAGTCTCATTTGGAGCTCTTACCGTATGATGGGCACCATCTTCGTTGTCCCGCATATAGAATGGTTTAAGGTCATATGGGTAGTTAAAAATAAATACAGGGATTTCACCACAGTGTTTCACCAAGTATCTCTCATGTTCACTTTGAAGATCCTGGCCCCACTAGGGGGAAAAAAAAGACAAAACAAGTTTCAAAACAAGTATCATAATCCCTGATGGAAGATCTAGTTTAAGGAGCCCTCCTGAAACTCAGAGGTGGACATCTCTACCTAGGTCCAGGTCCAAATCTCCATTCAGCCACAGAATTCATTGGATGACCTTGGGCTTGTCATTATTACTTAAGTCTAACTTACTTCGCAGGGTTGTTGCAAGCATAAAAGGGCAAGCCTAACATCAGAGAGACGTCTGTTTGTACAAACGGCAGCTCAACATGAGCGTGGCATAGTGAGAAGTTAGAAAAAGCCAGCACAATCTAACAGTGCAAAACATTTACATGTGAAGAGATCCTAAAACAAAACTGTGAGAAATGGGTCCCTATATGTTATGTTGTTCTTAAACAACATTAGCGCCCACCCACACATTAAAATCAACTACTCTCAGTGGTTTTTGTTTGAAGTAAACGCTTTAAAATAATCATTATTGTTTAAATATGACGTTTCAGGAGTCCCATACCCTCCCACTGTCCCAATTTTGCAGTAGCAGTCCTGATTAATCCCTTGTCATCCCATGTTTTCAGCTGGTTTTAAAATGTCCCAGGCCATTTCCGCAGTAGCCTGTTACAGTGCTATTATTCCGCTTTCAACATCCTATGGAATCCTGGGGTTTGCAGTTTTGGGAGGAACCTTTGAGGTCCCTCCCGAAACTGCAAACCCCAGGATTTCATAGGATGTTGAAAGCGGAATAATAGCACTATAGCAGACTACTGCAGAAATGGCCACCGTTTCTTTTTCTTTCCCCCCTTTCCCCTTGTCTTTAGTTGTTGCAAACTGAGTTCAAAGTGCAAATGTAGTTTGTACTCAATTAACTCAGCAGCAGCAAGAAAAGAGGAGGAGACATAATCTTGCCCTTTCCAGTAGGCTCAGGCAAAAGCAAAGAGCTGTGGGCTATCCTAGATAGAATGTTTTTCTTCATTGATAACTTCTGCCATCTTGGTCATATTCTGATGTGGCTTGGCCCCAGTTTTCATCTGTGAAATGTTGGAGGGTATGGGGCCCTCCACCTTGAAACATTAAAAAAATTCCCCCATAACCTGAAAGGTGATTTGGAGTGATGCAACATTACTTCTCGTTGCCAAAATGGCAGCTGCGGAAGTGGAACTGTGGCTCTACAGGGTTGCCCAAAGTTATTGGCTGTAACCCTCCAGGTTCTGGCACATGCCTACCTCTGCTCCAAATGCTTGGAATTTGCACCTTCACCCACACTCAAACAGCACTACAGCAAAAAAAAAATAAAACTTCTCTCACAAAAGCACTCACAACTTATCTCAGAAAGGTGCTCACAAATACCTCTGGTTTGTAAGTGAAGACTTCACGAGCTTGTTTTAAAACTTCTATGGCTTCAGTATATGACATTCTAGAAGAGGAGGTAAAAAGTCTGTTTGGAGTCATTTCTTCTACACACATACATTGTTTATTTGAGGACATAATGTCTTTATTTTTAAATATTTGCAACCTCTTCTTTAGAAAAACATCCTTCCATCTGAGCATTAAGATAACCCATTTGGGGAGGGACTGTAGTTCAATGTCTGAGCTTAAAATTTTCCTACAGAAGGGCTCAGGTTTGACCTCTGGTATCTCCAACCAAAAAGGATCAGGCAATGGGAGAGACAGTGCTTCTCTTTTATTCAGCAGAGAGAGGACTGTGGGAAGCCACACTGGGCTTTGCGCCTGTCTCTTCCTCGGTGGAGAGAAGAGCGGCTTCACACGTCTCTCTGCGCAGCGCCTGTCTCTCCTCTGGCTGAGAGATGTGCGGGGGGCCCAGCTGTGCCTCACAATGCACCTCTACCAGTTGGCTGTGCAGAGCAAGGACCCTGGCCAGTGGCAGCAGCCATGGCCCTGGCATAATTGTGGGTAAATGAAACCATGGATATGGGTCACGCATTTATGGGGGACCTACTGTATACTATACTTGAACTACCATGGCAACACCCTGTGGAATCTTGGGACATGGAGTTTAGCAATCTCAGCCAGAGAGTTCCAGTGTCTCTCCAAACAACAAACCCCACCTTCCACAGGATGCAGTCATGGCCATTAAAGTGGAATCATAGTACTATAATTGTGTATTGTGAAAGGACTCTAAGACTTTAGGAGACTAAAGTTCAAATCTCCATTCAGCTGTGGAAACATGTTGGGTGACCATGGGCAAGTTACGCTCTCTCAGCTTAGGAGGAAGGCAATTGCACACTCATTGTGAGTAAATCTTGCCTAGAAAATACTCTGGTAGGCCCTGGAGATGGGGGTTCAGCTCCCCAGACTGAGTGACCTTGGGTGTGTGACACACTTTCAGCCACAGAAAACTCTGTGATAGCTTCATCTTAAGGTTGCCATTAAGTCAGAAATGACTTGAAGGCACACAAGAACAATAGGTTTACCATAAATTAGGGTCAATTTGAAGGAACATCACAACAACAGCAAAGAGTTTGTTTGGCTTTGTTTGGTCACCAACTTCCACGGAGATCCACAGTTCCCATAATTTCTTGAACAGAGGAGAGAGCTGTGCCAGTAAAGACAAGGCAAGTTGATTTCTGCTGTCCTGAGAGACCTCTCATGGTGCTTTTGATGGAACGAGTTGTTGAAAACTCCTTCCTTGGAAGCTTTTTAAGCAATGTTCAATGGCCACTTGTTAGGGCTGCTTTAGCTGTGGATTCCTGTGCTGGAAGGAGGTTTGACCAGCTAAACCTTGGTGTTTCTTCCATGTCACTGAGAAACAATTTGATAGGTGGGGGCAGGAAAGGGAAAAAACTACATCTTTAAGATTAGAAGGAGCATGGCTTGGGGCATGATGTCAGGGCCAATGTACATGTTAGACCTAATAAATTATTATAATTCATTTCTGTACTTGTCAGTGCATAATGTTCTCTCACAGCCTATTACATATTACACACAAATGTGTGGAAAAGAACTCAGTGTGCATGTGTGTATCTTTTTTTTTCTTTAAAGAAAAAGCTGCTTGAGTGGGCTGGCGAACGCTTAATAAGCCCCACTATTGCCTCTTTGCTCTAAATAACCCATTCAGATGCTGTCTTTCTCTCTCTCAACTCCATTTTTCCCCTCAAAAAAGCCGCCTTGATCATTCTGTTATACATTTGCACGTAAATGTTTATTCTGTTAGCTCCTCTTTTATCTCACAAGAGTTCTGAAATGACAAGACGTGACTCAGGACAGCAGAAAACGCCTCCTGCTTATATTTGTTATTGAACGTAAGCAACAAATAAGAGGATTGTAGGCATGTGTGGGCTGGTACAGAGCTTGAAAAATTATGTGGATTTTGTTTTAGGCTACCACTTCCGGTATTCCTCAGTTAGCATGGTCAGTGGCTATGCTAGATGGGGGATTCTGGCAGCTGCAGTCCAAAACAGAAACTTTCCCAAGCTCCGAACTCTCATGACCCTGGACCCTACATTCAATGAACATGAGAAGGAGCCTTGCACCCACACCAGTGTATATGCACAGAGCTCTTACACATAAGCAAAGAATTCTGCTTGGTTCAGGGTCTCAGCGCATATGGAAACAGGTGCCTGTTGTGTGTGTGTTGGCAGGACTGGGGTACCAAGTACCATGATCCTGATAACGTGTTTTAAACTTAAGAGAGAGTTGTTTCAACTCCATTCTCCATCTCCCTTTGATAGGACAGCAGTAACACTGGACAAGAGTAACTCAACCATAGTTGTCCATTAACTGGTAACTTCCTAATTAGACTACTGTGATAGACTTGAAGATGATTTGGAAGCTACAGTTAATGTAAATGCAGAAGCAAGACTTGATCAGCATACTATACAAACAATACCATACCTATATAACTCTGTCTTAAAGGAGCCGCATTGGCTGCCAGTCTGCTGCTGGTCTGAATTCAAGGTGCTGGTGTTGGATGGCATTGAAAGCCCTAAATGGTTTGTGACCTTGATACTTGAAGGAGTGCCTCACCTAGCAGAGAACTGAAACCTGCATAAGGGGCCCTCCTCTGCTTGCCACCAGTGGGGAAAATACAGTATGGGAGGACATGGGAAAGAGGTTTCTTGGCAGCTGCAACACATTTGTGGAGTGCCCTCCATTTGGAGATCCGATTGATGCTGACATTGCTTTCTTCCCAGCACCAAGGGCCCTATCATGCTGCATTGTTATTGCACTATATTCCACTTGAACTGCTATAGTAACATCCTATGGAATCCTGGAATCTGAAGTTTAGGGAGGGGCATTTAGAATGCTCAGCCAGAGTGCTTCTGGGCTTCACTAAACTACAAATCCCAGAATTCCACGGGATGTTGCCGAGGCTGTTAAAGTGGTATATAGCACTATCACAGCGTAGCATCATAAGGCAGTTGGTAAAAACCTCTCTTTTTAAATAAAAGTTTATGGGGTTTAATTTGCTTAAAAAAAAAGGCATGCATGTGATTTTAACCGTTGCACCAATTTAAGCTATTTTAACTCGTCATGTTTATGTTTTTACCTTATTTAAGCTATTTATTTTGTAAATCTGGAGCTGTTTTAAATTGTTTATTATTTTACCTGCCCCAGATATGCCACAAGAAAAGGAGGGATGTAAACATTTTAATAAATAAATGAACAGTAACATGACTGAGTTGAGTATCTATTAGGAAATAATAAAACTAGTTCCTTAGCAACCTTCAAATCAATGTGGACAATTAACTTTGACTATCAGCTACCCGTGGAGAAGCACTGACTCTTTTTAGATTAATTTTTATAGTTTTTTTTGTAACTATTATTTTTTTTTGCCATTTAAATCTTATTTTTAATGTAATCCTTTTTTAGGTGGGCCTAAAGGAGGCAGGAAAGTGAGCAACCAATAAAAATAAAAGGATATTGGAATCTAAACAGTTTTATCCCGATGATTCGAAGTTATTAAAATGTCACCCACCAACAAAGAGATGCTGTGGAATTGCTAGAGAATGTTTAGTGAAAGCCCAGACTTGATGGATTTCCACTGCTGTGATGCACATACTGACAGAAGATGTTTTATGTCTTTATATCCTCATGGTATGAACACAGCAGGTATGGAAAGGAAGGTGATGCTAAATAACCAAGAAACTATAGGGGAGATATACAAATTCAGAAAATATGCGCCTGTGCATCTATGAGCACTGAACTGTAAGTACTGAGTGTGCCATAGTAGGGAAGGCAAATTCGGTCATTTAATTTCTAACCTAACCAAACCACACCACACCATACCACATCACACCACAGTTTTACTGTCGTTCACTTTTTGTCTCTTATGGATTCCATAGAATCATAGAACTGGAAGAGACCACAAGTTCCATTGAGTCCAACTCAAAGTACTCCCGACAGATGGCCATCCACCCACTGTTTAAAAACCTGAAGAAGGAGGCTTCACCACACTCCCAGGCAGCGTATTCCATTTTTGAACTGCTCTTACCATCAAATGTCCTTCCTAATGTGTAGACGGAATCTCTTTTTCCCGAAGTTTGAAGCCATTGTTCCGTGTCCTGTTCTCTGGAGCAGCAGAAAACAGGCTTGCTCCATCCTACATATAACATCCCTTCAAATGCTTAAACATGACTTTTATGTCACCTCTTAACCTTCTCTTCTCCAGGCTAAACATATCCAGCCCACCAAGCCGCTCCTCATAGGCATGATTTCCAGGCCTTCTACCATTTTGGCCGCCCTCCTCTGAACACATTCCAGCCTGTCAATATCCTTCCTGAACTGTGGTGCCCAGAACTGAACAGTCCAGTTAGGGTCCAACCAAAGCAGAATAGAGTGGGCTTTTCAATGGTTTTAATAACAGGGGCTGGACTGATGTCCCAGGGGTCCTTTCCAGCTCCATAATTCTATGATACTTTGCTGCACTTTAACAATAACTTTTTGTATGTCAGAATCATAGAATCATAGAAATGTAGAGTTGGAAGAGACCCCAGGGGCCATCCAGTCCTACCCCCTGCCATGCAGGAACACCCTCAAAGCACTCCTGACAGATGGCCATCCAGCCTCTGCTTTAAAACCTCCAAAGAAGGAGACTCCACCACACTCCGAGGCAGCAGATTCCACCGCCGGACAGCCCTGACAGTCAAGAAGTTCTTTCTGAGGTTCAGGTGGAATCTCCTTTCCTGCAGCTTGAATCCATTGCTCCTTGTCCTGGTCTCTGGAGCAGCAGAAAACAAGCCCACTCCCTCCTCTACATGGCATCCCTTCAAATATTTAAAGGTGGCTATCATGTCCCCTCTTAACCTTCTCTTCTGCAGACTAAACATACCCAGCTCTCTAAGTCTGTCCTCATAGGGCATGGCTTCCAGGCCTCTCACCATTTTGGTCACCCTCCTCTGGACTTGCTCCAGCTTGACCATGTCATTCTTGAATTGGTATTCAGGATGAGGTCTAACCAAAGCAGAGTAGAGCGCTACCAGTACCTCCCTCGATCTAGACACCATACTCCTATTGATGCAGCCAAGAATTGCATTGGCTTTCTTGGCTGCCGCATCACACTGCTGACTCATGTTCAGCTTGTGGTCTATGAAGACTCCTAGTTCCCTTTCACATGTACTGCTATCCAGTCACGTGTCCCCCATGCTATATTTCTGTATTCCATTTTTTCTACCTAAGTGTCTTTGTATGTGCCTTCCTCTGCATTTGTTTCAGTTTTATAAATTGCCATGAGTCCTGGTTTCAGGCAGGATATAAATGAATTAATAACTACAAGAACAACAACTGCGCATAAATCTCAAAAATATTTGCTTACGTTATAAATTGATTATTCAGCATCTTTTCTAACTTGGCCTTAATGGGGTGGAGGGAAGAGAAAAAAACCAAAAAAACATATTATTCTCAGTTGTTACCAGAAGAAGGTCATTCATGTGTTTTTCAGAGGCATCTAAGAGGACAGTCAGCAAATTCACAAGAAGCCATCAAATCTAAGCAGGGGAAGATGAGTTTCCATTTCCAAGAACAGAAATAAAAACCAAACAAAGGCAACCTGAACTCAGTATCAGGAAAAGCTGAATTGTGCTATTTCATAATACACCACTGAGCACATGAGAAGCTGGCACTAAAGTTATTCTGCTAGTGACAGGAAGGGGCTAGGGCCAGTGGTTCTCAACCTGTGGGTCCCCAGATGTTTTTGGACTTCAGCTCCCAGAAGACCTGAGCATTGACCATAGTGGCTGGGGCTTCTGGGAGCTGAAGTCCTCAAACATCTGGGGACCCACAGGTTGAGAACCACTGGAAGGCAGAGCCTGGAAAAATATTTATTGGGACTACAGAATCCCACCCCAGCCACTAGGGGATTCTAGAAGTTTTGCCTGCCACAGATGAATCTCTCCTCCCTTCCAGGAATTTGCCCTTAAAAGTCATCTAATCCATTAGCAATTATAGCTTTAAAAAATTACCAATGGCCACAATGGCTGGGGGTTTCTAGGAATAATAGTCCAAAAAAGTAACTTTTCAGAGCTCTGCAATCTCCTCTTAAAATTATGTGCTCTGGGAAGGACTTCACATAAAACTATCTGCACATATACATACAGTCAGAACTGTGGCCATTTCCGCACTAGAGTGTACAGCGCTACGATTCCACTTTCAACATCCCATGGAATCCTGGGGTTTGCAGTTTCGGGAGGGGCCAACCGGCCCCTCCCAAAACTGCAAACCCCAGGATTCCATGGGATGTTGAAAGTGGAATCGTAGCGCTGTAACACTCTAGTGCGGAAATGCCCTGTGATACTAAGGGGAAACAGCCATTCACTTATGGGGATGTAAGAAAGGGCTACACTCAGAAACATCACTGCAGTTGTAGGTCAGCTTCTTCCATGGTCCTAATGGCCCCAGTCACTGAAAAATCAAGCTTATTTAATTATCCCCACCCCTTCATTTACAAATCCCTAGCCACAGCCTGGGTTCTATTTCTTGGTCACACTAGACCGTGAGAAAATGTCAACAAACTTAAGCACATTCAAAAGGCAAATAAGCTATTATCTTCTTTTACCTCATGTCCCAGAGCGACATGTTTATGAAAAAGCTCAACATCCCGAGGACATCTGGACAGCACCACATCTGTCACTCTCTTGAAAAGGTCCTCCATCACCTAAGCAAAGTTGGTGGGGAAAAGACAAGTCTGTAAGAAACCACTCCACCAAACCAGGTGAGCAGGTTGTTCTTATGAGATGTATTTCCCATTTTGGGCTGAAGACAGTTTACAATAAATAGCAGCATTTATCATTCATACACCTTTTAAAATACGTATTTACATACGTTCCTCTATAACACCATCGCAAACTCTTTGAAAGGTAGGACAGACATCTGAACACAACCCTTTCAGATATTTGTGTATTCTCACCACCATAGTACATTTTAATGCACACCTCCATTTCTTGCCTTTTAAATGCATATATTTGTCCTTTAAATGGATGTGTTTCTTCAAAAACTGACAATTTAAGATTAGTAGGCTAATTGCCACAGTATGTACGTATGTATGTATGTAAGTACGAAGAGGAAAATCAGATTAGGAATAAAGATGGGGGGAGTAAACTATATTTAGTAAAAAATGTAAAGCAAAAGCCTACATTGACTTAAGAAATAGCAAGAACAGAAAGCATTCTTTGGTACAAAATATATCAGAGATGAACAATTAACTTAGAACTTTCTTTGGAAGTACAGTTAAGATGGAACTATAAGTATCACTGTACTCTAGGAGGAAGGATATGAAGAAACCTGTAATAGCTAACTTGTCAATGTAAATATATAAAAATTGCTGTTATTTAATGTATTTTATTTGTTGAATATACACATAAAAGATTAAAAAAAATAAATGGACATGTTTAAAATTGTTTTAAAATTTACAGATAGTTTAATTACTTTCTAACAGTAACTTTTACACGTTTGATCTATATGTGTTTATTATATGCCATCTATGTTAATTTTTGTAGGTAGCCTCAAGTTGCCAGTGTGATATAGTGATTTGAGTGTTGCACTAGGACTCCAGGAGACCAAAGTTCCATCAAAGTCAAGGTGGACCAACAGATCAAGTGGTCATAGAAACTCGCTGGAGTTGGGCAAGTTGTACCCTCTCAGCCTCAGACGAATGTAATGCCAAGCTTCCTCTGAACAAATCTTGCCAAGATAACCCTGCAATAGGGCTGCCATGAGTCGGAAATGATTTCAAGGCATGCAACAATAACTCAAGCTATCTTGAGTGCTAGGGCAGCAAATGCAAAGTTGAGGCTAAAGGAGCTTTTGGCTTATCTAAGAGTACCTCGAGACTCAAATAATTAGGAATGGCATATTCCACTCACCCAGCTGCACAAGAGGTACAGCCATTAGATTCCATCTAAACATTAGGAAGAACTTCCTGTTCGTAAGAGCAGTTTGACAGTGGAATACACTGCCTCAGAGTGTGGTGAAGTCTCCTTCTTTGGAGGTTTTTAGAAAGTGGCTGTATGGCTATCGATTAGGAGTGCTTTGGTTGTGTATTCCTGCATGGGAGGGGTTTGGACTGGATAGCTCTTGTGCTTTCTTCCAACTCTATTATTCTATGATGATGTTTTTGGCAGAGCTCGAAAAAGTTACTTGTCTCCTGCTGGCTATGGGAATTCTAGGAGCTGTAGTCAAAAAATTACAGCTGGCCCTTCACATTTGTAGGTTTGACCTTCATGGATTTGATTATTTGTGAGTTTCTTCAATCCTTGTGCCCCCCATCTCAGAGGTTTTGTTTTTCCAGAGGAACCTTCTTTTCTGGCAGCTCCAATCAGGCTGTGTACCCCTTTTAAAGCCCACCTCTGTTCCTCCTCCTCCACCAGCCACTGCCTGGCCAACTAAAGATGACTCAGAGCCTGACTTCTCAGCACCACAAACCTGCCCCGCACAACCAAGGAAGAAGATGTGTGTGAGAGAGGAAGAATAGGGCCATCATGGCAACCCACTCCCCTTTCCTTTTCCTCACCTGGTTCGGATGCTGGGTGCCCATTCTCCCCACCATGCCTCAGTCCCCTTCCCACAGACACACACACACATTTTTTGATATTTTCAATTTTTCCACTTTTGTTTGGATCCTGAGCTTCTAACCCTAGCAAATGTAGAGGGCCAACTGTATACTTCTAAAAAATAATGTTTCTAAGCTCTTGTTTTTATTTAAAACCATCAGTTCTACTGCTGCCCATCGTTCTCCTCTGCTTGAACATCACTGGACAGCTGACTTTTCATTTAGGTAGAATGCAAGGAAAGCAGAAGGGGAAGGTAGTCCTATGCTATGCATACATTAGTGGCCACCGGTATGTCAGTACAGGCGTTGTATTATTAGCCTTGACAATGGCTCAACAATTTGCAGAAAGACTGCTTGAGGGAGACCATATCCAAGACACACTTGTGCCTGAACCAAGCAGGGAACAGTTTCTGGGCCCTCTCAAGGTGTGCACACTACAAGAAAAGCTAGATTATTTTGGGATCTGTGGCAGAAAATCCCATGAACACTTCTCTCTATCTCCAGCACCAAAGGTACAACGACAATTATTATTTAGGTTATTTGCCATCCTTTCATGATCAGCTGATTGAGGCGGCTGATTCATCCTGTCTAAGGGTAGGGCCGGATCTGCTGAGAGGCCATTTTGGGCTTTACTTAATCCTTCTGGCTATATGCATCATAAAACAGAAGACACTCTTGTTTCTCACACATCCTTGGTAAACTGCAAATGATTTGAGTGTTAACACATTATTACATACAGAGTGGCATGTTGCCTTCATGGAAAAACTAACACGTATTGTTAAAACAATAAAAGAGAATAGGATGGATGAAAAATTTTGGACAATGTGCTACCCATTTATTCAGCATGTAAATGTATATACAGAAATAACAGGGCTATCAAGTCAAGTTACTCATGTTTGATATTTTTTTGAAACAGATAGGAATAACTGTAATGGGAACAAGAGTTAGAGAAGAAATAAGATTCAGAAAAGAAGAGGATTGGTAAATTATAATGAGCTGCATGCAAGATATAGGGAAGCAACGCTACAGTGTTTTTGTTTGTTGTAGTCTCTCTTTTTTTGCCTTTGTTGTTTTTTGTTTTGGTTGAACTGTGACATTATTTTTATTGTTTGTTTGATTAGTGTAAAATTAAAGAAAAATAATTATACAGAAAAAACAGACTCTGCCTCTCTGAGGTTTTGTTAAGTGGCAGCTTCCCTGGAGTCTGGAAAAAAAAAATATGCATCTTATGCCACCCACTTTCTTCCCACACAAAAGAAAGCTATTTTATGGTTGTGTATGGTGGGAACTTAATGGTTAGTTCATGGCTAAGATGTAGTGACACAAGCAGTCTGGAAAACCCAAGATGATGCTCTAGCTTCCTCAAAAGAGGAAGTTTTCCACTATATACCGAAGTTTTGGCAAGAGTGTTAACTACATAGCGTGGTGATTGCAATCAAGCTTTTCCACTTCTGTTTATTCCAAGTAACCTTTTTAAAAAAGACTATTAAATTGTAGTATTTGAAACTCCCACTTCAGACACCAAATCTGATATAGCTACGGCAGACAGAAGTTATACTTGAATCCACTTGTTCTCTGAATGACGTGTAGCAGATTGGCTAAAATTTCTCATCCTAATTGTTTAATAATAGTAACAACAAAATAAGGCTCCATCCTTACTTAAATTATGATGCTGAAATTGATGACGTTTGGAGAAACTAGGAGTGGACTTTTATGCGGTAGGACCATTATTGCCATTCAGTTCTGGCACTCTAAATTATGTCCGCCTTCTTTCATTCTAAATTTGAGTTCCCATTTAATGCAGGCAAAGAATGAAGTCCTGCCAACATAATCATGTGGATGCCTGGGCAATTCTGGGAGCTGGAGCCCCTAAAAGTAATTTTTCCAAACTCTGACTAGAACACTGGAAACTGCCAATTCCCCCACATCTGCTCTTGCAAAAAGAAAAGCCATCAAACATGTTTTCATGGGCCTTCTTGAGCCGTTTCAGGCCTAAGAGAAACCTTTTAACAACAGGAAGAGTGCCGATGTCACTTCACGTTTCAACAAAGGCCTCTCCTGGGCTTAAATATGGGTGGAGCAAAATGTGGAAGGGAAATGCCCCTCATACTCCCTAGAAGGCCCTTTGGGATAAAAATATATATTTTAAAGAACTGTAATTTAAACAATTTTTTTTTTTGTAATTCTTTGATCCCAGGGGAGCCTGAGGGAGTTCAAAACACGGTGAACATGCCCTCCACCCTGCCACAGAAAAAGGGCCCTAAGAGGGCGCTGCACTTCGCCCACCGCTGATGTACTTGACCTGGTACACAATATAAGTGCTGAGCACTGAACCCAGGATCTTTAGTTTGCAAAGCAGGTGTTCAGCCACTGCTTGCTGAAGAGACACTTCTCAAGTCTCACAGTCTCTGACCTCTGTGGAAAACCTGCCTTCAGCTTGCAGTTCTGCATCTTTTTGGAACATATGTGTCCTTGTGAAGTCCCTATTTTGGAAGAAGCCAAGTTCCTGTTTTCTCAGGATTGTTGTGCAATGCAGATAAAAATAGAATCAGAGCTCCACTTAACTTCTCAATCGAATTAACGGTGACACAAACCTCATTCTCCCATTCATATAAAATGTAGTTGGCAGCTCAGTACTCTCATTCTGTCCTCACCAAAGCTACCTTTGTTTTGTGTGTGTGTGGGCTACAATTCCGAAAACATCACTATCAGCAATGGTCGTGCTGGCTGATGGAAACTAAGAAGCTGTAATTCAAAAAAGTAACTTTTCAAAGTTTTGACAGGACAGCTTTAAGAAGTAACCCACACTGGACACTCACATGCCTTTCCAATGAGAAAATGTTGAAATCTTACTTAGTACTATCACAAAAGCTGACAAACATGCTGGATGAGCAGCACTCTAGTCCAAACTAGAGTAGATCCATTTAATTGACTGAGACAACAAGAAGGTAAACCCTACTGACTCAATGGGTTTGCTCTAGTCAGGTCTAATAACAGCATTTACGTAGCTGTTTCACAATCTAATAAAACGTCTAGCAACATATACACACCTGGTGACAACACATATGAAGCACAAGACAGAGAAGTGAAACTGAAGTGAGAAATCTGATCATTCATTTGAATATACATTGCATCCTACTGGATGGGAAAATTGTGGCCCAGGCTTTATTATGTGGACTCCAAGGCCATTTCTTAGGCTCTCTGATGCCCAGATGCCCCCAGATCCTACAGACTCACACACAAATCCTGCAAAAGAGGAAAAGATGAACTGTTGCTTTTGGAGGCTTCCAGGAACTGCAGTTCAACTTTTGAAATATGATCCATTTAATACCCCCAAAATCACCTTAAAACCAGAAGCGGAACTCCAGCCAGCTCTGGTTTTTATTTTCTTGGCATTTGTGTTGGTCTGTGTGGCCCCTGGAAGGTCCCAAGGGCCAAAAAACTGGGCTCTGGACTCACCAAAGTTGTCCGTTCCTGCAACAAGGCTAGGACAGAAAACCATGCCAATTTCCCATTCCCATTGCTTACCTGCATTATATCCTGTAGTCTTTCAGTAAAGGCCAGCTCTGCCTCCACCATATAAAATTCTGCTAAGTGCTTACGACTTTGAGAATTGTCAGCACGGAATGTTGGACCAAAAGTGTAGACTCTGGTAAATGCCCTGTAATGGAAGAGTGGGAAAGTTCTGCTTATAAGACACATCAGCGGTGACGAGCAGAGCTTTCTCAGTGGTGGCACCTCTTCTAAGGAACTCCCTTGACTCTATTAGAGGTCAAGTTGTTCTCCTCCCTTTTTTCTTTCCAGTGCCACTTAACTTCCATCCTAGTAAACAGAATCTTTTGTTGCTGTCGTGTGCCTTTAAGTTGTTTCCGACTTTTGGCAACCCTAAAGAGTACCTATCATGGGGTTTTCCTGGCAAGATTTGCTCACAAGGGGTTTGGCTTTGCCTCTCTCTGAGGTTGTCAGAGTGTGACTTCTCCAACATCACCCAGTGGGTTTCATGGCTGAGCAGGGATTCGAACCCTGCTCTCTAGAGTCCAGTGCCCAAACCACTACTCCATGTTGGCTCTCACAGAATATTTTATTCCTCTAGTTTTATGTTTTGATGCATACCTCACACAGTAGGCTGAGAAGGCAGGTATTTTGTGACACTGTCACCTCAAGAGCTTAGAACAATGTCCCTGAGTTTCACTCCCATATATGATTATTTTTTAATAGACAAAACAAAACAAATTTGCACAAATAAATCTATTGCATTTTGCAACATGGAGTACTTTTTTGTCCAGCACAATGTACTGTATTAGGCGCTGGCATCCTATGGTTCCTATGTCACTGGGGTGGTGGATTCCACTCTGGGTTTTAATCCAGATTATTCGAGTATTCCAGGCACTGGACCTATAGGCTTCAGGATTCTAATACTGACCGTGGCTTGTGGGATCCATGTCAACGGAGTCACCTTCGATCATTTAAAGTTCAGCCTAAAACCCAAAGACACTATTGGCATGGAGGCCACCTGTCATGTCTGGTATTGGGACAAAATTTGTGGCTGAAACATTATGTGGAGAAAGTGGTGTGAATGCTCACATGAAAAACAACCCCTTGCCATATCCAAAGTTAGGAGGCAGGAGAGAAGCAAGTGGTAATCACTGCTCTGAACATGGGATAAACCAGCAATGGACTTATCTTAGAGGTAAATGCTGATACCAGCAGCACAGCCAGCATAGCCAACAAAGAGGAATCCTAGAAGATGCAGTTCAACAACACCTCGAGGGCTGCATAATTTCTATTCCTGGTGTACTCTGTAATGTTCCCCAGCTTTCCTGTTCTCAGACAGAGACTTCCATTCTACCTCATCACCGCTACATTATCCTTTTCAATGAAAATATCAGGGCTTAAATGTGGAGCATTTGATCATCAAAGCACACGATCTACCATTGAGCTACAATGAAATCTTTGTATTAAGTCTCACATGTCACCTGGTTTGCCATTTGCCCACTTCAAAAGAAGTCTCAAACTATTACAGTGTTTAATTTAACACAGAATTGAAGCTCCAGACTTGGTAGGGAGGCAGGGAATGGGGGATGCAAGCACCTCTCCTCTCGATGGGTTGCTTTCTACCCACTGGCACTTCAAGAATCAGCACAGTATAGCTGTTGGACTTCGACAAAAGCAATCCAGACTTAAATTTCTGCTCAACACAAGGCCTAATGAGAAACTCAATACCTCTTAGTTCAACGAACAGAAACTGAAAAACAAGAGATTGGACTGTCTGCTGTATTTTATCACAAAAATCCTTATGTACTTGTAGCGTACAATAAAAATTGAGCAGCACAGTTATGCTGGATCCTACAACTGCACAACCAGCTGTACCCTGAACACTACAGTCTTGAACTCATCCACCAACAACAGTCAACTAGGTCCACATGCACACCAAATAAAAAATCAGAGGTTGTTGTGTCTGTGCTTGCAGAACAACTAGCTGTACTAAGAACTGCACTTGCACTTACCCTGAGAAAGCACAAGTGCTTATGCAACTATTTTTTTTACGCTAGTGTAGCACTCTGACAGTTTTCTGGCTTACATTTTCTGAAATGGAGACCAGCTATTATCTGCTCCTTTGTCCCAGTAGCCATAGGTGCTATATGAAACCTTCAGAAAAACACCCGTCAGAGAACATAATTGAATTAGAGAAGCAAATGGTGAGGGCAGAGGGGAAAACAGGAAGACAGGTTCTTGCGACACCTTCAAAACTAACTGATTCGCTTTAGGTTGTTGTGGGTTTTCCGGGTTTTGAGGCCGTGTTCTATTAGTATTTTCTCCTGACGTTTCACCTGCATCTGTGGCTGGCATCTTCAGAGGATGAAGATGCTCTGAAGGATCATTCTCTGAAGATGCCAGCCACAGATGCAGGCAAAATGGCAGGAGAAAATATTAATAGAACACGGCCTCAAAACCCAGAAAACCCACAACAACCTATGGATTCCAGCTGTGAAAGCCTTCCACTTTACATCGATTTGCTTTAGCAAGCACTTTTATGAATCATAAAATCATTGAATATTAAGAGTTGGAAGGGATCACAAGGGCCAGAGTCCAAGCCCCTGCCATGCAGGAATGCACAACTAAAGCACCGCTGAAAGACACCCGTCTAACCTCTGCTTGAAGACCTTCAAAGACAAAAGAGTCCACAACTTTCCGAGGCAGTCTGTCTCATGGTTGAACAGCACCTCTAACAGTAAAAAATGTCTTCCTAATGTTTAGGTGGAATCTCTTTTCTTCTGATTTGAATGCCCTGCTTCATGTTTTAGTCTCTGGAGTAGCGGAAGACAAGCTTACTCCACCTTCTACATGACATCCTTTTGATTATTTAAAGATGGCTATCACGACAGCTTTCAATCTTCTCTTATTCAAACTAAACACAGGCAGTTCCCTAAGTCATTCCTCATACTAGACCTTTGATTTGTGTGGCTGGTCTTCTCTGTACACATTCCAATCCACTTCCTCAGGTGCATCAGTGGAGTCTGATATTGAAGCCTCAGATAAAAACACACACTTACAAAATTAACTGCTTACTTATAATATGCCACATAACATGGATGGAAATGTAGGGATTACAGCCTGATACAAACCTATGATGCCAGTTCTGTCCCCAGTGTCTACTCTAAGGACAGTATTAAAAGATCCTAATGTCACCAACAACATGAGGGGTATATTTACTTGCTTATCTTTCACTGCAATATATGTCATCCTCTGCCAGCAAGTCCCCACTGAATTCTACATAGGACAAACAAGACCATCTTTATGCAAGAGAATAATGGACACAAATCTAACATTAGAAATGGCAATGCCCAGAAACAATGGCAGAACATACCAGTCTCACTCAACACACTGTTACTGACCTTCAGATGGCTGTTCTGGAAGAAATAAAAATTGAAAGGATGTTTGGAAAGAGAGAGACAGCTGAATTGTTGATACATTAACAAACACAACACTATTAGCAGAGGTCTGAACAGAAATAATGGCTTCTTAGCAAACTATGTATATTTAATATGCTGGTTATCATCAAAGCTATAACTTTGTGCAAGATAAAAGAAATATTTTGCATTCTGCAGAACAAAGTTGCTTTAAAGCAGAATGCGCTCCTTTCACACTTTGAGGATAATTAATAACAACAATTTGTTGTGTTAGCTTGCTTATGCCACAATTGTTTATGCTTGATAAGATAACAGTCCTTTTTTTTTGGCACATCATTTCACTGTGACTCTATCTCTATAAGTCTGTAACGGTGCATTTATTTCTGAGACTACATCCATACCTCTGAGGAAGCAAACTCTAATACATAAAAGCTCACACTAAAATAAATCAATCTTAAAGATTCCACAACATTCCTTTTTTCCTCTTTTCTTCCCACTCCATACGTCAAAACAGACTAAGGATGCTATTTATTTGAAAATTAATCTGATTAATTTCTCTCTATAATCCACTTTTAAGACTGTGACTAACATGACAGATTGGGAGGTTTCAACATCAAATCGGCATTTTTCTCTCCCCGCAATTTGCTTGACCTCAAACTGGAAAAAGAGAGTTGAGAGACTGCAAAACCCTGTTCTCTATTTGGTGACGTTTTTGTCGGTTCTTAAAACAACCAAACAAAATAAATGGGTAACATTTTCCCCTCTCAAGGATAACACTACCTCAGAGAGAATTTGTGGGCACTGCACAATACCACTGGGAAGGACCAGGTGCCCCCTTCTATTTTTATATTACTATTCAAACGAGAGAAACAGTGTGGATTGCTAAGGATATTTTGAGAGAGGGAATGTTAATTGGGTAGTTCTAGCCCTGTCCACCCTTAGCACATCACCCCTGACAAATTGCCTAAGAGGGAATAAAGCCCCAAAGGGAATGAAAGATTGTCCAGCTCCATTTCTTGAATCTCGAAGGAGGCCATTTCCATACCTTACCCATCCCTGCCAACATCCCGTCGTGATCCTGGCGGCACTTGTGCCGGGATGGGCGTGCGACAGGAAAGCTCCCCTTTTGCACCTGGCCGGTGCATGAGCAGCACACACCTGCCTTCCGCAGTGCAGCCGGCCTCTTTCCCATGCTGCTCTGGGGAAGGAAGGGCGTGATTATGCTTCCATCTCTTCTGCACGCTCAGAAATGATGGGAGCACTGTGCAATTGCGAGCGCTTAGTGGATTTTTTCTGTTAAGCAAATATCCCGCGATCGTGATGGGTGGGGACGGGTCGGCTGCGGGACTGCAGTGACGAAATACAAACGTACAACCTATGGGCCGCTGTCATTGCGTCCCCATCGCGGGACTGCGATGCCGTGTGGAAATGGCTGGAGTGAGAAAGACGACTGGAGTGGCTTTAATCGTGACCATAACACATATTTTTTTCAAACACACCCCAGACCATCCATTCACAACCCCCCATCTGCACTCACAAGGTATATTCAAATGGAAGGTTCTGGAAAGGATGGACCAAGGGCCACCCCAAGGCAGCTTGCTATTGGGGTGAAGCAGCAAATGCCACCTCCCTCAAGTCACGGTATTCAAGCTAGTCAACTTTGGCACTGAGGCAAAACATCACACAAACACCCAACTCCCATTTGTGGCAGTAAAAAACATAATGATAATAATTAATAATCAGCAATTTTCTACCTTCTCTTGGCGCTTAAAAACCTGACAAGGCCATCTTGTTTGGCCTAATGGGACAGGCCTGGAAATGGCTGAAAAAACTGACTTAATTGACTAACCCTTTCCTCAACAATAATATACCCCCTTTTCTAAAAAATGTTATCTTTCGAATTTAGTATTAAAGTGTGAATGTTATTAATTCATTAAAGCAGCAGTCTGATTTAAAAAAATATACATAAATGCTTGATGTGGCACCCCCCCTTCCACTCTGCTTCTCAAATTCCGTGTCCCTTTGTGTCTGACCTATGCAGTTCCTAAAGTGCTACACAATTATAGCAGTTTGCTATGGGTCGATCTTGCAGGATCCTGAGATTTATAGTTTGGTGAGGTATTTGGAATTCTCTCCCAGAGAGCTCTACTGCTGCAGTTCAGGGGAATGGTTTAGAGCTTTGCAGCAGAGAATTCTAAGTACCTCAGCAAACTAGAAATCCCAAGATTCCGTTCGATGACGCCATGACAGTAAAAGTTGTATTAAACTGCTACATCTGTGTAGTGCAGATACACTCTTAGAAGCATTCCTCTCTCCTTGGTTGTGCAAAGGGCTGCTGTGTTATTCCCACCCCCAGGAATAAAGGATCTTATGAGGGCTTAACTAAAGGCATCTCGTGGCCTATGAGATGTCCATTGCAGGACAATAAAAGTATTGTATGTTTGTGGGTAGAAACATTTCGCCTCATATGAGTATGAAAATGTGCGTATGTGTGTGGGATCTTGAACTTGTGATATAACGGATGACATAAATATTATATATCTTCCTTGAAATACATGATCTGGCCAGGATAAAATGTTGTTTGGTGAATGTTTCCTCCCCAAACGGAAGTTCGCATGCTTGAGATTATAGAACGGCAGGAGTTAACATAGGGATGACTCAAGATATTTTACTGCCTGAGGCAGAGCAGGGAATGGCACCTCTCTCCCTGCATCAACAAGACCAAGTCAAGGCATATAGAACTGAAAGCCAGACAGGCTACTTCAGCACATCATACAGAAAATCTCCATGCACTTCTTGTAAAAATACGATAACGACAAGTTGAATAATAATTGCCTTTTTGTCTGAAATCTGCTGCTTGAAGCAGCTGTCACACTCTGCCTAACAGTAAGGCCACTCCAGGGAGCAGGAGAAGAAGGGAGCTGGCTACTCTGATAGAAATGACCGCCCTTCCCTTTGCTAATTCACTATGGCCTTTCCAAAAACTGTCCAGAGACGGCCCTCAGGCCTGAAATATCTCTCCTTAATTACACCAGTCGTCTATGATTTACAGGGTGTGTGTGTGTGTGTGTGCGCGCGCGTGCACACGTGCCCCTTCAAGTCACCTGTCGGCTTGTGGCGACCTCATGAATTTCGTAGGGTCTCCTTAGAAAACGAATACGGAGAGGTGGTTTTGTCAGTTGGCATACTCATTAATGTGAGATTTCCCCCTCCTCCTGCGCTTTTTCTTTGGTCAGCACAGTTTCTACAGCAGCAGAGATAGTTTCATGCTGTTTCAAAGCATCTGCTCATCTGTTTTATAAATCAATCTGCTTGACCCGTGAACAGGGAAAGCGCTGAAAACCATGAGGAGGACCAAAAATACTGACATGAGATTTTTTAATCAACTTTTTGACTACAATTTAAGCAGATTAATCCACTCATTTTTAAGTCTGTTGACTGGAAAACAGTCTCCCCTGGGCCAACATGCTAAAATCATTCAGTCTGGGTAATCCCCTACTGTTGCCGAAGCGCCTGTTAGTAGCTAATAATGCTAATGGCAGATTGAGGAACGGACTGGGGGCGAGTGGAGGAAACCATAACACAATACACACCCAGTCCTCACTGCAGCTTCCCCAACTTCTCCAACAGTGAAATTCCCTTGACTGGCCCTCAAGCAAAACAAGAGCATTAAATCACTCCTTAGTGTAGAACTGTATTTTCTCCAGCCTCTGAGCCAGCCTTTCTGAAACAGAGGACAAAGAATAAAAGAAAGACGGAGTGCCAAAAAAGAATACAGCCAGTGCCCACCCAACCTGTTCCCCAGGCTAGTCTGGCACAGAACTAGGTAACACGCTGCCCTAATCCAAGTTGCATTGTTAAAGGCTTAGCTTCCACCCCCTGAAGCCACAAACGTTTAGATACGCAAACAGTATTTAAGCCTGAAAAGATCCCTGTGTATCTGTATATTACAGATAAGAAAATTTAAGGATGAAGTTTTTCTTTTGGGGGTTGGGGTTATAGGGTTCAGGCAGCATCATCAGCACCTTGTGCTTATTTTTGTCAAAGTCAAAAAACACAAAATCTTGGCTGTGAACACCCAACTCCTACCGAGTCCACATCCAGGCAGATAGGGCATAGAATTGCATAGTTTTACTTATGTTTTGTTGCAGAAGTCACAAGGCAAGCATCTTATGACGTTGTCACCGGAAGAGTTATTAATGGTATCCCTCAACATCAGCCACCTGACGCAGAGAGATATTTTTTCCAACAACAACAACAACAACAAAAAATGGCTGAGATTAGTGATGTTCCAACCAATCTACCGCATTCAGTACTTTTTTTTCTTTTTGCAAATAAGAAGGGGTGTAGTGGTTGTTCTTGTTATGTTTCTTCAAGTTGACTCTGACTTATGGTAACCTCATCGCAGGGTTCTCCTGGCAAGGTTTGCCATTCACTGAGAAAGTGTGACTTGACCAAGGTCATCTGGTGAGTTTCCATGGCTAAGCAGGAATACGAACCCTGGCCTCCCAGAGTCCAAGTCAAAAACTCAAACCACTACACCACACCAACCCTGAGAAGTGTGATATCAATTCAAATATCCCATGTCATCTGAACACGCATTTTTGGGCTCTGGATCTACCAGGGAATGTCTTTAATTCTTCATTCCTCATCATGGAGTGGTTTTATATACCACAATACAGTAGAGTCTCGGTTATCCGACCTTCGTTCATCCGACATTCCGGATTATCCGACGTTGCGGCTGCCTGGGGGTGTGGCTGTGGGCATTTCCACGCCCCCAGACACGCCCCCAAAATGGCGGCCGCCACGGGCCTCCGGATTATCCGACACTTTTCGGGTATCTGACGATCAGCCCACCCGTTCATGTCGGATAACCGAGACTCTACTGTATATTTGAATTCTCATTTGTACCATAAAAATATGCAGATTAAGGGACTCGGTAGAAGGTTTTGTTTTTTTTAAAAAAATGACTTGATAAGGGCTAAGCAAAAAAAGTCAAAAACCCACACACATCACACAACACCATTTTAAGGGACTGATTCAAATCTTTCCCACGTCCTTGAGCAAACTGTAATTTTCCACAAGAGAGTGAAGCTGATCTTAATTAAAAAGCAGCAACAATCTTATTAAGCCAAATGACATACATGCAGGGAACTATTCCACAGTGACCTGCCTGTCAAGTAACCCTAGAACTGCTGCTGTGACAGAGGAAAACCAGAAAAGTATATTAGGTATTAGTGTACACAAAGCGAGGAGCATATCACTTTAGCAGCGCTCAGAAAAGCTGGGTTTGCTGTTGTTGTTTTTTGGTTGATATCTGATGTTAAGTTGACTTTGACTAGTGGTGACCCTATGAACAAGGGACCTCAGAAATCTCCAGTCATCAGCTGCCCTGCTCAGGTCTTGCAAACTCAGGACTGTGGTTTCCTTAACTGAATCAATCCACCTCTAGCACAGCCTTCTTCTTTTCCTATTTTGGCCCACTTTTCCAATAAGTCATATTGTCTCATGACATGTCCAAAGTATGAGTTTAGTTGCCTTTGCTTCTAGTAAGAAGTCAGGCTTGATTTGCTCTAAACTCCTTTTTAGATGTTATCTGTAGAACTCTCCTTCAGCACCATATTTCAAATGAGCTGATTCTCTTCCTACCAGTGTTCTTCACTAGCCACCTTTCACAACCATACATACAAATTGGAAATACTATGGCCTGGATGATTCTGACTTATAGTCCTAAATCCAGCTCTCAATTCCAATTAGAGTAGACACATCAATAGGACTTGGATAAGTGCTGAGTTTCCACTGATTCAAAGGGTCTAGTATAAAGGGGACTAATCACTTTATGAGGGTCTTGGACTAACATGTCCGGAGCCACTGCCCATCCCAGACACCATAAATATACTGACTAAGAGAATCTGGGAGTCATCTGAAAAGTAGCTTTCCCAGGCTGTGACTGTTGGTAATCTGAGACAAACGAATGAGCTGTACTATTTCAGATTACAGATGGGAGTGAGGTGTTCATATGGGATGTTCCAAAATGAAGGTACAAAGGAAAAAAAGTAGCACCTTTGGAGACGGAGAATCTTTCTGGCTTGTACTTTGAATTTTGTTCTTCCTTTAAATTTGCACCTACTTCAGTTTTTCAGCATCTAATTCCATTGCATGTTTAGATCTTTTTTTAAATTTTTTTTTTTATTAAACGAACATTTAACTACTATAAAACAACATACAAGGGAACAAGCACAGACAACTATTTATCATCTATAAACCAAACAAAGCTAAATTAAACCTGGAAACCATGCCCTATGAGAAGCGGCTTAGGTAGCTATGTATGTTTAGCCTGGAGAAGAGAAGGTTACCAGGCGACATGATGCCTATGTTTAAACATTTGAAGGGATGTCATATGGAGGATGGAGCAAGCCTGTTTTCTGCTGCTCCTGAGACTAGGACAAAGAGCAATGTATTCAAACTACAGGAAAAGAGATTCCACCTAAACATTAGGAAGAACCTCCTGACGGTATGAGCAGTTTGACAGTGGAATATGCTGCTGCCCAGGAGTGTGGTGGAGTCTCCTTCTTTGGAGATTTTTCAACAGAGGTTGGACGACCAGTTGTCGGGAATGCTTTGATGAGGTATTTGAACATGGCAGGGAGTTAGACTCCATGGTCCTTGCAGTCTCTTCCAACTATATGAGTCTATGATTCTAAACAACAATCACTAACAAGACATAAACAGGGGGAAAATGGTTATGCACATTATTTCAGATTTCTCTGCTAATGGTTGTTGATGAAATTCTTCAAAATTCCATAATAGTAATCTTGCCTAAAAAATCTAAAGACTGTTATGAATATATAAAATTTAACTACATTTATTCTTCTATAATAATTGTTTCTCTACTATCTTAAATGTAGAATAATCTAATATAATGAAATTGACATTGTATAGTGAAGATACTAGTCAAATCCTCTAAAGGTCTCTCTCCCCTTCACTGCTCTTGAAAAAGCAAAGCAGCCTCTCCCATTTTTCTAACAATTCAATCAGAAAAAAACTCCCTAACAAATTCTCTAATACTAATATTAAACCCTCTCTAATACTATTATCAATTCTCCAATAAGAATCTTGAATTTGTCCATCTCAACCAATTCCCTTTCTCATCTCCTTTTGACATGTTTTTAAGGATCTGGTCTGGAAGCATGTTTAGATATGACCTTATCTACGGTCACCATACAGTATGGGACACCAGGCAGGCCTGTTGAGTATCACTAGTCTCTTTTTAAAGAACTTATTTAGGCATGATCAGATGCCATGGCAAATTGGAATTTCACAGGATTTTGGCTTGTTGAGAATTAGACAGTGTACGGGTGCATGCAGGCTAACCAGTTTCAGTACAAGCAGGAGCAACTGCAATATGAACAGGAAGGGTGTGGCCCGGCAGATGTTGCTGAACTACAATTCCTAGCATTCTAGTTCAAGATTTTACATAGTCATGGCTCAGTCATTAATTAGAATGGAGACTGAAGTCAAGAAATCAGAAGAAGACTAGGATTTATAAAGGAACCTAGGAAGGAACTAGACAAAAACTTGACTAAAGTGTCAAGAAAGATGATACGAAGAAAATCAGCTCATTTGAAATGTGGTTCCGGAGAAGAGTTCTATGGATATTGCAGACAGCTTAAAAAGGCCAATAAATGGATCCTAGAGAAAATCAAGTCTGAACTCTCAAAAAAACCCAAGATGACTAAACTCAGACTGTCATAGGCCATTTCCGCATGACACTCTAGCGCGATGATTCCACTTTCAACCTCCTATGGCAGTGGTTCTCAACCTGGTCCCCAGATGTTCGTAGACTTCAGCTCCCAGGAGCTCCAGCCACTATGGTCAATGCTCAGGGTTTCTGGGAGCTGAAGTCCATAAACATCTGGGGACTCACAGGCTGAGAACCACTGTCCTATGGAATCCTGGGGTTTGCAGTTTCGGGAGGCGCCGCTTCCATAGGATTCCATAGGAGGTTGAAAGTGGAATCATTGCGCTATAAGAGTGTCGTGCGGAAATGTTCATACTTTGAACATATCATGAGAAGATAAGGCTCACTAGAAAAAAACAATAATGCTTTTAATAAGTAGAAGGCAGTAGGAAAGAGGACGACTGCATTACAGATGGATAGTCTCAACCAAGGAAGCCACAGCTCCGAGTCTGCAAGACCTGAGTTGATGACCTCGAGAGAACTGCAGGTTTCTCATTCATAAAGCTGCCCTAAATTGAAGTCAATATGATGGCAGTTAACAACAACAACAACGTTTTCTAGCTACTTTTCAACACCACTTCTAAAGAGAACGTCTTCATAGCAATTTTTCAGAATTAAAGCCTTTCTCTTACCAATCCTAAGGTTCCTCCCCCCACCAGAATTCATCAAATTTATTCATTAAATTGCAAAGCATGACATCAAACAAATATAACAATATTCCTTTCCCCTATTATCCCTCCTCCCTCACCATTTAATTCTACAACAAAGAAAAGTAAAAGAAAAAAATGGTGTAAAATGAATTCTCCAGACCTCGCACTACAATATAAATTATCACATTACAATAATAGAGTCAATAATAAGGAATAGCAGTCCAGATTATCCAAATTAGTCCTCCTTTGAACTGCACTTCTTTTTATAATTAGCTTGAATGGTGCTATCACGCAAGAAGTGACTTCATCACATTCACTCTTGATCAAGAACCTTTAAAACTCCAGTTATGCAACACGGTTATAGAAAATGGCTGCCAATGTCGACTCAAAGACACAGCTTTAAAACTCCGTTCTTTTTTTTTTTTTTTTAAAAGAAGCATTGTTGGAAGCAGCCCCTGTCTTTTCTGTGTAATCCATTTAAGATCTGGTTATCAAGCCCTTTTGAAGGCTGGAAGTTTGGAATTCCAGTTTGGCTTGCAAGAACAAGAATTTCTCTCCAAGGATAAATATAGCTCGTCTAAACTTAGTTTGCATTTGATCCCCTTAAAATGCTTGGTGTTTTTTTTAAAAAAAAAAACAAATAAAAAGGAACATGTTATTGAAGAACAAAGCGTAAAGCAGTAACATTACGTCCTGTACAAGGACAGGCCTGGATGTTTATTTTACAGGCTGGTGGGGGCGGGAACAAAACAAAGCTAAATGTAAGAATAATTGCTTTGAAGAGGAGGCCCTGCATTTTCCAGATTTAGGCTTAGGCATGGTTTCAACATATAGTACTTTAAACTCTTAAGAAATAAAGGTCCTATTTAACAGAGCAGGCTATCATTTTTAAAGCATTATCCCTGTTTGGTTTACTCATTAATGGGCATTGGGCGCTGATGATATTTTTATAAGGATCATAGAATCATACAGCTGGAATGGGCTCTATGGGCCATCAGGCCCAACCCTCTGCTCAGCGTAGGTTCTCCAGCTAGAGTACCCTCTGTAGATACTGCCCAAACTCTTCCTGAAGACCTCCAGAGAAGGACACCCCCACCACTCCTCTAGAGAACTGATTCCATTGCTGAGCCGCTTTCACTGTCAAGAAGTTTCTTCTAACGTTCAACTGAAATCTACCACTTAAAACCACTAGACCTAGGTCTACCCTCTGAGTCAGTGGAGAACAAGCCTGCCCCCTCCTCTTTGTGGCAGCCCTTAAGATATTTAAAGAATGCAATTGTGTCACCTCTCAGACTTCTCTTCACCAAGCTGAACTTGCCCAGCTCTTACAACCTTTCTCTATATCTCTTTTCATCTTTGTTGCCTTTCTCTGAACTCAATCCAATGTGTCTGCATCCTTCTTAAAACCAGGTGTCCAGAATGGAACACAGTGCTCCAGATGAGTCTTGACCAGTGCAGAATAGAATGGGACTATGAGAGACAGGGGTACTGGTTTGACTACAACCTGGAGACCAGGATTTAATTCCCTTTTCCACCATGGAAACTCACTAGGTGACTTTGGGTGTGTCACACACTTTCAGCCCCAATGTTAGGGTTGCCTTAGGGCTGCCATAAGTTAGAAACAGCGTGGCGGCACGCAACAATTACCTTCCGCAAATTAGAAAACTATGGATGAACCAGAGACGCATTTTTCTGTATGATACCATCTCAAGCTCTAAAGGGAGTATGCAAACTTACAGGTCACACAGAATTCTTTAGCTGGCTAGAAAGAAAATATAATTCAACCAAGAGCAAATCAAGCCTGAAACCTCCCTAGGCACCAACATGACTAAACTGAGGGCACTGTACTTTGAATGTGAGACAATGTGACTCATTGCAAAAGACAATAATGTTCACTAAAACTGAAGGCAGTATGAAAAGAGAAAGACTGCATGATAGGCGGATTAATTCCATCAGGGAAACCACAATCCTGAGTTTGCAAGACCTGAGTGGGGCAGCTGATGACCAAGACACTTGGAGGTTTTTCATTTATAGGGCTGCTGTAAGTCAAATGTGACAGCAAAAGTTTAAGGCCTGTTTGAAAAATGGCCTCTCTTGGAGCTAAGGCAGCCCTGGGGAAGTGTGTCAGAATTGCTGCCCACACCTTCAGAGGATATTGGGGACATTTTAGGCAATGCCTTTGGCTCTACTCTACCTGTTTTAACTCTTTGGTTTTAAATAACCTTTAAAGAATATTAGTTTGTTTTAAAAAAGTTGAAAAGATTTTATTCTGTCTATAGCAACTCCTAGAAAGAGATGCCACAGGAGATATTCTGCTGGTGGTTCTACAGTTTCTGGCCCCATAATGACAAAAGGCAGCTGGTCCTGTCTGTTACAGATAAGGAAATTCCATATAAGTGGGCAGAGCTTCCAATATACAAAAGAAGGTGCAGTGAATGGAACCATATTCACAAGTTAAGTATAAATGTAAGCACAGAGGACAGAGAGGGATGCACACACGCCAAAGGTTCCACTTCTGTCCTTACCTCTTTCAAGTGAGAGGGAAAGTCTATAGTATGAAAATAACTGCATTTATGTGAACCTGCAAACTGCAGCTCCGTATCTTCTAACTGTCCTGGTTAATCCTGTGTCATTCCACTTTTTTAGCTGCTTTGAAAATGTCCTAGTTTATCTCTTTGAGGGTTTTCCTGCATGGCAGGGGGTTGGACTGGATGGCCCTTGTGGTCTCTTCCAACTCTACATTTCTATGATTCTATGATCTCTCTTCCTCCCCCATTTCATCCTTCTCTTAATGTAATGGCTACAAACTGAGTTCAAAGTGCAAAAGTAGTTTGCACACAGTTAACTCAGAGAGGGGAGAGGACAGTAGGGACCAAAAAATTGCCCTTCCCAGTAGGATCAAGCAAAAGCAAACCACAGCAGTCTCTCCTACCCAGAGTTTTTCCCCTCACTAATAACTTCGCCATCTTGACCAAAATCTGATATTGATCGGCCACATGTATTCCTGGTGAAACGTTTCATCTGTGGAAAGTCAGAAGTTATGCAGTTCCCAGGTCCACAGAAAATGGTAGCTGCACTTGGATGAACCTGGTTACATTCTCCCTGCAGATTTGTCCCGTGAACACAAGGAGGTTAAGCAGAAGTGGCAGAAGACCACTTCTGTTCCCATCTCCACATAAGCCACTATTATTGTATCTCAAAGGCCTGGCACTGATCTGCCAAGCTGCAGATCTTGCTGTCTGTTCCCAGCATCTCCCAGTACCGTCCTGTGTTTCTTTATGTATGTAAAGAAGTCACCTGTTGACTTCTGGCAACCCCATGAATTTCAAAGGGTTTCCTTAGGAAAGGAGTCCTCAGAGATGGTTTTGCCAGTTCTTTCCTTGGAAAGGAACTTTTCCTTCCTCCTGCATCACCTGACATTGGCAGTCTCCCATCCAAGTGCTAACCAGGGCTGACTCTACTTAGCTTCCAGGATCAGATAGGATTCAGTGCCTTTAGGATATTTAGGCCGCATACTCCCTTCAAAACTGAAACCATCCCAGCTGGTCTCTTCATTTCACAGTCTTTTGCTTCCAAGTTTCCTGCTCTCTTACCTTGATATAATTCCATCTGTATTTGGGCTTCTAGCCCCACCTATAGGTTGCATCCTATGGATACTTTCAGCAATTTCTCCTAATTTCACTATGTGTCTAATACAAATACTCCAAGCTGCAAACCAATTCAATAAAATACATGCCCAGCCATCACTTCCAAGTGGAGTTGTCCAGAGACTGTGAGAAACGCAGGAACATTGAAGAAGTGAGGGTTTTCTCCAGGTTCTCCTACTTCCTTTGTGGGCTGCAAAAGGTTAGAGAGAAAGAGAATGATAAACTTATGAATGATGCTGTTGCTGTGTGTCTTCAAACTGACTCAGACTTACGGTGATCCTATCCTAAAGTTTTCTTTTTTTTTAATTAATCATTTTATTCAAATTCCAGTATAAAACAAACGACTGTAAATGTAAGATTACATGAATTATTTTTGATCTTCCACACTGATCCAGATTTCATTTTCATTATCTCTTTACATGTTTATATTATTGTACCACAATTTACTGCTAATATTGCATGTTGGTTCTTGCATTTCTATTTCTACATTCCAGTTTCATGATATACAGTAGAGTCTTGATTATCCGTCCTTCGGTCATCCGACATTCCGGATTATCCGACGTCGTGGCTGCTTGGGGGCGTGGCTGTAGGCATTTCCGCGCCCCCAGACACGCCCCAGACACGCCCCCAAACATGGCGGCCGTGACGGGCAAGGATAGCCCTCCGGATTATCTGACATTTTTGGCTATCTGACTATCAGCCCGCCTGTTTATGTCGGATAATCGAGACTCTACTGTATATCCAGTAGCTCCCTCATTAATTATCTAAATCATGAATTACTCATTTCCATCTGACAGTTCCCAGCAATTATCCATTACAATTTGCCATTCTTTTTGAATCTCATTGTCTGATTTTCCTTTAAATCTCTATTTTCAATAAGTGTTCCCCACCATTGTTCTATTGTGGGTATTTGCTGAGTTTTCCACAACTTTGCATACTCAATACGAGCTGTTGTTACCATATACAATATTATTCTCCAGTACTTCTTTATACCAGTACCATCTAATACATCTGTCATATTTAATAAATACAATTCCGGTATCTTTGCAAACTGAACTTCCATTAAAGCACTAATTTTGTTATGTATTTCAGTCCAATATTTTTTAGCCTTAGGACATGTCCATCACATACCTATCCTAAAGTTTTCTTAGCAAGTTCTCTTTGGCGGAACCTTGTCACTGTCTCCCTCTCAGGCTGGGGAAAATGTGATTTGCCCAAGGTCACCGTGTGGGTTTCTATGCCTTAGGGGGGGATTTGAACTCTGGTCTCCCAAAGTCCTAGTCCAACACTCAAACCATGGATTCTATGGCTCAAATTCTGACCATTTCTTTTTTTTTTAGAAATATTTTTATTAAAGTTTAAAGTGAAAATAAACCCCCACCTTCCCCACTTCCAGGCTTTTTTCTTTTTTTCCAGTTGAGTCTGCTTATTTACATTCGATTCACACACAGTTTCTCTTCAAAAGGTAATCTTACGTTGTTACGGCTTACATTGCTGCTTTGTTACATTGCCTTATTACATCCAATTTAAGACTTCTCTCCATTCCCTTTCAAAGTTCTGGATAGACTTATTTTTCAATGAAAATGTTAACTTTTCTATCTCTATCATATCCAGAACGTTTAATTTCCATTCTTTTATATCAACATGGTTCCTTTCTTTCCAATATTGTGCATATATCAATCTTGCAGCAGTTATCGAATATAACATCTTCTGATGACACCTTATCTCTCTTTGTTGTTCCAACATATTTAACAAATAAAACTCTGGCTTCATTTCAAAATTTAAATCGTAAATTCTTGGAATTTCATCATGTATTTCCTTCCAAAATTTCCTTGCTATCTTGAAAGAACGACCTCACCTTTTCATCACATTTCAAACATCTTTCTATTTCCATTTTAGTTATTTTCTGCAACCTTTTAGGTGTCATATACCACCTATATAGCATTTTATAAAAGTTTTCTCTTAAATTTAAACTTGGGGTAAATTTTATGTCCGTTTTCCGTGCCCTCACCCATGTATCCAACTCAACTGGATGTCCAATATTTAAATTCTGACCATTTCAAATCCATCAACACGAGAGAAGTTAGAGATCTCTGATCCTTCTCAGTACCATAAAGTGTGGCTTGCAGAGGGATTTACTGTGCTGTTACTGTTCAATATTTTTGTGAACATGTAAGAAACAGATTTTGTTGTTCTTTGCAATACCTGAAGAGACTTTGAGGGCATCTATTCAGTGGAGAGAGACATGAAATCTGTATAGACGTCATGTCTCTCCATAGGTCAGGGACCACAGCACTGTCAGAAAACAGAGAAAAGAGGAAGCCATGTTCTCTACGGTAAGCAGCACAAAGGGGTTACAGAGGCTCACTTGGGACTGACTGCACCCAGGCTGCTGAAAAGTATCTCAGCAAGTTTAACACCTTTCCCCTCCTCTCAGCTTACTTTGCAAGCAGCATGTACACAAGCGGTTCCTACGTAGGTAAGAAGAACCAATGAAAGAGCAAAAGCACCACAGAAACAATGGACCTCGTCCTTAATTTAGAAGGATCACGGATCAGCTCAGCTTTCTCACCTTGACCTATCTCACAGGGTGGTTGTTATGATGCTAAAGCAGGGAGGAGAAGAGCAATGTATACTGCTTTGAGCTCACTGGACAGGACGTATATGTCACTAATGGTATGGTCTAGTGGTTTGAGCATTGGCTTATAACTCTGGAGACCAGGGTTGAATCCCTTGCTTGGCCATGGAAACCCACTGGGTGACCTTGGATGCATCACATACTCTTTACTCTCAGCTCCGGAAAATCCCATGATAGGTTTGCCTTATGGTTGCCGTAAGTCAGAAATGACTTGAAGGCATGCAACAACAATAATATCATCACAATAAAGATGAGAATGATGCTTTACAACATATATATAAAAAGACATGGCTATTTACACATGCGCAGTCCTAGAGTTTAGAGAAGTTACTTGGTTGTTGTTTTTTACTACAACTCTCAGGGTCCCCAGACCAGATGTCAGGGGGCTCTGCTGTTTGATGGATTCTGGGAGCTGTGGTCCCCAAAGTAGTTTTTCCAAGTGTCCACATTTCCTAGTACGTAAACAACAGGCCTGTACAGATCCCAGAAAAGACTCTCAATTGTAAGTGCAGGGAGTTACACAACAAAGGAATAGAATCACAGAATCTTTGGCTAGAAATCGAAACTACTATTGTGGATTGCATTGTTCTCTCTCCCCTCTGTTCCCCATTTGAATTTTCTTTTGAACTGTTCCCATACTAAGCACCCAAACTGGATTTAAAGTCAGAGTTTAAACACATAGTTTGGAGCCAAGGGAAGGGAGAAGGCAGTCTCTGGAAAACACCTGATGAGAAAGAAACAGCTCTTTGAAAATCCACAGGTGCAGTTCTTAGGCACTGTACACGGAAACTATTTATAGGCAAAGCTGGAAGTCAGTTTGGCAGGGAATAAAAGGTTTTGAGGCAGCGTGAAAACATCTGGCAAGCCAGAAAATGCATCAATTGTCATTAGAAAGACACACACGCCCAGAAGCCACATCTTCAACAGCTCCTGTTCTGGAAGTGGATATATATATTTTTGCAATAGCCTCAGGTGGAGATTTCAAACATCTATATTATTTTTTCAACAAAGCAAAGGAAAACAAAGACAAGAACACAGACAACAAAAACTTATTGGGTTCCACTACCACTTTGACTAAAAAGGGATGAGACAATATCCTTCATACATATTTTTCAAAAGACTCTATACTGTCATTTCTCCAATGGTGTGGGTATGGGTGAAGCAGCAAAATGAAGGCATTGCCTCCAAATAAGAATTTTGAGCACCCGCCGTCGAAATCTTCAAGTCCCCAAATTTCTAGCATTGCAATAACTTCAAACTTTAGCTGGGCATTTGGAAACGCGTCTTAGGCATCCAAAGAAGCGGTCAGGCACAACTACTAAGAGAAGGCAAACACAATAAATATTTTAAGTGTTTTAGGTGTGAATGATTTTCAACGTCCCATGTTAGAAATTTGGCAACTGAAGGAAAAAATGGGAGGGCCATATACAGTCATTTTGCCCCCCTCCCAGTAGCCACACCTCTACATTTCTACTATTATGTACTTGAACACAACCTTCCATTCAGGGATGATCCTTGGTCTTCTGGGATCTGTACAGAGAAAACAGTCAAGGGAGCACTGCCCAGACTCTTTCCCCTTTCTCCATGAGAGATTTACAGCCAACTAGGAAAGTTACAAAGCATTGGACTGCTGTGGTCTTGGAGGGAGAGAAGAACAGGGAGGCACAATTCCATTATGCCTCGGCACCAGGGGCTGAGGAAATCTCCCTGTTCCTTCCCAGCTGCCACTGCTGTGATCTTGGAGGGAAAGAAGAACAGACAAGTACATCTCTACTGTGCTTAGGCCAGCAGTTAAGGAAATGCCCTCCCTCCACTCCAATTGTCACCGCTATGGCCTCTGAGGGAGAGAAGAGCAGCCAGTGCCTGCTGGATGTAAGGCCATTTCCGCACTACACTGCTCTAGTGCTATTATTCCACTTTCAACATCCTGTGGAATCCTGGGGTTTGCAGTTTAGGGAGGGGCCTTGAGAATTCTTAGCCAGAGAGCTCTTTGGCCTCAGGAAACTACAAACCCCAGAATTCCACAGGACATTGAAAGTGGAATAATAGCACCATAACAACGTAGTGCAGAAATGGCCTTAAGCATCCTCTTTTCCTTGTGTGTCATGTTTTCTTAGATTGTAAACCTGAGGGCAGGGAACTGTCAAGTTAACAAACGGAAACTGCTCGCGTAAAGTGAAATGTATGCTGATGTATGCATGTGAAATGTATGCTGATGGTACCATATAAAAGAATGATAATAATAATAATATTAATGCTTTCACTTATGATTTGAATGAAAGTTTGAGCAGTAGCACCTACAGTCCTTAAAATTTACTTCTCACCAGGTTTCATACAAAATGGAGCAAAACCAGCCATGTTTTTAAAATGAACTAACAAACAAACAAAAAAGCCCATCTTGCCCTGAACCTAAATAAAAATGTTTTGATATAAGTTTTCTTACATATAAGTGTAAGTATAAATATCATGTTTCATTAAAATTGGTTTATTAGTGTCTATTCAAGAGCAGTGGTTCTTAACCTAGGGCTAGAAAAGCACAGACTTTCAGTGTCAGACTGCAAAAGCATGTCTGCAGCAAACAATGCAATAAAGCTTGAACTGAGACAGAATGGGATTCTGTTTTAGCTGATCATAATGTAACTGTGTGGGCCGCCTTACAACAGGCAAGGTAAACTGCAGCTGCTTCCAGGATCCCTTAGTGAGAGGTGTGAATAGCAAAATAGAAATGGGGAGAGCAGATAAGCCTGCTTCACTAGCATGTTAAAAAAAAAAAAAGGCTTAGCTCTCTTCATCTGGCCACAAAAATTGACATCATAACAAGGGTGAAAACTGAGGAAAGATAAAGCCACCTCGGGATGTCTTTTGGAAGAAAACTTCAAGTGCTCTCTAGAGGCTTTAAAATATTTTTTTTTGTTAGCTTCTGCAAAACTCACTTGGTCTGGTAGTTTTGCTTCAACATGCAGCTTATTGTGACCCTATTGTTAGTTTTGAAGAAAATGTTTGCTGAAACAGGTTGAACTGCTCTCCTTTTTCCAGGTGCAGGAACCTATTCGTATTCTTTTTTATGTTATTCCTGCCTCTGCTACCAAATTTCTTGTTAAGAAGTCAATGCCTAATTTCACTAGCTGAGGCATATCTGTATGTCATTATGATTCCACTTTAGCGGCCATAGCTGCATCCTTCAGAATCCTGGGAATAATAGTACGGTCGGGCACTAGAACTCTCTGGGAGAATTCTAAATATGTAAAAAAAAATTGCTATCACAGGATGGAACCATGGCAGCTCAAGTAATACTAAAGTCATTTTACCCCTGTGTAATGTGAGAAATAACATGGACTGAAAGAGTAAACTTTTCCAGGCTCTGCATCTTGGGAGTGAAAGCATCCTCAATACATGGGGGCTAAAGTGTTCTTTGTAGCCTAACTTTGAATATAAAGAGCAAGTGGATTCAATACCTGTTTTGTTCTTCCCTTTAAGGGATGTAACAAGGCTTCCTTTTGATGGCAGCCTTCGTTACTCTCTGCTTTAAGCTCTCGGAAGTCATTTGGCTCTAGGGCTAACAGAATACACCATTTGCCACTAAACAGTTGTATTTACTGCCGGAACTGTGGCCGGAACTGTACCGCAGGGCTGCCAACAGAACCAAGCGACTGCAATTCACACAGAGACGCACAAAAGATGCCTGGAAGAAAATGCGGCCAGGGTACCAACAGTTACTTTTGGGAAGAGCAAAGATTTGTGTGCACCAAAGGCAACTTTGGAAGAGGTGGTCTGTACAGTGATGTAGAATGTGGGCCTCCTGTTTGAACTATTCTGAAGCTTGTTTAGGTTTTAAAACTGGTTTGCCATTTTGTAAAAGGGACAAAATACAACTTAAAAAAAAAACATTAGGCAGCTTGCCCAAAAGCCTTTGGTGAGGCAGAATGAGTTAAATGGTTCTTTGAACCCTGGCCAGTATCAGCTGTTTGAGAGCAGAAAGGAAGAGCTAAACCACTTGCCGTGTTTTTGTTTCTGAATGAATGGCAAATAAGGTGGTAGGCATATGATAAAAGAGTTATGAAATTATACATGGTGTGGAAAATATGGAGAGAAATTGGTTTTTCTCCTATAATATCACAGATCAGGTTTAATCGATGCCTAAAATTGGTTGATAATGAGATTCAGGATACACAAAATAAAATCTCTCTCCCTCTCTCTTTTCTCATATTCTCTCTCTCTCTCTCTCTCTCTCTCACACACACACACACACACACACACACTGTGCAGGTTTAATTACAGAGTTTGCTGCCAAAAGATGTTGCAACAGATGCTATGTTAAAAAGAGGATTAGACAAATTCACAGGAGGTATGCCATTGTTTATTCATTTAATAATTAAAATTTCTAGCTTGTCTTCCTGTACTACGTGCCCAGAAGTGCCTCATGACAACCATAAAATTACAACAGAAATCAAATTGCAAAACAATAAAATAGAAAAAGCAGACGGAAAAACAGCAGCCTCAACCAGCAAAAAAAAGAGAAGAAACAGTAAGCAAGCTGAAAGGCCCAAAGGTCTAGTTGAAGCAGCATGGCCTGCTGACAGGAAGATGACTAGACCAGCTCCTTTCTTGGAAGGGATATTTAGATCCCAAGCCAACCTACTGAGACATCCTCTTTCTGCATTCCCATCAAACACGCCGCTGATTTTGGAAGGACTCAGAGTGTATCTGTACTCATTGTTATAGCTGTTTGATACCACTCTAACTGCCATAGCTGCATCTAATAGGATTCTGGGATTTATAGTTTGAGGAAGTACTTAAGAGTTCTTCGCCAAGGCACTCACCAGACTTACAAATCCAAAGATTCCATATTGTGGAACCATAGCAGTTGAAGAGGCATTGAATTATTATAACTACTATTGAACTACGATAACAGTGCCATGTAGACACAAAGGAGGGCAAAACTACCAGAGGAAGATATGTTACTAAATACTAGTTGTGATTTGTGATCAGCCTGGGACAGGCCATTGTTTTTTAGCTATTGTTTAATCAGCGTGGAGTTGTTGAGCTTACCTCTACTTGAAAGACTTCCCCAGCGCCTTCACAGTCATTTGCGGTAATTATGGGCGTATGGATATGCGTATATCCATTATCCTAACAGAAATGGGGAGAAAAGGTTACAAACGGTGAACAGAAGGCATTTCCGGACAGAAGGTTTCTCATACGAGCAACTTTTCTCATTAAAGGATTTTTCTTAGGTAACAAAAAAGATAGAGGAAACTGCAGAAGAACAAGAGAGAATTGCAAACTAGAAGACTTGTGTATAAAGCCCTCCCATTTTAGTAAAGGAAACTGAGTGAAGATGTGATGAAAGTCTTGCCTAAAACCATCCAAAACCCAGTAAAACATGGTACTACTTTTAACTATCACAGCTCCATCCTGTAAAATCCTAGGATCTGTAGTTTGATGAGTACTTCACCAGACTACAGATCACAGGAAGTACTAGGGATTTGGCCTAAATATCCTAAAGGCACCAGATCTTGTCTAATCTTGGAAGCTAAGCAGGGTCAGCCCTGGTTAGTACTTGGATGAGAGAATACCAATGAATACCAGGTGCCATAGGCTACATTTCAGAGGAAGGAACTGGCAAAACCACCTCCGAGTATTTCTTGCTTAAGAAAACCTTATGAAATTCACGAAGTTGCCCTAAACCAACAGCCAACTTGAAGACACATATGCTAGAGACTTCATGAAGTAATAGGGATATACATATACATACATACATACATATATGTATATATATATATATATTTGCCAGTAAACAGTACCCTGTTGGATTACAGTGCTAGAGTTGCATGGCCAAAAGTTTCAATGACCACTGAACTACAAATCCCAGGATTCCACAGGATGGAGCCATAGCAGCTAAAACGGTATGACACTGCTATAAATGTATAGCACAGGTACCCTCTTAGTTTGCTTTGTTGTTCACTGCAGACAACCACACACCTCTAGGAAATTGAGAAGCAAGATATAAAGTCAAAGGATATGGCTGGTTTTCTGAGACACACTGCTTCTAATTTTGGGAATAATACACAGCATTCCTGAGGGTACCCTGCTGCAGTCCTCTTGTCCAGTCTGATATGAGGGCTAGCTGGGTTCCCTTCCGCCAACAGTATGTCAGGGACTGGCATCACATTTGTGTCCACCAGCTACAACTGGTTCTTTCCTGGATGTGCACCATGGGTCAGTGGCCGACGGTCTGTGGACTGATACTGGCGCACAGACCATCACTTTGAGCAGCACTCCTCTAATTCACTCTGCCGGACAACAACACTAGAGCTCTCTAATTGAGGATTCTAAGCACCGCACCAAACTACAACTCCCAGGATTTCATAGAACAGAACCATTACAATTACAATGGTATCCAACTGCTGTAACTGGATAGCACAGATTCACTCTGCAAATTCTACTTGAGAAAGAACTCCCTGCAAATCCTAACATGTAGGATACAGTCTTTACCTATGTGAATCAACCATCTTTAAAATACTGTTATTTGAAGAAGAAACAGCCCACTATACTGTTGAATAAACACCGCAAAATGAGTTTTCTTGGGTTGTTTGGAAGCTAAAAGAAGGGGGAAGATCAGGAGTAACTGAATGGTTAGGAGAAAAACAAATGCGTTTGCTACTAGAAAAGAAAGAACAAATTGAGGGGCAGTGTTTTGGCAGTTGAAAGAGTGGTGGATGTCTAGGCTGGAGAAGATTCAGGACAGACCTGGACGGTTGTCACAGAGATTTGTTCTCTGTTGTTCCAGAGGGCAGGACATAAGAGACGCTGGATGGAAATTACAATGGAGTAAATTTAAGTGGTTTATTGGGAGAAACTTTGCAACAGTGACAGCTGTTCAGCAGCTGAGCAGAAATTGCCTTGGAAGGTGGTTGATTATTCACTTGTTGTATTTAAGCAGAAATCGAACAGTCATCTCTGAGGGATTGTGTAGCTGCAAGACACATTTTCTGAACCAAAGTCTCCCTAGATTTGAGGTGGGGTTGGAGTGGGGAGTACAGACTGTAAGATTCTTATGGACCCCCTCAGGCCTTTTTATGGAATCTGGCTGACTCAGTCAGGAAAAAAGAAATTAGGATAAAACGAGGAGTATATTCAATCCTCGAAGCCTCCATGAATAGCAGTTTGGACCTTAAACAGGCCAAGGTTGCCTCAGGATTCTCTAAAACACTTAAAATCCCATCAGTCAAAATCAGAAATTAGACCCCTCAGTCACTTTTGATTTTGACTTCTTTTCCTTATTATTATTTTGAGATCTAGTGTGGTCTGCTGAGGATCCTTTCCCCTCAGGAAGTCATCCACCTTTGGTTGATCTTCACAGTTTCTTTCAAGGTGGATGTGCTGAAGTCCCATCTTGTTTGATGCTAATCTTCATTTCAACTCACTTCACTTCACCTCTGAGATAGTACGGCTTAAAGGGTGGGATGGTAAGACTGACGAGGTATAAAGGAATCCTGTAGCACCTTTGACACTAAGGAAAATACATTTTGCGAAGTCCATGAAAGCTTATGCCAGAAATTTCCTTTTCTCACTTAAGCCTCAAAATGTTCTACATAATTCCTTTTCGACCTCTTTATGTTGAAACAGACTAACATGGCCATATCTCTGAATGCTATCAGACTAATCTTAAAGAGATTTGGGTTGAAATCTGAACACATCCAGGAAAAACTCCCTGAGTGATCTAGTAGGGTTGCAAGGTTGGAAACTTGGGAGGGCTCCTATACCTTTAACTGCTGTGTAGAAGAGGGAATTTCAATAGGTTTTGCTCTTTAAGCAACCAGGCAACAAGCGAAACCTACCAAAATTCCCTGTTCTGCATGACTGTTAAAGGTACGGGAGCCCACTCCCGTTTTTAGTCTGATGGGTCTATGGCCTGGATCTTGCTGAACTGACCAGACTATTGTGAGGATAAAATTAGGGCAAGGAAGGGATCATATAAGCTACCATGATCTCCTTGCAGGAAAGGAAGGATACAGATGCTAAATCAGTTTCTTCATCTAGTTCAGAGCTTTCAAAACTTTTCATGTTGGTGGCACACTTTTTAGACAAGCATCATTTCATGGCACAGTAATTTCAGTTTTATAGCAAACCGGAGGTTAAACTAACTCCTTATAAGAGATATAGACGCATACATACAATTGTAATAACAAAATGTACGGGGACACGACATATCTCATGAAAACCTTTCATATATTTTTAGAAATATATGATTTATAAATAATAACATACATTTCCAAGATTGTAGGCGACACACCCACACCTTTCAGGAGACACACGGTTTGGAAAGCCCTGATCTAGTTAAATCCATAAGCATGCAAATATTGCCACCTGGTGGTCACACACTAAATACCATGAATAAACGAAATATATATCCTAGGATATAAAGTTTCAGAGAGAGCCAGTGTGGCATGGTGGTCGGAGCAATGGACTACGATCCTGAAGACCAGGGTTGGATTCCCCACTTGGCCATGGAAACCCACGGGTGACACATTCTCAGCCCCAGAAAACCCTGTGATAGGTTTGCTTTAGGGTCACCATAAGTGAGAAACAACTTGAAGGCATGCAACAACAATATAGTTTCAGAGGAGTTTTGGATTCTTTTTAGTTGGTTTTTAGTTACATATTTAGAATTTTAAGTGTTTGTGTCCATTGTGCATTGCCTCAGGAATCATAGTGGGTTAAGAGGTAATAAAAATATCTGAAAGAAACAAAGAAGTATTTCAACCATAAAGAACCTCAAGGCAACTTTTGCCAAGTAGGAAACTCCCAGGGATCTTAGTCTACAACTCTCACTATAGACAACAGCATGGTAAATGGGCTTGTTCCTTGGGTACGATGGGGACTGTAGTCTCATACCATTAAAGGGTAACAATTTGGAAGAAGGCTGTTTGGCCAGCCTGTATTGTGTACAACAAAGTGGCGAGTGAACTTTTGATTTTTTTCACAGTCTTTCTAGCCATTGTTGTTTTTGCTGTTGTGTTGTGTGGAAGTAATACCCAGCTGCCCCGATCAGCAGTCATGGATAACCTTCTCCTCCGTAAATGTGTCTAATTTCCTTTTAAAATCATCGATGTTTCACAACCATTGCTCCAGATATCTTATGGCTGCACATTCCACAAACACTGGGGTACCTTGAAAAAGGAGTGGATTGCTCCAGTAGCTTCGCTGCGTATTCTCAGAAGGGCACCCAGAGAATTACTTCTGCATCGCACATGAGGGAACTGCCGGAGGTATTCTAGAGACTGGTGTGTTTTGTACTTCAGAGGGAATGCCTGGATGGGGAACAGCGGGGTAAGGGGAGAGAGAAAAAAGAATACATGTTTAGTCAAAAATAAACCTTTCCATATCCAGTGAGGTTTACTCAGGTGCCTTCACACTAAAGAATTACAGTCATCCCTCCATATTCAGGAGGGTTAGGGGCACAGGACTCCCATGAAAGTGGAAAAACCGTCAATAACTCTAGGCCCTTCCAAACCATATTTAACACACAAAAAAGTATGATCACCATCTTCAATCCACCCTGGATTCCTTCGAGGCCTCAGGGTTCCTTCATAAGGCAGAAGGAGGCGGCTGGTGGGGCTTCCGGCCACCTCTACTGCTGCCCCACACAGTTTTTAATAGGGACTTACAAGCCTCATTTGCAGTTTCTCAGTCTCATGAGGCTTGCAGTCTTTATTAAAAATGGGATCGGGAGGCAGCAAATAATCTGTGAATAAGCAAATGCAGAAAAGTGAAACCCACAAATGTGGAGGGCTGACTGTATACTCCTTCCATACCACTTTAACTGTGCTGGCTCAATACTGTGATATCCTAGGACTGACAGCTTCATACGGTACATGAGAATTCAAAACTACATATCCCCAGATTCCACAGGGTGGAGCCATAGCAGTTAAAGTACAATCAAATTGCTATTATTGTGCAGTGTGGATTTACCCGCACATGAAATATGTGCAAGACTTCTTGTTAACTGCCGTCAAGTCAACTTCGACCTATGGCAACCCTATGAACAAGAGCCCTTCAAGTTACCCTTTCATCAAAAGTGCTGCTCATGTCTTGACTCAGGCTATGGCTTCCTTGATTGAATCTATCCACCTGTAATGCAGCCTTCCTCTTTTCCTACTGCCTTCCACTATTCCCAGCATTATTGTCATTTCCAATGAATCACGTTGTCTTATGATATGTCCAACGTATGACAGTCTTGGCTTAGTCATCTTGGCTCTTAAGGAGAACTCCAGCTTGCTTTGCTCTCACACACATTCATAAAATCATAGAAACATAGAGTTGGAAGTGACCCCAGGGGCCATCCAGTCCAACCTCCTGCCACGCAGGAACACACACCAAAGCATTCCCAACAGATGGCCATCCAATCTCTGCTTAAAAAATCTCCAAAGAAGGAGACTCCACCACACTCTGAGGCAGCATATTCCACTGCCGGACAGCTCTGACCATCAGGAAGTTCCTTCTGAGGTTCAGGTGGAATCTCCTTTCCTGCAGCTGGAATCCATTGCTCCTTGTCTTAGTCTCTGGACCAGCAGAAAACAAGCCCACTCCCTCCTCGACATGACATCCCTTCAAACTTCCTCGACATGACATCCCTTCAACTGTCTTTTTTAGCAGTTTAAGTTGTCCATAGAATTCTCACCCAGCATCACATTCCAAAGGAATTCCAAACCGTCCTCTTCCTATCAGCTTTCTTCACTGTCCAGCTTTTATTTCCATACATGGAAATCAGAAATACAATGGCACACATAAGATGACACTCCTAATTTCTTACAAAACTCAGGTATGGTGTTGTAGAGACATGTTAAAGAGCACGTATTGTCCCATGAAAGGTTCATGTTAGGGTTGCCACATGTCAGAAACAACTTGAAGGCACACAACAACAACAAGAAATATTTTAATTGCAATAGGTGTTAAATCTTTTTTAAAAGAAAAGCACGGTGGCTGTAGTGACAATGATGATGATAACGCAAAACGGGTTCTGCACCTACCACAGCGTCACAAGGTCCCACAACACGAATATTTTCTGCTGCCAGCTCCACATTCTGCTTTTTGTGAGGGCTTTTGATCAGTTTCCCTTGCACTTCTACAGAACTTCCAAAAGTCAGCTCCCTGGAATACAGAACATATCGTTTATTACAGTCAGCCATGACCCTTGAAAGGGCCAGCACAGTGTAATGGTTTCAGTGTTGGGCTATGACCCTGTAGACCAAGATTCTTTTCCCCACCACTCAGCCATGGAAACCCACTGGGTGAACTTGGGCATGCCACACACTCTCAGCTCCCAGAAAATCCTGTGATAGGTTTGCCTTGGGGACCCCATACGTCAGAAATGGCTTGAAGGCACCCAACAACAGCGACGCTTGAACTCTACTTTCATCAAAGAGGTAAGCTCATTGTTTTACACACAAATAATTTGTATTTTTAGTATTTTCTCCTTCACAATACTAGGAAGAACTTATACAAAGTGGAATGAGCTTGTTTTCATTCTTGATCCAGAGAGTAGGATCAAAAATGATGGATTCAAATTACAAGAAAGGAGATTCTGACTAAACCTTAGGAAGAACTTCAAGATGGGAAGAATGGTTTGACGGTGGAATAGATTGACTCTTTGGAGGCCTTTAAACAGAAGGTGGATGACCATTTCTCAGGAATGCTTTAGCTGTGCATTCTTGCATGGCTTTGGGTATGACTAGATGGCCCCTGTAGTCTCTTCCAGCTCTGATTCCATGTACTTTTTTCAATAAATAAAAAGATGCTCTGTTCTCTAAGAGATGCTATGTATGCAGGAGGGGAAAATCTGGCTCAAAAGATCTACAAACCTGGGCTACTAATAGCCTGCACAATCTTATTCATTATAGATCTCTGGCTGAATTGTAAAAGGCCAACTACCTCTTCCCTTTCCCCGTTGGTTAATAACAGAAAGCAAAATAAGAAGATCGGTGGGTGTGTTGTGGTTAGTATACTGGGATGGGATTCCAGAGATTCAGGCAGTTTCCGCACTACACCGTTATAGTGCTATTATTCCACTTTCAACATCCTATGGAATCCTGGGGTTTGCAGTTTAGGGAGGGGCATTTAGAATTCTGAGCCAGAGAGCTCCTTGGCCTCAGTAAACAACAAATCCCAGAATTCCACAGGATGTTGAAAGTGGAATAATAGCTCTATACCAGTGTAGTGTGGAAGTGGCCTCAGATCTGGATCTCCCAAAAATAGTCATGAGAAGTCATGCATGATCTTGGGCCAATCACTTTCTCCCAACCTGATCTACTTCAAAGGTTGTTGTGACAATAAAGTGGGAAGGAAGAGAGCTGTGTATACTACTTTGAACTTACTGGAAGTGAGGTGGGCCATAACTGTAACTAATAAATTAAACCTGAAGGAACAAAACTGCTGAATAAATGCTACTTTAGGGAATCCTTGCTGCTCCTTGCTGCTCAGACCATGAATTGCCCCTGTAATCACATCTCTCTCAGTTTCAGCGATGCTTACATAAAATATGAATACTAAATACTATTTCACAGCATAGTGGTTTGAGTGTTGGATTAGGACTCCAGGAGACTACAGTCTGAATCGCTGCTCAGCAAAGAAAATCCACTGGGTAACCTTGGGCAAGTCATACTCTCTCAACTCTCAGAAGAAAGCAATGGCAAATTCCCTCTGAATAAACCTTGTCAAGAAAATCGCATAACGGGTTGGCTTTGAGTTTACATAAGTCAGAAACAACTTCTTGCTGCTGGCCAGGTCTGTCTGTAGTTTCATTGATCAGTTTTAGCCGCCTGTTAGAATCTCTTATCTGCAATAATGCAGAGGTATCTCTTTATTTGTATGCACATTATCCTACTGGCTCTACCCCTAACCCATCATTTTGTACCTGGCTCTGGCTGGTGGACTTTGGCATTCTAGCAAAATATCAAAGAAATTCTCACACAGCCTGAAGTCTGCTCACGTCTGCACTCAGATACTCAAGTCCAAAGTCTAGAAATGCCTACAACTCCCAAAATCCCACAACCGACTTAGCCAATGGCTGGAGGATTCTGGGAGCTTTAATCCAGAAAGTAACTTTTCAAAGCTCTGCTCCATCACAGTCAAGGGTCCTAATGAATCAGAAGGGACAGAAAGTATATAGTCCAACTGCAGTCTTTATTGACACCTTCAATATTCAGTGGAACTTTTGGGAGAAATGAGTCTCATTCAGGAGAAAAGCAGGAAATAAATCAAAGAAATAAACAGATACTTTCCTATATCCTTAACTGCCAAGAGCAGGGGAAAAACCCTCAAGGTTTTCACCATAGCCTTGTCACATTTATTCTAAATCCATTTTTGCTTATTTATTGTTTTAATTTAGATCCCATCTTTCTTCCAGCACAGGATTCAGGGCTGCTTAGAACCATCCAAAAACACAGTACAAAAAAAATAAAATAAAAAAATTATCAATACAAAAGTTAAAACACAAATCAAATCACAGTTCTGAAAAATACAAGTTAAACGTAGTTTAAAAACACATTTGAAACGTAGCAAAATAGGAACATAACACCTTCCCATTAAAAACTCCATCTGCTTCAGCCAGTTAAAAACCAAACGCTTGCCTAAATAAAAAGCTCCTGGCCTGCCAGCAAAAAGGAAGTGTAGGTGTTACCAACTTCTGAGTCAAAACCAGAGATTTAGTTTGTATTTAATATTTTTTCTATCTTTTGAAGGCCTTCAGTGCAGCCTGTGTGTAACCCAAAGCCCATCTTACGTCAGAGACACATTTTCCTGCTATGGAAAGCTCAATTTTCTTCAGCCGGCCACTCTAGAAAATGCAAACCCCAGGATTCCATAGGATGTTGAAAGTGGAATCATAGTGCTATTAACAGTCTAGTGTGGAAATGGCCACTATCATCCTCATGCCAACAAGCCATCCCTGGGAATGACCCTTGCTGGGTGCCGTTTCACACATTTCACTCTACACACCAGTTGTTTGGTGGGTGGGGTGGGAGTAGCAACATGATTATGATGTAGAGATGGAAAGAATATTTGTAATATTTGAAAATGCTTTGAAAAAGGGTTTAATGAGAGTTGGGAAACCGTGACAAGAATCCTAGATAAACAAGAATCTTCAAAGCTTGGGACTTATTCTGTGCTTACAATGCATGAAGTATTTTTTTGCACAGAAGACAGCATTTTCTATACAGAAAACAAGTGTCAGGCACTGAAAGAAGCATTTTCTTCCTTTTTAATTGGCAATGGTCATTAAAGTTTAACTTTAAAGTTTAATCTTCTGTGGAGAAATCAGCATTACTGTATGTACAGCAAAGCTCCTGCACACAAAATACTGTTTTGCGCAAGAAAACTGCACAAAAAAATCCATGTTCACTTTTTTGGCACAAAAGATAGCGTTTTCTGTGCAGAAAAGAAGCTTCATGCACTGAAAGAAGCATTTTCTGTGGCGAAATAGCATTACAACAACGTTTCTGCACGCAAAATACTGTTTTGTGCAGGAAAACTGCACCAAAAATCCATGTGCATTTTTTTTTGTACAGAGTAATCCCAGACTGCAAACAATGTCTCAAAATTACACGGTTCCAACAACTTTTTCACAGCAAGAAGGAAAATGGTAAACCTATTCTTGCTTGCCTGATTTCTGTTATGATGGGTGGACATTATAATATCCCATGAACACTGTCATCATGTAAATTCATCCCCATCTACCACACAGCTTTGCTTGTTCATAAATAATTACTTGTGTGTGTGAATAAGGTTGTGTTTTGAGTGGGGTTGGTGGAAATAAGAACCACTGCCCATAGCACCCCCAACTACCAGCCAAGGCTGTAACTTTTCATTCACATCCCACTGCCATATGTAACTCTCACAGGGTAATTTCTTTTTAAATAAAAGACTGCCCAAACTTTGCATTGCCAAGCCTCACTTCAATACAATTTACCAACCTGGGTTCCAATCTTGGGTCTGCAACCACTTGTAGGCTTTCCAAAGAGGACCCATCATTGATGTGCACAAAAAGAACTTCTTTCTGAGACCGGACAGAACGGACCCAACCCTGGAAGAGACAAAAGGTCTGAATAGAAGCTTGCCTTGGCCTTATCATCAGTCGATTCAGGACTGAGATGTACCGTATTTGCCGGCATATAAGATGCATTTTCCCCCTTACAAATGCCTTCTGAAAATAGGGTGTGTCTTATACGCCGAAGCACCTTATACACCAGTAAATACGGGTAATTCCTGCCAGGCCTAAATGCATAGGAAAGCAAGTCAGGCCAAAAGGAGTGCTCGTGTAAGTGCTTCTTTCACCCCTCTTCCTGTCATTTTGCCTGGGTGGGGAGAACTCCCCGCTGAGGCAAAATGCACAGGAAAGGTGGAGGGGGGGCGAAGGGGCATGAGCATGGCAGCATAGGGTGTGGGCACTGCGGGACACGGCGGCAAGCATGTGTGTGCCCAAACTACTCCCTCACTTGCAAATGAGGGAGCAGTTTAAATGTACACACGTGCCTGCCAGCATGCTCCTTTCACCAGGAGGGTTTCAGCACCTGCAAGCCCCCTCCACTGCCCCATCCCTGTTGCTGCTGTTGCTGGTGTTCAACAGCAAGGCTCCGTGGACGCCACGTTAAGAACCACTGTGCTAGTTAACCAAGTAGACTTGGAGCAAAAATTAATAATAACAATAATGCAGCTTTCAGTAGTTGCATTTTCTCTAGTAGGCTGAGCAAGATCAGCTCATGCTAAGGGATTTATAAGAATGTTTCTGTCGTAGAATGCATGGAAAACTGTTCCTTTTTTTAAGCGGGCACGGGTGATCCCTCCCCACCTAGAAAAGTATCAGCATCTTCTAGAATGAGAGAGAAATGGTATTTAAACATTAGGAGAGATCAGATAATGGTCTCATCTTGCGGAAGTGAATTCAACAGTATTCTAGCCTGAAAACCAATCTATTGGGGTAACGTTATGTTCATGGTGGGGCTCTCGGTGGACAGCAGCTATGACAAAGGACTGCTTTGACCAGCTGAGGGATGTAAACTAGCTTTGCCTTGGGTTTTATTGCTACATCCCGTCTGATATCTTCATGTGATCAACATACCATTGTTTCGGTGCCCTTGCAACTACATTTCACTTTGACACACCCTTGAGCCTGAGTTGGCCTGGGAACTGAATGGATCAGAACCTTGGAAACACCCTCTCCTGTATATGAACTACCCACCTGGACTTTAACATCATTCCCAACTGGGTTCTGGACTTCCAGAGCTTCCTGAACACGGAGAAATTTGGGAGTCACTGCAGGCTTAGGACGTGGAGCAGAGGAACAGCGACGAAACACCAGGTGCACGCATCGTGCCCCAAACATCTTTCGTTAATGCCTTACTGCAGCTGCATATCCTGCAGATAAGAGACAGCGGCATACACTCAGAAGGTGGAAGTCAAATTAGTTAGGCACATATGGATGTACTCAAGACCATACCCAAAATGAAATTATTACATGTTCTATTGCAAAGGAGGGAAACATACCAGGACAGGAATAAAAATCTACTGCTAAAGTAAATTAATGCAGGTAGAAGTAATAGATCATACTCAATTTGGGACAGCATAATGTCACGATTATATTCTGGTCATCCAAATAAGTGTTCCTTGATATGTTGGAATTCCACATGTTTCCAATATTCCCATTTATTCCTAATTTCCCCAATTCCAGAGTTTGGCTGAAGGTACTTTTCAGAACTACAGCTATCATAGCGCCCTGTCTGGAGACTCTCTGAGAGCTTACGTTATCGGGTTTTCAAACAGCAATAAAGGACAGTCAAAATTCATGACAACCAGAGTTGACAATCAGAAAGTTTGTGATCTATCTACAATAGATTCTATTAACAAGTTTGTGATCTATCTACATGCCAATTTTATTTATTTATTTAAAATGAAAGGACTGATTTCAATTTACCTAGCCATGTACTCGTCTGTTGCCTCCACTGATAAATCATATGATGCACACACACTACTGTCTTTATGAAAGGCCGACACCCCAAAAAAGCAGGATTTTTAAAAACATCTTGTTCAGTCTACATAAAGAGTAAAGCTTACCAACCCTCAAATAGCAGACATCCCTGCTAATGTGGAACACCTGCTAGCCTTATAAAAGGGACTTGCTTTCTGACCTGATCCCTAACTAGCATATATACCCGGTGTTGCTCATAGGTAATACTTGTTAGAAAGATTTGAGATCCTGTGTCTCTAATTCCCCAAACTGTCTTGTCCAGTACCTGTAACTTTTCCCCATATTTCCCAATCCAATCTGTATTCAAAGTTATTAACATACAGAGGTTGGGTTCCTGAGGGAATACACTGCCCTCCTCCTTGCTGCTAGGCCTCATCTCCACAGCAACCAGCCTATTTAAGACAGACACAGTTGACTGAGGCCCAAATGCTCTCTGGCTGAGAATTCTAAAGGCCCTCCCCTAAACTGCAAACCCCAGGATTCCATAGAATCTTCTCAGGCAGCCAACCACATGAGGTCTTTGCCTGCCCGACACAAACAAACTTTGACATTTATATATTAGTAGATAACACCATAGCATCCAACTGCCTCAAGTTTGGCAGGGACTGTGCCAATTAATCCTCTTGTCATCCCAGTTCTCAGCTGCTTTTAAAATATCTCTGTTTCTCTCTCCTCTTCTTCCCACTGTCTCTCTTCATCCTCTTCAGCTTACTTCAGTTGCTTTAAACCAAATTCAAAGTGCAAAGGCTGTCTGCACATAATTAACTCAGCTGGGCGAAGAGGATAGGATGGGGTGTAATCTTGCCCTTCCCAGTAGGCTCAGGCAAAAGCAAAGCACCACAGCCTCTCCTAGCTTCCATTTTCTTCCTCATTAACAATGTGACCATACTCTGATGTTGCTTGGCCGAACATATTCCAGTTTTCAACTAACAAGAAGCAGGTAGGAGGACGTTCAAAGGGGATATGTAACAGTTAATATACTAAATATTATATAAATATGAAGAATTTTTTGATAACGACAGCGTAAAGGAAGGTGTGTATATATATATATGTATATATATGGCTTACAATTGCAGACAACACACATATTCTCCTGTTTTCTGTTTTTTTTATTTTTTTTATTCATATTGTAACTTAAAGAAATACATTTTAAAAAAGAAAGAAATCTATTTATTTATTTATTTATTGGGTCTATATGCCACCTTGTCTCCCAGGATGGATCCCAAGGTGGCTTCTAAAAGGTTAGCAAAACAACAACAACATTAAAAACATCAAAACCATTGAAACATTAGAAGACACATAAAATTATAAATGTATTTGTTAAACATGACAGATTTAGTAGACAGTAGTAATATTAAGAAACATGGGAGAATACTATTGTATATGATAACAGCAGCACGTATAGAATACGCAAAGGTCTGGAAAACACAGCAAATACCTACAACAGAGCAATGGTGGGCAACTTTTATTGAAAATAAGAGTGCGGACATGGTCTCTCAAAGATTAAAAGGGAAATCAGATGATGAAATTCAGAATGAATGGCAAATTGCGGGTAGTTGCTGAGTGACGTTATAGAAGTTCGTAATTCATGATACTATGTAATTAAAAGTTTGTGATGGTTGTGGTTGTTGTCATGAAGCCGAAACATGGAGTATGAAATGCAAGTTCTAACATGTATAAATAGCTGTAAGATGCAGCACATTGAAAATAACAAGGTAAGGGACATTGACAATGAAATCCAGACCAGACTGGAAGTATCAAGAAATACGTCAAGAGAAATAACAGTAATATATAATGTTTTATTCGTGAATTTTTAATAAAATGATTATATACAAAAAAAAGAAGACACATAAAATTATAAAACTAAGAATAGATTTTTTTTAAAATGGAATGTTGGAGGATATGTAATCCCCCTGGGAGTTGTGATGATGAGCAGGACGACAACAGTAATAATAAGAAGAAGAAGAAGAAGAAGAGGAAGGGAGTGTCCCAAAAGCTCTGTTTAAGGTGTCCTTTCTCAGATCTGAATCTGAACAGATCTGAATTGCAACCCCCCCACCCCCCATTTCTAGCCCCCCGACTCACCCCAGCAAGAGGAACCCCTCGCATGCAGCCACAAAAACCGAGCAAAGCAGCAGAAACTTGCACCTTTTTCTTCCCCAGCACGTGCCTCTGCGCAGCCAATCGGTTTAGCCAATCGGCCAAGGGAACGCTATGCGGAAGTGCCGGGCCTGTCGGGCGAAGTGCATTATGGGAGCTGTAGTTCAGGAAGCCACAGAGAGTGAGTTCAGTGTATCCCCCATGTGCTTGCTCCCCCCGCCCCCCGATTTTCCATGCAAACCACTTGAGTAGGAGAGGAAAAGAGGTTACCGTCTAATTTAAAGCCTTTATGGCTTTCGTCATCCTAAAATTCTTGCAACACGTGGGAATTATTTTTGGACCAGAGTTCCCACAATTCATCAGAAGGCTGTAGCTAGGGGGAGGGCAATGTTGGTTATGTTTCCTGGAGGATTCTTAAGAGGTGTAGCTCAGATGACTTTTTCCACGCTGTGGACCTAAAAATATATATACAAATTCTACTGTATTCAGATTGTGCCAAGTTGATTTATTTGTATGGCTGCATTGAATGCATCAAAGATACTAAAGCTTGCAATTGAACACGAGCCTGTGTTGGCCAGATCACGATCTGCATAACTCGAATGGCTTGTTTTCATTTTAGGAAGTCTAACCACGGCCATTTCCGCACTAGACTGTTATGGTGCTATTATTCCACTTTCACCATCCTATGGAATCCTGGGGTTTGCAGTTTAGGGAGAAGCCTTTGAGGGCAAAGGCAGAAATAATAGAGAAGGAATAGAGATGAGTTCCTGTGCCACAAAAAAGAAATGCAGTACATCAAGTTTCTGAAAAACTTTTCTTTTCAAAACCAGTAAAAGGCACCTCTGAAATGAAACAACCAAGTCAGGTGAGCTCTGCATAGGTAAGCAAAACCTCTGAGACAGCTTGAAGGCTTCTTCCAAAATGCATCCAGGGATTTTTTCTTCTTTCACCAGCCTCCCCTTTTCTTACGATTTTCATTTTGGTGTCCAAAGTTATAGATCTATACTTTTCTAACATGCTAAGTACAGCTGGTGAGGCATGCTTATTTCCTTCCCCTCTTTCTCTCTATTTTGCTGTTCATACATGCTCAATAAGGGATTCTGGAGGCAGCTGCTGTTTACTGTGTCTTTTGTAACCAGTTATGCACGGCTACAGCAAGATAGGTTGGAGCAAAATCCTATTTTTATCCTAGCACAATCATTTATTGCATTGTTTTCTGCAGAAACTCCGGTGCAACCCAACACTGAAAGTCTGTATTTCTCATCTTTCTCCTCATTTCAATGCTGCTTGAAAAAACCCAGCTAGACAGAGAACAAGAACAGAAGTGGGCGAGCTAGGCAGGTGGAAAAAGGTTTTGTAAAGCATTCCTATGAGAGGCCGTGCAAACTAAGGTATGCCTGCACATCAAAATCTTATGACCTGAATTTCAGTTCAGTCCTATGCTTGGCTGCTCAGGAATGAGTCTCATCAAGCTGAATAGGACTTTGTTGCTGTTGTGTGCCTTCAAGTCATTTCCAGTTTATTGTGGTACTGAGGTGAACCTATCGCATAGGTTTCTTGGCAAGGATTGTTCTCTGGGTAGGAGTTGCCTGTGCTTTCTTCTGAGGCTGAGAGAATGTGACTTGCCCAAGGTCACACAGTGGGGTTCCATGGTTGAGTGGGGATTAGAATCCTGTTCTGCAGAGTTGTAGTCTGATGCTCAGACTACTATACAATGCTGTCTCTCAGGAAATTAGGAAGAGGGTAGAAACATCCTGAGAACAGAGAACAGGTGAGGGATTGGACACAGCTACTGCCATCGTCCCAGTTTATTTGATGACCTAATGTATTCTTTTTAAAAAGCATTGTCTTGTAAGTAGGAACAAAATATTTTAGAAAAATATTATAGAAAAAGAGGGGAAATAGCCTAATAGATCACATGATTGGAAAAATATCGTTGAATTTTTTTTTTAAAGTGGGATGTATTGCAAGAAATAAAGTCCCTGTGCATTTGGGCTGTCTGGAAGAGACCTTAGTCACAGCCCAGTGCCAGTGTAGCCCCTGTGAATCATTGGATTGGATTGGTCCAGCTGGTGTGGAAACCCTAAAAGAGGGGCTGTTCTTACTAACTGAGTTCAGAAACAGAGGGAGAGCTGAGGTTGGAGAGGAGCTGCAATTGCTAGGAATAAGGATTAAGACCTTTTCACTTTGGATAAACCAGCAGGATTTTCAGTTATGCATTCAGAATAGGACAAAAGGATAAATTCCTTATAGTGGAATTTCTGTTCTGCATTTGCACTTATACTGTAAATTTTATTTAGCACTTTGAGTTTTGTCTCTGAGGCCATTTCCACACTAGACTGTTATAGTGCTTTCATTCCGCTTTCAACCTCCTATGGAATCCTGGAGTTTGCAGTTTAGGGAGGGGCCGGCCAGCCCCTCCCTAAACTGCAAACCCCAGGATTCCATGGGAGGTTGAAAGGGAATGATTTCTACAATTCTACATTTCTACAATTAAGCTCACAACTGGCAGTTCTTTGGATGCATGAAACTTTGGGAACACTGGATGTGTGTTCAGTGTAATATATAATCTGTTGTATTGTTTGATTTTTTATATATATAAATATATATATGTGTGTGTGTGTGTGTGTATATATATATACATATGTGCGCACACACATACATACACACATAGGTATATGTAGGACTTGCAATTGTCTTTTCAACGTTCATTTATGATCGGCTCCATAGAACCCAGAAGAGGTACACCAGTACAATCAACATTCTTATATCTTCTTTGAAATGAGCTGGAAGCCATAAGATAGCAGCATAGATATTTTAATCCGTTAACATATCCTACTGCCCCTCCTATGAGAGATGCCGTTTTCATAAACTGGACTTATTAATGACTGGAGGGCATGACTGAAGTCATGCTGACTGGAGAACATGTTTTGGGGTCAAGCTGACCTGAGACCTATTCTGGGTCATGAGTTTAGAGAGGATTAGGCAGGAAAGCCCAACATTGAAGGGTTTGTGCTAATCCTTTTGCCATCCAGGCTCTTTGCATTTCCAAAAACAATGAAAGAAAAACTGCCCAGATTGGTGAGCTATCAGAGACCATCACTTGATCTTGTCCTACAGAGATCATCCCTATGCACCCCATCTAACCAAACGTTAAGAGATTGTTATGAATCCCATCAATCTTTTGTCACTCAAGAATTAAGCAATCAGCTCATTCAATCTCATGAGAAACCCATTGTGGCTTTGACATTGCACCCCCTCGGGGCAGGAAATAGGGTATAAAAACCTCAGCTTTGACCTCAGCCTTTTTGCAGTATGTTGGACTTAGTATGTTGTATGTGGTGCTGCTGTTTCTCCGTGCTATTCTCGGATGCTGTCTAAGTCCCTCCGCTGTGATCCCTTCTGCAGGACTGGTAACTATCACCCTTTTCACTCCTAATTTCCCTCTATCCAGCCTTTCTGGCCTCACTTTCTGATAGCCTTGTATGGTTCTTAAGAGTGTCTGATTTCTCATGTGTTTGTCAATTCAAATAAAATATTTTGTTTAACTGGAGTCCTCTCTACGTTTAGCCCTGGTATATATAGATGAAAAGATCCTGCTGTTACTCTCCTCTCGCAGGCATCCTTTGAGCTATAATTCCCCCAAATTCTAAGGAGATGTGGGTGGATCCCAATGTCCTCCACCTCTTAAGTTGCATTGGTCATGTCTGGATTTTCTGTAGGCCAAAATCCTGTTGCACTGATTATGATCCTGCTTCTCTTTTGGCCTTCAGACTATCATCCCAAAATTCTCCATGACCACAGATTGATTGGAAATATATCTGTACCAATCAGTGCCTTTGAATTCCAGTGTTACCCTGATTTCTGGGGTCCCTTGGGGGGCACCTCAATGTGTTCCACGTGGTGGGGAATAGAAACTAGCCAGAGTACAAGCAGTAGCAATACGAGAGGCAGGGTAGCCTAGCGGAGTCTTTTTACCCAGTGTTTACGGGGTCAGGCCAAGCCAAAAACCAAACCAAAATGTCTAATAAATGATTTTATTGAATGCAAGTCTCACACATCAACACACTCACACACACACTCACTCAAGACCTATTAAGAAGCAAAAGAAAGTAAATTGGACAGAGGGAGTATTGAAGGGGCGTTGTTGGGGTAATACTGCACCTTGTCCTGAAGTCCTGAGCCCAAGAAGGCAGCAAAGAAGTGGGGCTCAGCACGGAGAGGGCTGAGGGGATTGCTCAGCAAATGAAGCGATGGTTGGCTGGGGTGACTGGGAGCGATCCGAAGAAACGCTCAAAAGCCGGGACTATTTGTAGGGGAAAAAGTACCTGGAGGACTAATCCTTTCGGGAGAACAATGGGTGTTGTGGTGGGCACGAAGCTCCACATTGGTAACTTCCTTGGTATGATGGGATTATTAGGTGTTGCCAAAGTCTCCGGATCTTTGGCTGTGTTTTGCGGTGTGACTTCTGGTCCTCGCCTGATGGGATATTTGCTCAGCTTGGGGCAGACACGCTAATCCTCTCAAGTCAGCATCTCGGGGCTGAGGACCCTTTGTTTACTGTGGGTTCACACATCTTGATGTTTCCTGGGGCTACGTGATAGGGATTTTACTGGCCTGAACTGGTTTTCGGTCTTTCATCCGTGCCCGCCTACGTGCCCCTTTGGGAGACTCCTCTGGCCCACGGAATTATACTTTAAAATTGTAGACCCCGGGGTAGAGTTTCTCCTTTGGAGTAACACCAGCATGCTCTCTTTAGTTCACTACTTGGTTGTATTGGTGTCTGATGCATGCAACCAAATTGACATGCTGGGAGTGTGAATGAGAAGATCCATACCTAATTCAGCACCTGGTGAAACAGCTCCTCAGCTCAGTTTGTGTTCCCAAAACTGTGTGTGCATTTCAGCAGCTTCGCAACAGCAATAGAAGCTTCAGTTGAAGCAGTTGTCTAATGTGCAAACTCACTGAATGGTATATCCAATTTAACCATCACTTGCAAAAAACTTTTTTTTTGAAGGGATGGATTGTATGAATTAACATTTGGGTAAAAGTGAATGGACCCTGCTTAATCTTTGATCAATAATACATAGACCCATTCACACTGCACTGTTATAGCACTATGATTCCATTTAATCTGTGATGGGTCCATCCTAGGAAATTCTGCTTCAAACCTGTGGAACAGTCTTCCTTTTAACTTCTGGCTGGAGGAGGATCTCACCTGTTTTTGTAAGGAGTTGAAGACCTTCCTCTTTGATTTGCTGGATTAAGCTGCTGAATTATGCCTGAGGTTGCTGAGATGGATAGTGGCTGGTGGGATGCTGGGGATTTTATGTATATTTATAGTGTTGTGTTTTATTGTCTTTGAATGTATACATCTGGTGTTCTTCCTTGAAATCAAGTTTGGCTCCTGCATACATTGTCTCACTCACCATATTTTGACAGAGAAATAGCAGTCCAGATCAGGCCCTGAGGTGGAGCAGTGACTGAATGGGGGCTCAGTCCCACTCTGCTCACTGAAGACAAGATGTGTACAGAGCCTGAGTGTAAGCAGGTGAGGTAACAACTGTTCAACAGTGGAATATAGATTACCTTGGAAAGTGTTGAACTCTCCTTTGTTGGGGATTTTAGAACAGGGTTTAGATGGCCATCTCTAGGGAGTGCTTTAGCTGTGGATTCTTGAACTGGCAAAGTGTTGGGCTAGGCGACCTTTGCTAGGTGACCTGTGTTGGACTCACCTTGAAGATGCAGCTCTGCAGCTTAGGTCTATTCCTGGACTCAGCCCTGCCCCTGAATGGTCAGGATTCTGCAGTGGTCATTTTACCTCCAAAGGTGGGGGACCTTGAGGTCCTCCAGCAATGTCAGCATCTCCTTTGAAAGGTTGAGAATTATAGCTTAGAGGAGACCTGCAAGAGCGGGTTGGGGTGGGGGCAACCATGGGACCTTTTCACCTGTGTGTGGCAATACTATCTGTAGGACACCAGTTGAGAGTCAAAAGAATGTCTTTATTGGGGAATTCACACACACAAGCAATCAATCAAGCAGTCTCATGAAGCACACAAGGCTGGCAAAGGTAAAGGAGAGAAAGATTGGATAGCAAGAGCTTTGGGGTGAAGTAGGGGATAATTACTGTTCCAGAAGTGGGGGACCAAAGCGAGAGGGCTCAAACCTGAGAGTTTGAGGGTATCTCAGGGCACAAAAATCAGGGAGCCAACGGACAGAGTGACACACCAATGTGTGGCCAAGGAGCTACAAATTGGCAGGCTTGGAGCCAGGATTTAACTACCCTTTTTCTGCCCTGAAGGGGAGCGTGTTAATTGCTCTCTGACAAATCTGGCAAAAGGGGTCTGGAAAGTTCTGATTGTCTTTGCAGCAGGTGACAAAGTATTGAGGGAAATAATGATAGCCTCTTAATGACTGGAAAGGTAAGAAATCAAAGGGACAGTTTGCTCCTTCCAGCAGCTTCATTTGCTATTGTTCTCTAGGCTTGGGAGGACCATTTGCAACCCATTGGGTTGGGCTCTCCGGCTGTTCCTCCTGAAATTATGACTTGACCGTGCTAAGAGCCTTTGTCTTAGCTTCGAAGCTTCCATCTGAGTCCTTTTCTTTCCACATGGCTTTCAGCTGTAAGTGCAAGATTTATGTTTATTTCAAATGATATTGCCAATTAAATGATGTTTATAGCCAATTATGCTGCATCACTGATTGGGCATGTACAGCATGATAACAGCCAAGAGTGCATTTGCCAAGATGTGCCTGTTCCTTGGGATGTCTGACTTGGCCCAGATGACACATGCCTTAGTTACATCCTGACTGGAGATTATTATACACTCTACATGGGGATGCCTTTGAAGAGTGTTCAGAAACCTCAGCTGATCCTAAGAGCTACAGCCAGATTGCTAACACATGCTGGTTACAGAGAGCACACGATTTGTTGCAACAGCCCCGCTGTTGGTTTTGACCTATAATGTACCATGTAGCTCAGTGTGATGGAGCCTGGAGGTGTGGCAGGACAGCCCCAGCAACAGGTTGCCAGGTAATTTTTCAGATTCCTTCAGTTCTATTTCCAGAGAGAGAGGTTGAGAAAGACCTCTAGGATAGAGCCCTTCAATCAGCTGGGGGGGTTGTCTAAATGAGACTGGTTGTCTTCTCAGAGGTCTAGAGAGAGAGAGAGACACACAGAAGAGAAAGCAAACCATTTTGAGTTGGGTCAGAAGGTGTGACCCCGATTTGAGAATTAAGCCTTTGAGCAAAAGGGAAGCCAAAGGCTTATGCATATATTAAAGTTCTATACTTGTATACTAAGGCCATTTCCACACTACACTGTTACAGTGCTATTATTTCACTTTCAACATCCTGTGAAATTCTGGGGCTTGTTGTTTACTGAGGCCAAAGAGCTCTCTGGCTGAGAATTCTCAATGCCCCTCCCTCAACTGCAAACCTCTGGATTCCATAGGATGCTGAAAGTGCAATAATAGCACTATAACTGTTTAGTGTGGAAATGGTCTGAGTTAAGCTATAAGAAACTGGATAGACATCTTTTGGAGTTCTGTATTTCTTGGATATACTTATGATACCCAATACCTTTCCCTGTTATTTTAATAAGGATTACAATTATATTTTTTATAAATTCTGACATAGTTGAGCAGTTGCTATTAGTTCTAATCAATGCTACCACAGATCAGTAAATCATTCTGAATAACAACTGAGAAGCTTTACCCTTTATACACTAAGGTGGTGGTTTTAAAGGGAAAAGGATGGCTGTATAAGGGGGCAAGGTGCTTTAGCAGACTGGGAAGGAAGCTGCCATTCCAGTCTGTTGAATGAGGAAAAGCAGGCCTGGCCTTGACACTCAGATCCAGGCTGTTTGAAGGGCCATACCTTCCCATATCTCCTGCCTGAATTTTACGATCTGCAGGGGAGACACTTCCCTCTATCCCATTGCCTTCATGGGAACGGTTGGTGGGAAGGTGGGAGAAAGCCTTCTTGTGACTTCTTCAACACTTTGGAACTTCCTTCCTAGGGAACTTAGGATGGCTATGCTTTCCTTTTAGTGGCAAATTAAGACTTTTCTTTTCCAGCAGGCCTTTGGAAATGGATTTTAATAACAGAAAGGTGACTTTTATGGTGCTGTGCTGTTTTTAATCTGATTTAAAGCAAGATTTTAATTGGCTTTAATTCTGTAGTTAATACTGTTTTATCTTAATTTTGTATTTTTTTAACTATATGTGTTTTATTGTATTCTTTGGGTTTTTTTTTTTTTGTAAGCTGCCTTGAGTCCCAGCCTTGGAAAAAGATGGAATATAAATAAAGGGATGGATGGATGAATGGGTATTTGCTTCTTCTATTGTAGGTACACATATTTAGCCACTTCTTTCAAATAACAAAGCTATAACTTTTCCCCATGTAACAAAGATGCAGCTGTGGCTGGAATCTTCTTGGCTAGTCCCAGGTTGAGTAAACCCATGAAATCAGTTGTTGAATGGTGCGCCAACATGTTGGTGAATCCAGTTATTCAACAGGTCTGCTATAGCTGGGACTAAAAATAGGACTGAAGCCCATGTCAAATGGTTACCCTTGTAGAACTCTCCTTTCACAAAACTTAGCTGAATACATACATTGCACAACAGCCAAAAAAGTATAACAACTTATATAAGGGAACTTGCACAGAGTTATGACACTAACAGGATTCTGGACATTTTCTCTGATTCTAGAGGTAAGGTGAAATGTTACAAAATCTTGTTACCCTCCTTGTTGGGGCTCCCTTAAGAGGATTCCCAAAAGCTGTCAAAATTGTGGGGAAAATTAGCTTAGAGCACTGTTTAGCTACAAGAGGGAGGGCAACTTATTAGGACCTTTAAGCTCTATGTCTACGGAGTCAGATCAGTGAACAAAAACAAATTCAGAGTAAACCAAGTAATGTTTTATTGAAAAGTAAACAAATAAGACAACAATCACACACAACTAAATAAAAAATAGGAAATAGAAATGAAGTCAGGAATAAGCAATACGACCTGTTTCACGAGGTCCTTAGCAGATGGAGAGAAAATGGAATTTCCTTGGAGCTTGCTGTGCAAACTGGCAGCAGGACGGGATGAAACTGAAAGAGCGGCCCACTCAACTATCGAACTCAGGGGTTTTTATGCCTGTGACTCGTGTCATAAACTTTGAGAACAAAGTTAACTTTGAAATGCACCAAAAGGGTTAGAAGTGGAATAAAACATATCAATCATGCAGCCCAAATGTATGGTCTGTTATTTATGGGCGCGAATCAGGTATCTTGTGAGATGAAAGGAATAAGCCAGGCAGATCCCAGATAACAATTCAAGCTTTGAAATGCCCGCCTAAGAGAGGAAGGTTGGAATTCCCATCATTAACAGCTGCTTCCTTGTGACTGTTTTTCTCAGGCAAACATGAGCCAGAGTGCATTGAGAGGTCAAATTATTTGATATCACAAAGGGATATCTAGTTCTCAAAGTTAGATGCCTAAAATCACAGTTACAATCTTGTGACTTGTAGTTCTGCATAGTACTTCGAATTCTGTGGTAGGATGCTGTAGTGATGTAGCTCAAGAGTATTCTAAGCTCCTTTCCAAACTACAGACCCCAGGATTCCATAGAGTGGAGCCATGACCAGTTAATGTGGTGTCAGATTACTGTAAGTGCATAAATCAGCAGGAAACAAAATTAATAATCTGGGGGTGTTGGGGTTGTTTAAGGTTTCTTGGCAGGCTTGCGGAGCATGAAAAGGTGTCTTGGGGGACATATGGTGCTGAAAGATACACTTTCCCCAGCCCTCTTTTAAAGCTACATCGTGCACATACAAAAATCAAATGCTGTTCTCCTCTTCCAGCACCACTCAATGTGAGATTTACTTCCCTGCCTGGAGACCCTATGAAGCATGGCTGTTCCCTGACACCTCAGCTGGCCCCCTGAGACTTGGCAACGCTGCGTTAAACTCACTAAAAATGCAGAAAGCCAGCTCTATCCATTGACAACACAGCTGCGGTTCCATAGCGGGGAATCCATCTTTTGCTGTCGGAGCAATCATGAAATGCTATATGGGCAAGGCAAGAAGGGAGGGAGGAAAGAATGGAATTAAAGTTGTTGGTGGGGAGGAAGAAATAATAGTAATTGCCGTCCTGGAAGAGAGCGAAGGAAAGAGCAAAATGCTTTCATTTCAAGCTTTCATTGCTGGCAGGGAAGCTTTCATAGAATAGAGTGGGTTCAGAGATTAAAAGCAGAGGCTGTACCCTAGAGTGAGTAGGAAAACAGTGGCATCATCTTTTAGATGGCTTCCTGAAGTTAAGAAATGTAAGAGAATGTATCCAGTGGGCTAATTTTAAAGCAAAATGTGCTGGGAGTGAAGTTAGATTAAATGTTACCTGTTTGTCTCAGATATGGAAGGCACATTTTCCCCTTTCATGCCGTCCTAACTGACAGCCAGTGTGGATTCTAGAATCATAGAATCACAGTTGGAAGAGACCACAAGGGTCATCCAGTCCAGCTCCATTCTGCCATGCAGGAATTCACCAGCGAAACATTCCCAATAGATGGCCATCCAGCCTCTGTTTAAAAATCTCCAAAGAAGGAGACTGTCATACTCCCAGGCATGGCATTCCACTGTTGAACTGCTCTTACTGCCAGGAATTTCTTCCTAATGTTCAGATGGAATCTTTTTTCCTATAGTTTGAAGCCATAGCTCTGTGTCCTAGGCCATTTCTGCACTAGCCTGTTATAGCACGATGATTCCACTTTCAACATCCTCTGGAATCCTGGGGTTTGCAGTTTTGGGAGGGGCCATTAGGAAATGGCCCTAATCTCTGGAGCAGCAGAAAACAGCCTTGCTCCAAACAGCCTTGCTCCATCCTCCATATGACAAATATTTAAACATAACTATCGTGTCACCTCTTAACTTTCTCTTCTCTGGGCTAAACAGACCCAGCTCCCTAAGCTCATAGGGAAGGGTTCCTAGGCCTACCATTTTGTCTGCCCTCCTCCGGACACGTTCCAACTTGTCAATATCCTTATTGAACTGTGATGCCCAGAGCTAGACAGAGTAGTCCAGGTGGGGTCTGACCAAAGCAGAATAAAGTCATTTCTTTTGATCTAGACACTATACTCCTACTGATGCAGTAGTATTTCCTTGGGACATTCTGAGGGATTCTCCTCCAGTCTCCAATTTTAACTCCTTTTGTTCCTTTTTAAGATGGACTTGTTTTCTTTTTGCAACATCCACCATTCCTAGCAATTGAGTATTCTGGGAGCTGAAGTCTAAAAACGCCTAGAAGGCCACATGTTCCCCTTTTCCATCTGCTCAAGTGAACAGATGAGACCTGACTGCTTTCCTTATGTACAGTTGTTTATAACGATTGTGACATGAGAGACTGGAGAAGATCCATGCCGTTGAAATGCACCTGGTGCCTTTTGAACAACATCATAAACCATTTACGGGTATTTTTAAACACTGACAACAGACTTTACTTATTTGCAGGCAGGCATTTTATTAGATTGCTCTGCTGGCGTATTTCTGAAGAGATGTCTCCTGACACAAAAATATACAATCTGATGCTGTATATTGTGACTGCTCCATGTTGAGTTGTGTCAACAGAGCGTCGATAACTATCTTCTTTTACTCTTGGTTCTGAATGCTAGAGAAATACAATGAATGCTGAAGTGCTTATATCCTCGGTGAGACATTTCTGCCTTTTTGCTCTTTTCTTGATTTGCACCGGTTGTTTTGAATGAAGCTCTGCCTTTTGCTTTTGTATCCACTATGCAGTTAGTAATTCATCAGTTTCTTCTCTGTGCCGCAAACAATGAAATCAAAGGCAGCTTTCCTACAGAAACAGAAACAACATGATGACAGGTAGCCCTACCATCAAATCATTCTTACTTTATTAGACTAGAGGAGTGTGTGTGTGTGTGTGTGTGTGTGTACACACACACACACACACACACACACATATATATATTGGGAGAGAGAGAGAGCCAAAGTGGTGTTTGGGTTTGACCAAAGGACAGCAATCCTGGAGACCAGAGTCTGATTTCTGGCTCAGCCATGGAAACCCACTAGGTGACCTTGGGCATGTCACACACTCTCAGCCCCCGAAAACCCTGTCATAGGTTCACCTTAGAGCAGCCATGAGTCAGAAACAACTGTAAGGCACATAACAACAACACGAACCAAAAGTGAACCCAATACTGCAGGTGTTCTTTGCCAGTGAAAAATTCATATTGCTAAACCAATGCTTTTCAGGGAATTGCATCCACCATTACTGATTTTTGTGACAGAGGTTGTGTGTGTGTGCCCGTCCCTCCACCTTCACACGTAGGGCTTGTGAGAATGTGAGAGAGGGCCTTCTCAGTGGCTGCCCCTAGACTTTGGAACTCTCTCCCTAAGGAGGCTAGAATGGCCCCCCTCCTTGCTCTCCTTCTTTCGGCAGGCCAAAAATTTTATTCAGATAGGCTTTTAGAATTGAAAAAGGACTGTAAATACTACATTGTTTGAGTTGTATTTTTTTAATTTTTAACAGTATGTGTTTTAAATATGGTTCTTAGTTTAATTCCATTTTAATATGGTTTTTTGTATGTTTTATCTATGATCTTCTGAATTTTAAGCCATCTTCATTCCCAGTCTCAGGGAAAAGGTGGGATAATACTAATACTAATATTAATAGCAACAGCAGTAGCAGCAGCAACAACAGTTGACAAAGCCTCTGACAAGTGAAGCTTCTTTTTACAGTCTTTTTATGCCTTCTAGCCCCCTTTTCTTCCGCCTTCTCTCTCCAGCTGGAAGTTTATTAGGAGCATCAGCACTGGAAGAATGGTAAAGGAAGGCCAGAGAAACACAGACTTTCAGTGTTGGGTTCCAGCAGCATGGTTGCAGAGTGTCAATATGTGGAGATTTGGGCCAGACAGGGCTGTGACTAATCATGCCTGCTTTAATTCTCTCTTCCTGGAAAAGCAGCACCCTTTTATATATTTACCACCCCCTAGGCTTCCTCTCCACACTTATATCTCCCTTCTGCTTTCCCTAAACACACAACCCTTGTGGATATAGGGCAAAGCATTTATCCCAACTGAATGTGTCAATTGTGGTAGCATGTGTGACTGAGCTCAAATTAAAGAGACACTGTATGGAGGCTGCTCTTTAAAAAAATAAAAAATAAAATCTTTATTAAACTAACTGATAAGGAAAAGATATTTGGCAACTAAATGTTATCAGACAGAAAAAACACTTTCAGCTCTGAACAGGCAAACACTTCCTCAACTCTCTCTCTCTGTCTCTGAAGGAACTGTTTCTCCTTTCAAACTCACAGAAGGAACTCATGTAAAGTCGAAGGCTTTCACGGCTGGAATCCATAGGTTGTTGTGGGTTTTCCGCGTTTTGAGGCCGTGTTCTATTAGTATTTTCTCCTGACGTTTTGCCTGCATCTGTGGCTGGCATCTTCAGAGGATAAGGAACTCACAGAAGGAACTCTTTTTCAAACCTTGTTCCTGTTATTTTTCTGTTGTGCTCACTCCCCCACCTAGTCTCTCCCTCTGGCTAACCTGGGTTCTTTAGTCAGCAAACCAATCAAATTAAATTCCTCTCTTTTGCTAGGGCAGCTCTGCTGGCTATGCCCCTCCCCAAGGTTAATCACAGTAAGCAATACCAAAAGCTTGAGCTGGGAGAGAATGAGATTTTATCCTAATTTATCCTACTTTGGCTGTGTTTGCTTCCCTGCAATAGGCAAGATAAATAGCAACTTCCTCCAGAATCACTTACTGACCAGGTATGAACAACAAAAGAGAAGAAAAGCTAGAGAACAGATGAACCTGCTCCACCAGCTACTTTCACCATTTTTTTTAAGCATAGCTCTATAAATTTGGCCACCAAAACAGAAATCCCAAGAAAAACATGGAGGCTCGAAATAGAAGAGTTTTCAAACATTGTCCCTCTCTCCAAAAAAAAGAAGATGCAGGAAACTGCAAGTCAGTCAGTTTGACCAAAATACCAGAATTTTTTTTTTTTTTTAGAATGGATTATATAGGAATCTATCTACATTGCTGGGGCCAGATGGGTTCTGTCAAGAAGAAATCTTGTCAAACTAATCTTATACCCTTTTTGATCAGGTCTTACTAGTTTAGTAAATGGTGGGAATGCTGTGGACATCATTTATCTGGATTTCAGTAAAGCATTTGATATGGTCTCCCATTATATTTTGATTAGCAAACTGACTAAATATGGAGTAGATGGAAACATCATCAGAGAGATCCATAATTGGTTGGAAAACCATACTCAAAGAGTTGTTATCAGTAGCTGTGCTTTAAATTGGAAGGAGGTCTCAAATGGAGTGCTGCAGGGTTCTGTCCTGGGGATAACACTCTTCAATATTTTTTTAATCAATGATTTAGATGATGGGGTAGAGAGAAACCTTATCAATTTTGCAGATGATACAAAACTGGGAGGATTAGCTAACACTGGAAGAAAGGAACAGAATTCAAAAGTACCTTGGTAAGCTAGAAAACTGGGCTGAAATTCATAAAAAAAAATCAACAAAGACAACGCAAAATTCTAAATTTAAGCCAAAAAAAATCAAATGCACAGATGTAGGATGGGAGGATACTTGGTTCAGCAGTACCACATGTGAAAAAGACCCCAGGTTTATTGCTGATGATGAGTTGAACATGAGCCAGCCGTGTGATGCTGCAGCAGAGAAGGCAAATGTTACTTTAGCCTGCATTAATGGAAGCATAGTTTACAAGTTGAGGGAATTAATAGTCCCACTATGATCTGCGCTGGTTGTGCCTCATCTGGAATATTGTGTTCTGATCTGGTAGCCTCATTTTAAAAAAGGATGTAGACAATTTGGAGCAGGTATAGAGAAGGATGATAAGAGCTGTGGAAAACAAAACATAAGAAGAAAGGCTGAAGGAGTTCGGCATGTTCAGTTTGGTGAAGAGAGAGTGGAGAGGTGACATGATTGTATTCTTTAAATACCCCAAGGGCTGCCGCAAAGAAGAGGGTGCAGTCAGAATAATTCAGGCCACACTATTTCTGATTTCTATGTATGGTTATGAAACCTGGACAATGAAACTCAACTGAAATGTACAGGTTCTATGGGAACCATGGACTGCTAAAAAGACAAATGAATGGGTCTGTTACTCTAAGAGGTGGGGACCACTTCTAGGGGTCCACCTGCAGTGCCAGCATCTCCTTAGAATTTGGGGGAATTATAGCTCAAAGGAGGCGTCTGAGAGGAGGGTAATGGCAGGATCTTTTCACCCATGTGTAGCAGTACTTACTATAGAGAGGACTCTAGTTAAAGGTAACAAAATATTTTATTTGAATTGACAAACACAAGAGAAATCAGACATTCTTAAGAACCATATAAGGTTATTGGAAAGTGAGACGAGAAAGGCTGGATAGAGAGAGGTTGGGTGGAAAGGGTGATACTTACCAGTCCTGAAGAGGGGATCACATCAGAGTGGCTCAGACAGCGTCTGAGGGCAGCATGGAGGAAGAGCACTCTGGGGCACCAGGTACAGCATACTATGTTTGATGTGCTACAAATGGCTGGGGTCGAAGGTGGGGTTTATCCATCTTATTTCACACCCTGAAGGGATGCATTGAGAAAGCTGTATTGGCTTTTCCCAGAGTCTCACAAAGGGGTTCAGAATGGGCTGGTTGCTTAACTCTGGAATGACAAAACATTGATGGGACTCATGACAATCTCCTACTGTTAGGTCAGTCAGATAGGGTGTATAGGGATGATCTCCATAGGGTAAGATCAAGGGATGGTCTCTGATTGCTTGCTAATCTAGGCTGTTCATCTTTTATTGTATTCGGAAGTGCAAAGAGCCTGGCGTGGTGAAAGGATTAGTACAAACCCATTAGCGTTGGCTTTTCCCATTTAATCCTCTGTGGACTTATGACCCTGAACACGTCTCAGGTCAGCTTGACCCTGAAACATGCTCTTCAGTCAGCATGGCCTCGATTGTGTTCTCAGGTCATTAATAAGTCCAATTTAGGAAAATTGCATATCTCATAGGAAGGGTGGTAAGGTATGACAACAGGTACTAGAGCAAATCAGGCCTGAATTCTCGCTAGAACCAAGATGTCTAAGGCCGGCCAGCCCCCCCCCCAAACTGCAAACCCCAGGATTCCATAGGATGTTGAAAATGGAATGATAGCGCTGTAACAGTCTAGTGCGGAAATAGCTTAAGATAAGGCTCTCATTTCGGAACCGCTTGCTATAATCTTTGAGAAATCTTGGACGACAGGAGAAGTTCCAGCAGACTGGAAGAGAGCAAATGTTGTCCCCTTCTTCAAGAAGGGAAAAAAAGAGGACCCAAATAATTATCGCCCTGTCAGCCTGACATCAGTACCCGGAAAGATCCTGGAGCGGATCATCAAACAGTCAGTTTCTAATCACTTAGAAAGTAAGGCGGTAATCACGAGAAGTCAACATGGCTTTCTCAAAAATAAGTCATGCCAGACTAATCTTATCTCTTTTTATGATAGAGTTACTAGCTTGATAGATGAAGGGAACGCTGTGGATGTAGCATACCTCGATTTCAGTAAGGCCTTTGACAAAGTTCCCCATGACATTCTTGCAAAGAAACTAGTAAAATGCGGGCTGGACAGGGCTACTGTTGGTGGATTTGTAACTGGTTGACCAACCGAACCCAAAGAGTGATCACGAATGGCTGCTTGTCATCCTGGAGAGAAGTGACTAGCGGGGTGCCACAAGGTTCTGCCCTGGGCCCAGTGCTGTTCAATATTTTTATCAACGACTTAGATGAAGGAGTAGAGGGCATGCTCATCAAATTCGCAGATGATACCAAATTGGGAGGGGTTGCTAATATGCCAGAGGACAGGATCAAAATTCAAAATGACCTGGACAGATTGGAGAGCTGGGCCAAGGCTAACAAAATGAAATTCAACATAGATAAATGTAAGGTCCTACACTTAGGTAGAAAAAATGGAATACAGAAATATAGGATGGGGGACACGTGGCTGGGTAGCAGTACATGTGAAAGGGATCTAGGAGTCTTCATAGACCACAAGCTGAACATGAGTCAGCGGTGTGATGCGGCAGCCAAGAAAGCCAATGCAATTATGGCTGCGTCAATAGGAGTATGGTGTCTAGATCGAGGGAGGTACTGGTACCACTCTACTCTGCTTTGGTTAGACCTCATCTCGAATCCTGTGTCCAGTTCTGGGCACCCCAATTCAAGAAGGACATGGTCAAGCTGGAGCAAGTCCAGAGGAGGGCGACCAAAATGGTGAGGGGGCTGGAAGCCATGCCCTATGAGGATAGACTTAGAGAGCTGGGTATGTTTAGTCTGCGGAAGAGAAGGTTAAGAGGGGACATGATAGCTATGTTTAAATATTTGAAGGGATGCCATGTAGAGGAGGGAGCAGGCTTGTTTTCTGCTGCTCCAGAGACCAGGACAAGGAGCAATGGGTTCAAGCTGCAGGAAAGGGGATTCCACCTGAACTTCAGGAAAAACTTCCTGACAGTCAGGGCTGTCCGGCAGTGGAATATGCTGCCTCGGAGTATAGTGGAGTCTCCTTCCTTGGAGGTTTTTAAGCAGAGGCTGGATGGCCATCTGTCCAGAGTGCTTTGAGGGTGTTCCTGCATGGCAGGGGGTTGGACTGGATGGCCCCTGGGGTCTCTTCCAACTCTACATTTCTATGATTCTATGATTCATGCTTTGGGAAATATTATGAGATGGTATGACCCATTGAAAAAGACAATGGTGCTCCCTGAAAACAATAGGAAAAGAGGGAGGCCCTACTATAGGTGGATTGGTTCAATCAAGGATGCTACAGCCTGAGTTTGCAAGGCCTGAACAGGGCAGCTGATATCCAGGGCTCTTCCGAGTCTCTCGTTCATAAGGCTACCATAAATCAGAGTTGACTTCATTACAAAGAGCAACAAGAAGAATGCAGGAAAGCAACACCTGAAGTTTTGAATGTCAAAAAAGTGGAAGTCATGCGCATTACATTTGGCAGTAAAACACGTGCTTAAAATGCATATAGATATGAATTGATTTGCTAATCAAAACCAGCCATTTGTGTACATTGGATGTGAGAACTGGGTTTTTAGAACTGGAGCTGCTGGATTTATAAGCTACTTAGTGAGAACGTGTTTGCACTTTGCGACTAATCCCTTATCCTGCCCAGGGCTCCATTAACACCATATCTGGTCAACTGATAACGCAACATTGTTTTGATGGTGGATTTTAAAAAAAAAAAAATCAAAAGGGAGATTAGTCCAATGACTTTTCAAAAACTGAATTTTGTGGGTGCCTTCTTTGCAGAGGTATGGTTTTCTATTTATTTGTTCTTTCCTGTGGAAAGTCATGCTATTTCCCTATCCATATTTGGTCGTCTTTCTGCCACTCCAAGAAAGGCAAAAGGTGCCATCAGCGATTCCTTGGGAGAAAACCGGAAGGCAGAGAGTTCAGCCAAGACCAAACAGACATCATAGGCCCATAGCATAGACTCAGATAGATGAAAATGAACAGGGCCTGTGAAGGTGCATTTATTAGAATAAGTGGGACACTGTCTCCCCCCCCACTAGCTCAATCTTTCTCTATCCATCCTACTTCTCTGCATTTTTACTTATAACTAGTGACAGCTGATTGCTTCCATGTCAATGAAGTGCTGGATCCACACTAAGTTTTGGTCTGAATTTTAAAGGTGCTGGATTCTATCTCCCCATTTGCTTTGCTACCATGGACAGTTGCTTTAAAGTTCAGACTAAAACCCAGAGCAGATTGACTAGCATGGAACCCACCTGCTACTAGCTCTGCTTGTAACCGCTCCATGCACTCCTCTCAGAAAAGGAGAAGTAAGTATGGTTTTGTGGCAACCTATTGAATCAATGCAATGGCCTAACGCTTCACTTCAAGGTGACCTTGGGCAAGTCACACACTCTCAGCCTCAGAGAAAGGCTGAAGCAAACCTCCTTTGAACAGGTTCTGCTAAGCAAACCTAGTGATAGGGTCACCTTAGGGTAAGTTACTTGAAGGTCCAAAGCAGCAACGGATCTTGTTGATACTAACTTATAGGATACAGGCCTCTGAGTGCCATCTTCAGCTTCTTTAAGGCAACCCCTGGTTAGCAACGTATACTTTGATTAAATTTTCCTAAGTATTCTGTTCTGTCTTTGGTGTGAGTGTTGAGTCTTGAGCTATCCATCTTACTTACTTATGTTTTATAAATATACTTCCAATGAACTGAACTGTGTGTGTTTTGTTAATCCTCAAAGGGTGGACAGATAATCCAGACTTTATAGATTGTTTGGTTAACGTGTCACTGAGGAGTAATGCAGCTGCTCCTGTTGCTAGGAAAAAAAATAGTAAGAGCATTAGCCATTACACTTGCTATATCATAGAGGGTTAATTGATTAGAAATTGCCTACCTGGGGATGGCTGAGAGAGTGAGAATGTAAAAGGGACCTCCCTGTTGGGGATGGAGAAGAAGGACTATAAGGGAATAGTCATGCTGACTTGTGTGCAAAGGTATGTGATGGCTTCTTTATCTGCTATGCAGTAAATCCACTTAGAGTTTTATCTATTCTGCTTTGGTTAGACCTCACATGGAATACTGTGTCCAGTTCTGGGCAACACAATTCAAGAAGGATATTAACAAGCTGGAATGTGTACAGAGGAGAGTGACCAAAATGGTGAAGGGTCTGGAAAGCATGTCCTATGAGGAGTGGCTTAGGGAGCTGGGCATGTTTAGTCTGACAAAAAGAAGGTGCAGAGGAGACTGATAGCCATGTTTAAATATTTGAAGGGATGTCATGTTGAAGACGGAGCAAGCTTGTTTTCTGCTGCTGTGGAGACTAGGACATGGAGCAATGGCTTCAAACTACACGAAAAGAGATTTCACCTAAACATCAGTAAGAACGGCCTGATGGTAATTGCTTTCGAGAGTGGGACGCGCTGCCTCAGAGTGTGGTAGAGTCACTTTCTTTGCAGGTTTTTAAACAGAAATTGGATGGCCATTTGCTGGGGGTGCTTTGAGTGTGTGTTCCTGCATGGCAGAATGGGGTTGGACTTGATGACCATTGTAGTCTCTTTGAACTCTATGATTCTATGAAGAGAAATTTGCCTGGCTTTGGATTCAAGAATGGAGGCATAGTGCACTGAAGACAGCAGCTTAATGACACAGTGCTGGTCAAAATGTCAGCATCACTGGTGAGCAGTCTTGCACTGAACCAAATATGTGCCACACCATTTATGGCAGTTTTGGAAAATCTGCCTAACAGCAGCATACAACAATGTATAGCAGTTCATAGGAGGGTACTGGAGTTGTAGTAGCCAGTCATGAAACAACAATCATTAAGCCATACGGAAAATCACAATGCTAGCACAATGTAAAAATTACTAATGTTGAACCCTTTTCTTACATTTCAGATTGTTACTGCTATCAGTAGAAAGCACCAATTAGTTGAGGACAGGATCAGAATGCACTAGTAATGCTTAGTCTGCTTTTCCTCAAGATTCTTCAGAGACTTATAACTGTAGCTTCTAAATTTTTCCCTGATTCAGGATACTATTCTTTTACTTTGCCTCAACTTTATTTTGGCCTAATAGTTAAATGGCCTCTGATCCTTCCATTCATATTCTATACCAGAGGTGCGAATCTAGCAGGCCTCCAAATATGGTTGAACTACAACTCCCATCAGCCCCAGCCAGAAAAGCCAGTGCTGAGGAACAGGAGCTCATCCAACCGCATCTGGAGGGATAGTTTCCATCCCTTTTCTAGAGGAACTGTCCCGGGTGCTGAACCTAGTTAGGCGATAGTGTTAGCTCTTTGAAAGTGTGGAATAAAACCAAAATTGGATCTGTTATTTTCGTAACATGGAAACCACTAGATTCCTATGGTGAAGGACCTACAAATGCAATGGCCCCTCTACTTTCATGAGGGTTCAGGGTGCAGAACCCTCATGAAAGTGGAAAAATCACGAATAACTCGCTCCCACTCTCCTCTCATTCCCTTCCAGGGCTCTTCCCATCCTGTTCCCATGCAAAATGGAAGGCACAGGGGGTGGAGGAAAGCTACCACGAGCCTTCCTTTCCCCTTTGGAGCTACCCCTGCCATTCCTATGCATTTCCTCCTGGTGCTGAGAACTTGCATGAGCCTCCCCCCACTTTCCATTTTGTCTCAGCAGGAGTTCTCTGCACCAGGGGAAAATGCATAGGAATGGCAGGGGGAGCTCCAGGGCCGAGGGGAGAAAGGCTCATGTGAGCTTCCTCCCCTTTCCTTTCTGTTTTGCATGGGAAGGGAAAGGAAGGAGCTCTGGAAAGGGGAAAAGAAAGCTTGCGTGAGCTTTCCCCACCGCCCCCTTCTGTTCTGTTCTGCATGGGAAGAGAAAGGAAGGAGCTCTTTCCATTTTGCCCCAACATGAATTCTTTGCTCTGGGGCAAAATGCATGGGGACGGGAGGAGAAGGCATGCATGCTCATGAATAATCGAATCCGTGAACGTCAAACCCACGAATGTGGAGGGAGAACTGTGCCCACAGCCAAAAATGAGCCCCCAAGGGCTCTTTCCTATTTATTTATTTGCCTCTTCCACATTCTCACCCTACTCCATAGATCGGTAAAAAGCCCCCCTCCAGCCCTCTCACATGACTACGGGACAGAGTATGGAAAAAGTTACTTTTTGGGGACAGCAACTGTAAAATCTTCCCACAAGCATGGCCCATTGGCCATGCTGGCTAGGAGATTCTGGAGTTGTCCAAAAAATACCCTCTTGATGTTCTGCACTCTAGAAAAGTGCTACTCAAAGAGGTGCCCATGGACTGGTCCCAGTTTCTGAAGCATTGTCTGGTGAGGCCAGCCGAGCTTCCATGAAAGAAAAATAGTTGAAGCCAATGGTCACAAATATGGTATCAGTCTCTGCCATATTAGGGGCTAAAAATTGCCAGTCCCCCACATCTAACAGATCAGGAAGCATTGCTTTCAAACACTCTGCAACCCCCAAAGTCAGCTGTCTGTGTGCGTGCGTGTGTGTGTGTGTAGAATGGGAACATCACTTTTTATTACTTGTTTCTCCGAGGAAGAAAAGGTGGGGGTGAACAGCAAATGTGAGCACTGAAAATGGCCCTTGCTTTTACCCTGTATTGATTAACCCAAGGAACTAGCTGAGTGCATTAGATTGCCGGCATTCAGCCCTGCATACAGCTGGTGAAAGGTACACACCGCATGGTCTTGCCTGTATTGTGCAGCTAATGACACCAGTAATCAGAAAGTGTTATATTTAGGATTGTATTACTGTAAGAGGTACGGCGGCCGTACATCGTATGCTTTCTGCCAGCTCCTTGGAGCGCCATGCTTCTAACACCCCAAATGGGTCTGTTAGGAACAAAACTTCCACAGGGTTCTTTATGTCTTCCAGAAAGTGAAGGAAACAACGGTGCTATTGATCGGCAGCAAGGTACCACAGGAGAATAGATGGTGGGGAGGGGGAGGAGGGAAGTGAAAAGGAGGGGAGATGATGGTGTTTGAGCCAGAGGATAAATCAACCTTCCATCAACCGAATCTAAGGCAAGAAGTATTGTCTTCCATCTATAAAGATGAAGACAGGAAGAAAGTTATGATGGATGGACAAGTGTCTATCCATCCGCTTGGTATGTGACTAAAAGGTTTGTTTTGAATTAAAGTTACAGTTCTTCTTCATCTCACACATGTCAAAAGTGAAGCAAACAAAGTAAGAATTCTTCTGTGAGTCATCGGCCACATTGCAAATGTCAAACAGGGTTTCTCAACTGGGGTTCTTTGGAACTGTAGGGTTCCATGTGAGGTTGTTGGGTGTTCCATAAGAAATTAAGATAAAAAAAAAGCACTGTTTTTTTTTAACCATAGATATAATAAAGTTTATGCAGGGATTCCCTGAGACTTGAAAATTATTTCACAGGTTCTAACTGAGGGTAGAGCTTTGAGAATGGCTGGTCTAGACACTCCACCAGCAATTTGGCATGAATCCTATATTTTAGTCCCACCAAGGATAGACCCATTTAAACAATTGCTGAGAGGCGAGTCAACCCTTATTGCAAAACTATGGATTCAATGGGTCTATGGTAGTAGGCATTATGAACAGAAGGGTGGGAATCACACAGAACTTTGTGAATATTGTGTCGAGTTCTGGGCACCTCATTTCAAGAAGGATATTGACGAGCTGGGACATGACCAGAGGAGAGTGACCAAAATGGTGAAGGGTCTGGAAGCCATGCCCGATGAGGAGAGGCTTAGGGGGCTGGGTATACTTAGTCTGCAGAAAAGAAGGTGAAGAGGGGACATGATAGCCATGTTTAAATATCTGAAAGGATGTCATATCTATGATTCTATGATTCTATATCGAAATATTTGAAGGGATGTCATTTTGAGGAGGGTGGGCTTGTTTTCCACTGCTCCAGAGACCAAGACAATGAGCAATAGATTCAAACTACAGGAAAAGAGATTCATCTAAACATTAGGAATAACTTCCTGATGGTAAGAGCAGTTTGACAGTGGAATATGCTGCTGCCTGGGAGTGTGGTGGAGTCTCCTTTGAAGGTTTTTAAACAGAGGCTGGATGGCCATCTGTTGGGAGTACTTTGGTGTGTGTTCCTGCATGGCAGGGGGTTGGACTGGATGGCCCCTCTGGTCTCTTCCAACTCTATGATTCTATGAACTCCTGCGCCAAGATCTCACATCATTTCAGCATAGCAGACATAGCCTTGGGATTAGACTATGCTGTCACTATATGGTTCCTATACTGATCACCACTGTACCACTGTCAGATCAACTGAGCTCTAGTGGCCATGTTTTTAGGTAGTTGACTTTCTTTTAGTGCTTGTATGCTCTGCTACTTAGGTGGGGATGATGATGGAATCCATTAATGGCTGGTCAAGCTAGGAACATGGGAATATTACTATAGTGACTTGCGATAGGAGAGTAAATGGGCCTGGCTGCAAGGTCAGACTATTGGCAAACTGAATGGGAAAATGAAACAGAAAGCTTGGGAAATGTGTTGTTTGTGTAAACCATCAAATGGGATGAGAGTGCACACTGATTTTTAAATGTAGCAGTCTGAATGGCACTGTAAATCAAATATTCCTTTAGTCTTTGCAGTGCCAAGATGTGCTATTGTTTCTTCAACGTTTTCTGAATAAAGCTTTTGAAACTTCTAAGCTCAATTCCTTGAACTCAGAGCTGTCCTGTACATGATAAGTGCAAGGTATGAGAAACTGTGAATGCACATGGCGGTTGCTCACTGCACCAGGCGAATGGAAAGGGGGGCAGTGCACAATGCACATTGACACAGTGCTATGGGTGCATCATTGAGAATCTGCAATGGTTCCAAACATGAAGTCTGTTTCTGCCACCTTCAGTCAGAGATGTCCATTCTTCACTGTCTGCAAAAATCCCTCCACAAACATAGCACAACTTATGCCTGCATGTATCACCAATAGGATTCAGGCCCAGAAGTTGGACTGCAGCTTCTAGTGGCTCCATCCAGCACAGCCAGTGCTGAGAAATTCTGACTGATTCTGATTCAGGTGACAAAGTTTGAAATGATACTTTTTGGAGAAGTCCCAGAATTGCCCCAAATTATCTTTTTCACAAATAGAAACACCTCAGGACTCATTGGTCAGAATCCTCTTGATGATTTACACTAGCAGAAATTGGGATTATGCTAACCAAACCTAATTCTTTTTCCAGTGTTGTGCAAGGAGATAATCCAGTATCTTCTTATGCAATGATTTTTTCTTGCACTAAGCAATGACAGCTGGATAGTGCTAGGGTGCAGCTCTGCCTTTGTAGTTATATTGTTATTTGCTGTCAAGTCAGTTTTGTCTTACGACAATTGTATGAAAGAAGGATTTCCAAGAGCCCTAGTCATTAACAGCCCTACTGAGGTCTTGCACACTCAGAACTGTATCTTAGTACCTTCCAACCTTGGTATCTTCTGATCAGGGCTGTGGTTAAATGCCTTCACCTGGATTTCTCATCTTCTGGTACTGTTGCTTCCTTTTCGACTGTCACTTCTCACTCTAATGCTGAAAGAAAACAGATGAAACATTCTCCCCAAACTGGTCTGTACTGGATATATTTTAACACAAATGAAAATTATTCAGCGTGCAGCCATTTGACTGGCATCATCTATCCAACGTGCAAGGTTTCTGACATCTAACATTCCAAGCTGTGCTCATGTGGATGTATGGTAGTTGAACAGACATGCTGAGGAAAAGTGGCACAAATCAAAAGACTGGCTAGTGGGTGGAACAAAAAATCAAAGCAGATTTCCCACCAGCACCACTTCTTTTGTCCTCAAAGCCAATAGGCCTGATCTACAGATTCTTGCCCATAAAACCAGTCTCTCTGTGACAGCTGTGTGCTATTTGAAATATGTAGTAAATATCTCTAAGTATCTCTGCAAAAATGAAATTCGGGATTTAGAGTTGGAAGAGGCCACAAGACCATCTCCTGACAATCAGGAATTGCAAAACTAAAAACAGTTCTGAAAGATGCCCATCCAAACTCCAAAGATGGAAAGTCCACCATCCTCTAAGGCAATCTATTCCACTGTTGAACAGGTCTCACAGTTAACAACAACAAAAAAATTCTTCCTAATGTTTAGGTAGAATTTCTTCTCCTATAATTTGATTCTGTTGATTTCAATTCTAGTCTCTAGAGCAGCAGAAGACCAACTTGCTCTATCTTCTACCTGACATCCCTTCAGATATTTAAAGATGGCTACCATGTCACATCTCAATCTTCCCTTCTCCGAGCTAAACATATCTAAGACTCTAAGTCATTCCTCATAAGGTTTGGTGTCCAGACCTCTGGTCATCTTGATCACTGTCCTCTGGAAATATTGCAGCTTCTCAATATCCATCTTGAACTACCCAGATGGGAAACAGTTTTCCAGGTGAGGTTTAACAAAAGCAGAGTTGGGGTCAGGAAATTTCTTATTAAGAAGAGTTTGCTACCAGAAACATCAAGCTTCTCACTGCTATGGGAAGAGAATGAGACATCCACACAACCAAAATTTTATTTGTCCATTTTTTATGGTTGGCATAGCCAACATTGTTATTGGCTCCTGATGTCCTGATGTCCTATATATTACAGAATATTGATGTGCAGATATTAGCATATGAAAGCCACTTATCTCAATGACTGCCTTCCCCAATCTGATGTCCCTCACTTTATTTGGATCCTAACTCCCATCATTCCAGATCATTTCTCATACTAACACAGACTGATAGGATTTTTAGCCTAAGACATCCAGAAGGCAGTAGGGTGGAAGAAGTTGGTCTACAGCAGTGGTTCTCAGTCTTCGGTCCTGTTTGAGGTCACAACTTCCAGAATCCCTGAGCATTGGCCAGCTGACAGACACTTCTGCAATGTGAAGTCTGAAACACCTGGATGATAGAGTTTGAGAACTATGGACATACCCTCCACAGGTCCTGATTTGGCAGGGACAGTCCCAATGAATCCTTTGTCATTCCACTTTCTTGGCTGCTTTTAATATGACCCAGTTTGTCTCTTCTCCTACTTTCCTCCTTTGTCCTCTGGTTAGTTTGGTTGCTCCAAATTAAGTTCAACATGCAAAAGTAGTTTGTACTCAATTAACTTACTGGGGGAGAGGAGAGGAGGGGGTGGAGTCTTTCCCTTCCAGTAGGCTCTGGCAAAAGCCATCTGCTGCAGTCTCCCCTAGCTTGTGCATTCCTCTTCATTTAATAACTTTTGCTATCTTGACCCTACTCTAAAGCTGCTCAGCCACATGTGTCCCAGGTCTTGTTTGCAAAAAGTTGGAGGATTTCCCTTTTAGTCTTTTTTTTCCCCATGCAAAGGGGCAAAAAGACAACTACAGTGGCCCCTCCATTTTTGTAAGGGTTTGGGGTACAGAACCATTACAAAAGTGGAAAAAACACAATAATTCCCCCTGCACATCCCTCCTAATCCCTTTGGGAGCTCCCTCCATTCTTTTGCCCTTAGCCCTGATGCATGAGCCTTCCTTCTCCACACTTGAGCAAAAGACAAGGGAATGGGGAGGGGCACACATGCGCCTTCCTTCTCCATGCGTGGAGCTCCCCTTCCCATTCCATTACCTGTTGCTTCAATGTGCATTCTATGCATCTGGATAAAAGGCAAGGGAATGGGGTGAGAAAGGCACATGCATGTTTCCTTCTCTGAGTGCGGTCCTCTCTGTCCCATTCCCTTGTCTTTTGCCTGGGTGTGGAGAAGGAAGACAGGTATGCCAGGGCAAAAGGCAAGGGAATGGGAGGAAGACAATGGAGGGGAGGCATGTGTGACTCTCAAATAACCAGATCTGCAAAGGTGAAACCCATGAATGTGAAGGGAAGAGTGTACTAATTTTTTATGTGTTAGGTTGCTGCCGACACCCAAAAACAGGGCCATGAAAGAATGGTGAAAAGCGTAGAATATGTTTCTGTACACAAAACATGTCATAGTTAAGCGTGACCAGCTGGAACCCTGTTGGGAACTTAATGTTTTCAGGAATTAAAATTGGGCAGTTCTATAGCATCCTTATCCACAAAAAGGCTGCCATTACGTTATTAAGTAGGAAAGGCAGTAAATTGGACCAATATACATTGGGACCAATAGATAAGCCAGGTTTATAAGCGTCTCTGCTATGTAGCGAAGTACAGCCTTCCCCTCCTTATCTGACAGGTTAGGGACTGAAGCATTGTCAGAAAACAGAATTCGTTGAAAAGTAGAACCCATAAACTGTACCGTCAAACAGCTCTTACTATCGGGAAGTTCCTCCTAGGATTTAGTCAGAAACTCCTTTCATGTAATTTGAATCTGTCAGCTCTGACCCTGCCCTCTGAGAGAGCTGTGGAAAACATATGTTCAACATGTGCCTTTTTCATTCTGCCTGTCCTATAGGTAGGTTTTTGCACACTGTCAGGATGTACATTTATTTCCCTTTCAAAAAAGGTCACAAAAAACATGATCTTCCTGCTTAGAAAAAAAAAATTCTGTGCACAAAATCTGGTTTTCTGTAGTAAATGTCATTTTCTGTGCAGAAAATCATGTTTTCTGTATAGGAAATGTGCTTTCTGCTTAGAATAAACAGGCTTCCCCCCACTTGTCTGACAGGTTTGGGATCAGAGCAGTGTCCGAAAATGGAACTGGTTGAAATAAACTGTACAGTAGGGAGCATGAAGGACTTATGGAAGCTCCCTTGGGACCACCATGTGCATGCTGCTTGCAAATTCTCTCAGCTGTCTTGGGGCCTTTCCACACTACACTGTTATACTGCTATTATTCCACTTTCAATATCCTATGGAATCCTGGAGTTTGCAGTTTAGGGAGGAACATTTATAATTCTCAGCCAGAGAGCTCTTGGGCCTCAGTAAACTACATGGGATGTTGCAAGTGGAATAATAGCATTATAACAGTGTAGTGTGGAAAGGCCCTTGGTGCCTTTCCTTGCATCTCAATTCTCTTTTTAAGCAGCATGTGTGTGTGAGCAGTCCCAAGCAAGCCTCCATAGATAAGAAGAACTGTTGAAAGAGCAGAACAAACATCAAATTGATGGAACTCATCCTTCATTTAGAAGCATCAAAAAAGCCAGTCATCAGATAACAGGGTGTCAAAGACAGGGCTTCCTATATACATAAAGTCACATTACATATAGCATGTTAGTGGATTCTGCCCCGCTCCTTAAATAACCTCTGTGGGTGTACAAAATGCTTTGTGCCTTAATGTTCCATAATGTCGGAGCTGCAGTGTTCAGATGTGTCCAACAGATGGAAGCGGAGCACTATAAAAGACAGAGAGGTATGTCATTCGAACTGGTCTGAAAGGACCTTTTATCTCTGGAAGGGTTTGTTTTGCTTCTTCGAAACCATTTCCCCCCTGTTTGAAAGATGATATTTTCCCAGCCATCTCTCTTTGCAGAATTGCTTCAGAAACATGATGCGTTCATTTACGTTTCCTTTTATTCTCTTAAATAAAGCCTCACCGGACATGTCTTGGCAAAGATCTATTCTTTGCCAGCCCCTACCCATACAAATATACTTTACAGTTGCCACAGTTTAAACAATTTAACGAACAACAGCAGCAGCAGATTTTGATTTTCATGAAGTACAAAATACGATGGAATTAAAATTTCCTGGGCCGATCGCTTCATGCACCCAATTACACTGCTGCCAGTCTTAAAATTGGAAGCAGACCCCTCCATAGCAAAGAATTACAAATACCAAACGTGTTCATTTAAGATCTGAGCCAGAATTGTCTGAAGAAGATAATTTGTAGATTTAATTCTAGGGCTATTTGACATTTGAGGATAAAAAGTAATCTTTATTTCATCCCCTTAATGACAGCAGGACTCACAGCTACATCACTAAATCAACATTTTTTTTACTTTAGCGACGCAGTTACTTTAGCTAAAGTGACTGGAGGCACTGAGCCCACAGGCAGATGTCAGAATAGGACCAAGCTGTGTCAACTGATCAACTTTGGACAGATGTGTTTGGGGTTCAGGACAAAGTAACAGGGCAGAGACAAAGGGACAAAACCCAGTAGATTGTGATGAGAGTTAGGCTTGCCAGAGTAAAAATCGGCAATGGCTTTTGTACCCCGAATCATTGAATCATAGAATTGGAAGCAACCACAACAGCCATCGAGTCCAACCCCCTTCCATGGAGGAACACACATTCAAAGCACCCCCAGCAAATGGCCATCCAGCCTCTGTTTAAAAACTTCCAAAGAAAGTGACTCCACCACATTCTGAGGCAGCGTATTCCACTGTTGAATGGCTCTTACTGTCAGGAAATTCTTCCTGATGTTTAGGTGAAATCTCTTTTCCTGTAGTTTGAAGCCATTGCTCCTTGTGCTAGTCTCTGGAGCAGCAGAAAACAAGCCCACATGACGTCCCTTCAAATATTTAAACACAACTCTCATGTCCTCTCTTAACCTTCTCTTCTACGAACTAAACATACCCAACTCCCTAAGCTGCTCCTCATAGGGCATAGCTTCTAGATCCTTCACCATTTTGGTTGCCCTCCTCTGGACATGTTGCAGCTTGTCAATATCCTTCCTGAATTGTGGTGCCCAGAACTAGACACAGTATTCAGGATGACGTCTAATCAAAGCAGAATAAAGTAGTATTATTACTTCCTTTGATCTCGATACTATACTCCTATTAATGCAGCATAGAATTGCATTGGCTATTTTAGCTGCCACATCACACTGTTGACTCATGTTCAGTTTGTGGTCCACTAGATCCCTTTCACATGTACCAAGTATCACCCATCCTATATCTGTGCATTTCATTCTTTCTTCCTATATTTGCAGCAATTACGTAAGCCTATGACAAAAGGAGAAAGTGGGAGGAGGAGAGGGAAACTGGGACATTTTCAAAGCAGTTTAGGAAGTGTGATGAGAGAATTAATTGAGATGTTCATTGCCAATTCAGGACAGCTGGAATGTATGGAGATTCTGCATCATCGACATAATGACAGAGCTCCATTACATCTAATGATACCACCTCCCAAAAAGCTACCCTTAAATCTGTGGGGCATATCAAAAATAGGCAGCTGGAGAGACTCCTTGGAGTCCTGCCGCAGCTGCTTGTCTTTCACAACTAGGGCCATTTCTGCACTGTATTGTTATAGTGCTATTATTCCACTGTCAACATCCTGTGGAATTCTGGGGTTTGTAGTTGCAGTTCCTGGGCTCAACCAGAGAGCCCAAGAGCTCTCTGGTTGAGAATTCTAAATGTCCTTCCCTAAACTGCAAGCCTCAGGATTCCATAGGATGTTGAAAGTGGAATAATAGCACTATAACAGTGTATTGCGGAAATGGCCTAGGAGAGGACAGCAGACATCATTTGCTAGTAAGCTGCTCCCTAGTACCTCAGAAATCTTTTGGTTGGGACTGGGTTATGGCCAGACTGCAAAGGTAGGTTTTGGAGGTCCTGTTCGGTCATGAGTGACTGTAAATGTGAATCTCTAGCCGTTATGAGATTGTAAGTCCATTTTACAATCTTGTAACTGCTGAATAGGATGCCATCTTCTGCACATCTGTTTAGAATGTATGTTGCAATGTAATACATAGGCTTTTCTGTTATTTAACTTGCTCACTGCCTGTTTGCCTTGCTTTACAGAACTTATTCTTGGAGGTACATACAGGACTTTTAGGACATATCTGTCCCAACTCTTCTAAAGGACACTGGCTTGTAATTGAACCTGTCTTTATCTTTCCCAAAGAGGGGCCAATGCCCCAGAAATCTCCTAGCCCAATAGATTTGTGTGCTTCTGTTATTCAGGTGCTTGGGAGTGAGGATGGAGTTTCATCACAGAAACACAGCTTTGAGGATAGGTCCCCTGCAGGGCTTGGGAAAGTTGCTTTTTGGACTAAAACTATAATCTTAATACTTGTTTCACCCTGTTCTAGCTTTCTGGATGACAGTTGAATGAGGACAGCAATTTAACTTCGGTGCAGATCAAGGCTCTTGTTGTTGTGAACTGCAGTCTGGTGAACTTTGGCTTATAGCGATCCTATGAATGTGATACCCTATTCTCAGATACGCTGCTCAGGTCTTGCAAAATCATGGATGTGTCTTCCTTGATTGAGTCTATTCATCTCTAATGCGAGCTTCCTCTCTTCCTACCGCCTTCCACCTTGCCAAGCATTATTGTCTTTCCTAGAGAGACATGTCTTCTCATGATATGGCCAAAGTACGACAGCCTCAGTTTAGTCGTCTTAGCTTTTAAGGCTCTTGTACAGACGTGTTAATACAAGGTGTGGCCCATGGTTTGTACATGACCTTTGGGAAGATCCAGCATGGCCCTTGGGAATCCCACTGACACCCTGAAGGCCTTCACATTTCCCCCTTTTTCAGCCAAAACTTGGTTTTTGGCTGAGAATACATTTTAAAAGTGTTTTCATTACTCTGTTCTGTTTCAGTCAGAGCTCAGTTGGAAGACTCTGTCTAGTTTTGGGCGCCAATGCCATTCAAGAAAGATAATGATAAACTGGAATGTATCCAGAGGAGGGTGATAGTGATGGTAAAAGTTCTGGAAAACAAGCCTGTGAAGAACAGCTTAGGTATCAGCAGTAGTAGTAGTGGTAATAGTAGTAGTAGTTATTAATTATTTAGTTAGTTATTTCATTTACATCCCACTTTTCTCTAACATTGGAACTCAAGACAGCTTACATACAAACAAAAACCAAACAAAAAGTCAACATTAAAACCAAATTAGACTATTCACTATATTAAAAGCATACATTAAAAAAAAGATTATTGGGTAGCTGGGTATCTTTAGCATGGAAAAGAGTAAATTGAGAGATGACATGATAGCAGTTTTCAAATATCTGAAGGGCTGTCGTGTAAAGGATGGAGTGAGCTTGTTTTCTGCTGATCTCTCAAAGGGTAGGATCAGAGCTGACAGATTCAAATTACAAGAAAGGAGATTCTGACTAAATCCTAGGAAAAACTTCCTGATAGTAAGAGCTGTTCAACAGTGGAATAGACTTTCTCGGAAGGTGGTGGCTTCTCCTTCTTTAAACAAAGGTTGGGTGGTGATCTCTTATAGTCTTCCTTCATGAAATGTAGTTGGATTACGGGACGCTTGCAGTCATTTCCAACTCTATGATTGTATGATTTGATGAATGAAAAAAAAATTATCCTTGGAAGATCATTGCATGCTATTCTGAGGAGCTCCCCACCTCAAAATTAACCTATTCTGCAAAGCAATAACCTGAGACACGACATCAGAAGTCCAGGTGTCACACCCAGGTGCGCAAAATGGTGGCCACAGCACCCTACCGAGTTCCAGAGGAGCCAGAAATTGGGCAATGCAACCATCTGGGTTCTACAAAACACTGAAAGAAGTCCTCTTTCTGCAATATCCTCAACTTTCTCAATCTGTGAAATGGGAATGATGGTAGGTGATTTTGTACATAAAACACTGAAGACCTTTAACATAGTGGAGGCTTTTCCTTTAGCAGCAGCCTTTGGTTCCATTCCTTACGCATTCCTGGGCACATTCAAGAGATGGCATCTAATGAGCAGCTAGTCTATAATGCTCACCATACCATGAAGCCATCATGAGTTGGTTCCTAAGAGTTAATTCATACATCCATTATTAATGTGTGCCTGGAAATTCAATTTACTCTCATTAAAGAGTGATTAATAGTAAAGATTCAGCAGATTACGGTCATGCTGCAAGAGCTCTTCCAGTATGCTCAACTTGACAAATGCAGCTTAAAAAAAAAAATCTAGCAAGTTCTGGCCATTTTGAAGTTGTCCGGATTTTATTCTCAGGCTGAAAAGATGGCATTTTTGTTGGGAATATTTTTGGGAAAGGAAGGGAGAGGGATAGGATTCTTAATTGTTAAAACGTCACCTTTTCTCTGGCACCTTTTTGCCATCCGCTTCTTCAAAAATAAGCATAGATGGCGAAACTGAGCAGGCTTCCCTTTTAATGGGGACTTGGCAAAGTACAAAGAGGTGGATTTCCATTGCTTAGGTTAGGATCTTGGCAAGAAATTAGAATTTAATCCTGAATGAGGCCAAGGGCCTTTCTGCACTACACTGTTATAGTGCTATTATTCCACTTTCAACATCCTGTGGAATCTTGGGGCTTGCAGTTTAGGGAGGGGCATTTAGAATTCTTAACCAGAGAGCTCTTGGGTCTCAATAAACTACAAACCTCAGAATTTCACAGGATACTAAAAATGCAACAAGAGCACTATATAACAGTGTAGTGCAGAAAGGCTCCCAGACCCAGGATTGCATCAGCATAATGGAATAAGAGCTCAAACCATTGTAAGGCTGAAATCCTCCAGTGCTGTTTGCATAACATAAATCTTCACATGTGGAGTTAACTCTTGGCTGTGCTGCACAAGCTGTGCATTGAATGGCCATACCTCCGCTTGTCCCAATTGGGAGGGGAAAGTCTAATTAATTCTCTGTCATTCCACTTGTCCAGCTGCTTTTCAAATGTCCCAGTTTCTCTTTTCTCCTCCACTTTGCCCCTTTGTCCTCAGCTTACTTCAGTTGCTGCAAACTGAGTTCAAAATGCAAAAGTACTTAGCATTCATGCCCTTCACCATTTCACAGTCGTAAAGCAGAAGATGAGTAGCCAAACAGCATCTCAGTGTGGTCAAGATGACAAAAGTTATCAATAGAAGGACAAACCAGCTAGGAAAGGTTACAGCAGTTTGCTTTCCCCTGAGCCTTCTGTAAAGGGCAAGCTTCTCCCCTCTCCTGTCCAATCTCCCCTGCTGAGTGAATTGGGTGCAAACCATTTTCGCACTTTGAATCAGTTTGCAGCAATTGAGGTAAGCTGAGGACAAAGGAAGACAGTGAAAGGAGGAAAGAGAAACTTGGACCTTTTAAAAGACATTGGAAAAATAGGAAGACAATTCTAATTGAAGACCTCTTTATGCAAGCAAGTAAGGCATACAACTATTTGCATAACTGGGCATTTACACAAGTGTAAAGCAAAACAGGATTCTAAGCTCTTAAAGAGTTTTCAAGAGAGTTTAGCTAGACCTGAATAGTTTGTATATTGACTTGTCGGGGTTGGTTGATATCATTCCCCCTCTCATTGGAAATGGATATTTTCAGAAAAATTGGAGGAAGGAGTGCTATATTAATACCGTGTATAGATCGTCAGTCCCTTTTTTATTTTAGAAAAATGGAATGTCTCATGTTTAACTTAGTTTGGCATAAAGTTATAACATTTGGAATATTAAAAGACAGTTTATTCAGTCAATAATTACAAATAAAATTTACTTTTTGTCTGAGCTTGGTCTGGGCTGGCAGCCAGGAGAAGCTGATGACAAACACAGGTCAGAAACTCAGCAGTAACTTAAGTGGTCAGTTTACTGAAGGAAGAGAACAGCTTTGCAAATGTGAAGCAATAAGAGTCCCAACAATGTCCACAAATCAGAGGCCAGCAAAAACAAACACAAGTCAAAGGCAGAAATACAGACAAGGGTAGCAAACAGAAGCATGCCCGGGAGAAATGGTCAGTTGCTGACAAAGGCTAGAGGGGAAAGGCTCAGTTCTTATAGGCTCCAGGGTCAGCGTAGCTGGTGCCTGATTAATTGGTGCTTGGCATAAATTTGCTGGGAGTGATGCAGGAGACCCTTTTAGTGTCTACACTGGGCAAAGGTAGGTATGGCCAGATCATTCTCCGTGTCAGAGTGAGCAGGGCTCCCTGCTGGAGCTGACACTTTTGTCCCGGGGCGGGTGGGGCTCATAGCAGGTTCTGCTGCCTCAGACTCTGAGGCCTTTTCCACATTTTGTTTTTACAACGGGGCAGCGCATCCTCCAGTGAGGACGTTTGCACTTGGGGGCGGACTGGGTCCGGACTACTTTCTGTAGTTTTGGACTTCAGCCCACTCCGGAATGACCAGAACTGGTGGTTCGCCATGCTATTGAAAGACCGCTTAAAACAAGTCTTTCAATAGCCTGGCACACCCCACTCCGTCGCTGCGCTCCTGTGTAGACCTGCAGGCTCACACCAGCGTGAGGCTGCAGATCTTCTGGGGGTGGGCTTCCGGCTGGCGAGCTTCTCCGGTTGGTAGAGAGCCTCCACCAACCGGAAGCCGCCATCTTCATCGCCGGAGCAGTATGTAGCGCGGCCACGCACTGCTCTGGATCAGCATGGATTGTTGGAGGGAGCATGCCAGTCTGGTGAGTAACAGAATGCCCTGTTTTCTTCCCAAAGTGCGAAAAAGCCCTGAGTCTGAGTCTAGGTCCTGGAAGCCCATGACACTTTTTCTGAAAAAAAACCCTAGTTTTTTTTTTAATTATTACAAATATAGCTACAAGGTCCTGATGTGTAAAGAACACCTGGACTCTTTTGTTAATTTTTGAGGAGCCCTGTCAGCTTTACTAAAACAAAGAAAGCTACAGTCAGCCCTCCGCTTTTGCAGGTTTGACTGTCATGGATTTGAGTATTTGTGAGTTTCTCACCCCCCCCACTTCAAGTGCTTCTTTTCCGGGGAAACTTCCCTCTTCGCAGCTCCAGTTAGACCACGTAGCTTTTTAAAAACCCACCTTTAGTCCTCGTCCCTGTCCTCCATCTGCTGCCTGTCCAGCTAAGGACTGATTACAGTCTGATTTCTCAGGGCCTCGAACCCTCTTCCAGTGCCACCCCACACTCAAGAAAGGAGATGGTTGACAGAGAGGAAATATAGGGCCAACCATGCCCACCCACCCCCTTTCCCTGACCTGCTTCGCACCCTCTCCCTAGTATCTGTCAGACCCCTTCCCACAGACAGACAGACGCACACACACACACATACACACTTTGCCAAGGGACATGGCAACAGACATGTGCATGCCAAAATTGTTCTCTCATTTGCAAAGAGAGAGCAGTTTGGGCAAGTGCACATGCCTGCGGCTGTGTCTCTTAGCATGCCCGCATCCCCTGCTGCCATGTCCCTGATGAAAGGGACACAGCAGCACATGTGTGCAACTCCCCAGACAGTTTCAGCCCCTCCATGCCCTCGCTACTGTTGTTGCTGCTGCTGCTGTCCATCAGCAGCAATAGCAGTTACATTTCTATCCTGCTTATCAGGGCAAAACACTCCCTAAGTGGTTTACAGTGTTTTTAGCTAATTGCCCCCAACAAGCTGGGTGCTCATTTTACCAACCTATGGAAGAATGGAAGGCTGAGTCAACCTGGAGCCCTGCGGGATCGAACTCACAACACTGTAGCTGCAGTACCAGCATTTAACCCCTGTGCCACCAGGGCTTCAGAGGCCCCCTATAAGGGCTCTGCAGACCCTCAGGGTTCCTCGGACTCCAGGTTATGAACCACTGAGATTATATTCTCACAGGGATACCTCAATTAATGAACTAAATGTGTTCCTGGGCATTATGTCTTCAACAGACAACTGGGTGCCGGAATAACATGGAAAGAACAGGGATCGGCTGCTACACCACAAAAAGGAAGAGCGGTTCAACATGTTTCCATAAGCCTTTTATTCAAAACTAACAACAGGCACATGGGAAATGAAACAACCAAGTTAGGTGGGCCTGGCATGAGCAACGAAAAACATTTTGAACCATCTACAGACATTTGCAGTCTTCTTCCCAAATGTACCCAGGAATACTTCCCTTCTCCAGCTCCAATTTTCATAAGATTTCTCTTTCTGTGGACATGCTTACAAAATTATGCTTTTAAAAAAATATGGTGGAAGTAGCTGGTGAGGCAAATTTATCTTATCTCCATTCCCAACCCCCCAGCTTTTGCTGTTCATGTATGCTTAATAAGGGATTCTGAAGACAGCTGTTATTTCTCTTGCCTGTTGTAGATAGGTACACACAGCTATAGTAGAATAAACTAGGATAAAATCCAATTCTTTCCTGGTTCAAGCTTTTGGCATTGTTTACTGCAAGCATGCTGTGGCAACACAATACTGAAAGTCTGTGTTTCTCCAACTCTCCTTCATCATTCTCCCAATGCTCATTCTCATAAAAACAAACAAAAAAACCTTCCAGCTGGACAGAGGATGAGTAAGAAAGGGGTGCTTGTCAACATAAAAAGACCTTGTAAAAAGGAACTTAACTCTCAGAGGCTTTGTTAACTGAGGTATGCCTGTAAATATTGAAGTAACAATCATTCATGCCATAGTATTTTTGATTTCTGTGTATGATTGTGAAAAGCTGGACAATGAAGACAGCAGACAGGAAGAGAATTAATTCATTTTAATTGCTTCTTTTAATTTCTTCTTTTAATTCTTTTATAGTTTAATTCTGTTTCCAATATATTGTTTTTAATATATTCTGTTTAATTGTTTTTAAAGTATATTGCTTTAATTTGTAAACCACTTTGAGACCCAATGTTGGGCAAAAAGAGGGATATAAATAAAGATGATGATGATGATATAGAAATATAGTGCTGGAAGAGAATTCTACAGCTACCATGCGCTGCCAAAAAGATGAAGGAATTGGTCCAAAGACACTGTCTGATGCTTTTGTATTTTGATATATCATGAGGGGACAGGGCTCATTTAAAAAGCTGATGATGTTCGGCAAAATTGAAGGCAGTAGGAAAAGGTGAAGACCATATAACAGGTGGACAGACTCAACTGCAGAAGCCACAGCTTGCAAGACCTGAGCAGGGCTGGTGATGGCAGGGAGGGGTCTCTCATTATAGAGTGGCCATAAGTCAAGGTTGACCTGATGGCATTTAACATTTGTTGATATCCAATATCGGCTACTTAGTTATTTCTGCATAACTAAGTAACATCTCCTGTGCTGCCCAGATGAAGAACCAGCAGCCAGGTTGGATGAAAAATTTAGGAACCAGCAGCCACATTGGGTGAAGAACTTTTGCTTGGGTTACGTACACATCTGGGAATCGCCATTCAGCTACTGACTGGAGTGCAAGGAGGAGGATGTTTCCATATCCTTCCATGGACTTGTAAAAGGGGTCCTGCTTCTAATTGTCACAGCCTCACTTGCTGGTGGCAGTGGCTGGAAACATTCTCTGCCTTGGGCTCCAGTTGGAAGCTAAACAAACTGCCTTTGCCTGATCTAGCTGCTGTCTCATAAGGTGGGCTGGGATGGCATTTATGTGGTCTTACAGTGAGACTATGTAGTCTTGCTGCAATACAGACCAGTTAAGGATTTGAATGCCAGCCAAACCCTTTCAGATGCACAAATACTCTTTGTAGTTTTTGCTCCCTAACCTGGTGTCCCCCAGACTGGCCAAGAATGGGAGTTGTAGTCCACCAACTCTAAATGACATTAAGTTGAAGAAGCCTGTTCTAGCAGAGATCTGATATTTTGGAGTCAAGGGTATTAACCTGAGAATGGGGAGGACCCTTTCAAAATGAAGGCCATCTGTAGAAACACCACCCTGCCTTCTATGGCAGCTGTTTTCCTTTTGCTTTTGGCTAGGAAGAAAAGCCCTTTTCCACAGGCAAGAATTTTTTGCTTTAGTTACATATACATGTGGGGAACACCATTGCAAATCATGCTGAAAATCAGAGTTGGCAGGACGGCTCAGAAACTTCTTTGAAAGGTTATTGAGAGCAGAATGAAACATTTACGTCAGTCCCCAGAGTGAGAAAGGGCGGCGGAGTCCCAGTATACCTTAGCCTTTGGGGTTTTCTCACCTGTTCTCTCTTGAACCCATCCAGGCTCCTTTTATTATGATTATTATTTTTAAAAAGTAATAATAATAATAACGATACGGCACTTAGATCTCCCAGGTAACTCGTGCCATATGTCTGCTGCCCTTCAAACTGAAGCGAGACCAGAAAGTTCACATTACTCCCTCCTGTTTTCCCAGTGTGCAGAGGTTTGTTAGAAGTAATTTCAGGCGCTTTCATAATTTCCAAAAGCAGCAATTAGATCATGCTCCCAGACTGACTCTGGCAGTGAAAATAAGCCTGTATTTCCTTTACTTCACCTAATGCTAATAGCTTGGAATCTGTGATGGCTGCTATCATTCTCCTTGCTTTATCCCTCAAGGGTAATTATAGCATTTCTGAGGCTAGGTCAATAATCACATTTACAGGATCCAGGGTGAGATTTAACTGTTCGTTTTCCTAGCCAAAACCTAAGCCATCATATATGTCTACTTTTAACTTGCAATGTTTTAAATGCTGTTGAGTAGAAAGAAAATTTTAAAAAGCAAAGCAAACCAAAACAAAATGTGCCAAGTACGGGTCCCAGATTTCAGAACCAGGTACCGAGTCTTGGGGCCAAAATCCTCTTTTCAAATTCTCAGAATGAGAGGGGGAAATCACAGGATGAGAGCACTTCCTTGAAAATAGCGTGTATATATGTGTATAAGTATGTCTGTAGATTATTTAAAAGCAAACAAACAGCAGTTCTTATATATGTCTTCTAGATCCCAGGGGGGTACAGTTAATCTCTGTCTGTCTGTCTGTTTGCCCTCCTATTTGAGAAATTAACAAACGTTTCTTCTTCAGCTATCCCAGGATGGGAACACATTGCTGCCAGTCTGCTATGTCGCATGACATCGTTGTGGTCCCACTGCCCACGTGTCCCCAGCTGTTGCAATCATGGGATATTCCATTACTAGAAAAAAATTCAGTATTGGCCCCCCAATTGTGTGATGCTCCCATTGCTGGCAGCCATGTGGAAAAGGAGGAAGCATGATCTAGGTGCTTCTTTCCCCAGTGCAGCATGGGAAGTGGCCGGCTCACTGCAGAAGGCAGGCATGTGTTGCGCATGCTACCCTTCTGCAGGCAGCCAGTTGGGCAGGACGATGATGGAAAACAGTAAAGTGCAGAAAGGGCCACAGCTGTTCCTTTGCATTCATGGGGGCTAATGGCACAGGACCCATGTGGAGTTGGAAAAACCACAAATATTCCTAGGTCTCTGGAACCATATTTAACACACAAAAAAGTGCAATTGGCAGATTCAGCTGACTGCAGATTCAAATGTACTGTACAAAATACATTTGAATCTGTGGTGGGGAGCACCCCAGGTGCTTGGTTCTGTCTTCAAGGTGGTGGGGTCCCTTTACAAGGCAGAAGTGGGCAGCTGGCAGGACTTGTCACTGCCCCCATGGCTACTCTATGTTGTTTGTAATATTGACTTACAAGCCTTGCCTCGCCCTTGCAGTCTCTCTCAGTCTCTCAAGGTTTGCAGGGAGACTGTGAATGCGAGGTATAAATACCTATTCAAAGTGATTTAGGCTGCAGAAAATAACCCACAAATAATCAAATCCATGGAAGTTAAGCACACAAATGTGGAGAGGTGACTGTAGTTCAATTAATAAAGCAAAACATTTTACTCTTCCTCATTTGCTTAAAATAAAAGTTCCTTAAAATATAAATTTTAAATATTGTGCATGTGTATTTATATTCAGGCCCTCCACATTCACTAGGGTTAGGGCACAAGACCCCCCACAAAAGTGGAAAATATCAAAATGTGTGTATGTGTGCAAAATATATAAATAGCATTCCGCCTATACAGTTGTTGCTCCACATTCACCAGGATTAGGGGCACAGGACCCTTGCAAAAGTAAAAAATTTGCAAATGTCAAAATGTGTATGTGTTTGCCTGTGGGAAGGAGACCAAGGCATGGTGGAGTAAAACGGACACGTATGGTCCAAATCAGGTCAGAGAAAGGAGAGGGAAAGGGGGGCATAGTGGCCCTCTTTCTTGCCCATCTCCTTCTTTGGGTGTGTTGGGCCATTGGGAGAAGGTTTGGGGTACTGAGAAATTGGGCTGTGAGCCATCCTTAGGTGGCCAGGCAATGGCTGGTGGTGGAGGAAGATGAGGAGGGTGTTGCCTCCTTGGTAAACCCTGTCCCAGGGTCTACAACTTTGATATAAAATCTAACCCACCAGAGAGGTCACCTGGATGAGCACGTAGGCAACAACGGTTGTACGATTGAAAGAACCAGGTCAGACCAGTAAACTCCCCAGTCACGTAGCCACAGGAGACCTCAAGCTGTGCCAACCCATGGTGGACAAAAGATCCTCAGCCTTTAAGGAGCCAACTTGAAGGGATTAAGAGTTTTTCCTACAAAGTTGGGCACTGGAGGCAATAAAATCTTATCAGGCAAGCCATCTACATAAACTCAGGTTGCAACCCAAAGTGGCGGAAGATCCTGATACTTGGGTAACACCTTGTTATCTTCCAATATCAAAGAAGGTGCCAGTGTGAAGTTATTTTCTGTTGCTGTCCCCTTTGTTCTCCCCAGGAGAGGATTTGCCCTCAAGGTAAATTTTTCCTACAAATAGTCCCCGTTTTTGACTAGTTCTTTGGATACCTCCCGGTCATACCAACTGACCATCCCCCCCGATAGCTGTGTGATCCCCTCAGCGTCTCTTCTCTGAGTTCCTTTTCTTTTGCTGTTTTCTGGAACAAGGACTTCAGGAAAAGGTGCAGTATCACTCAAACCACGAATCCTTCAACAATCCCTCTATCTTATTTCCACTCTTTATTTTTCTTTAGCCCTTGGATGTGTGTGTGTTTGCGTTGATGAGTGCCACTACTGTTTAGTAAAGTCATTCACTGGACCTTTGCTGTGTGATTTCTGACTGGGCCTGACCCCGTAAAACCTGGGTAAAAGATCTCGCTAGGTTACCCTGCTTCTCGCATTGCTATTGCTTGTGCTCCATTGGGCTTACTTTCCCCACCACTTGGAGCATATTGAGGTGTCCCTCTGGGACCCCCAGATTTTCAGAGTAACAAGGGTTTTTAAAGGGCTTCATGGCCTGATCAGAGCCACCAAGAAAGAAGGTTCACTCAGAAGCACCGGAAGCATCAGAGGTGGGGCAGGGGCAAGGGTTAGAATGCTTGCAAATAATCAAATTTGTGAAAGTCAAACCCAGAAATGTGGAGGGCGACTGTACTTCCTTATAACTAAGATATGCTGTTTTTAAATATTTGAATGGTGTATTTGTGCATTTGTAGTTGAGTCTTAATTTATCATGCTTAAGGACATCACCAGGGACTGCCCTTTCTTATATATAGATGAGATCATCAGGACCTCATCTCCTATGACATCAGAAGGAGGTCAGATCTCAGGTTTTGGCCCTGAAATCTCAGGGACTGGGATGGTTCTGACCTGGTGCTCCCAGTGTTGGGGCCTAGTACCAAGGATATGCAGGGCCTTTCCACCCTTATTTCCACTTGTTATAGTGCTATCATTCCACTTTCAATATCCTGTGGAATTCTGGACTTTGAAGTTTACTGAGGCCAAAGAGCTCTCTGGCTGAGAATTCTGAATGCACATAAGAAGTTGTTGTTGTTCTACTTTCAACATCCTATGGAATCCTGGGGTTTGCAGTTCAGGAGGGGCCTTTGGGGGGGCCTCCCTAAACTGCAAAGCCCAGGATTCCACAGGATGTTGAAAGTGGTGTAATAGCACTATAACTGTGTAGGGTGGAAAGGCCCCAACAGTTTATTCAGAAGGTGGCATACTCCAGTGAAGAAGAGCTGCAGGACAAAGAAAACATGTTTCACATGAGATTATATGTCATAAAAGGTGAAATTTGACCACCGATCTGTGGTTTTTAAGATTATACAGCCTACTCCATAATTTTGTTCTCTCTGCTAGGAAGGAGGAAACTGCTTTCTCAACTTAGGAAGAAGACAGCAACCAAACTAGCAAGGATTTGGGTAGTTTCCTACAAGCACACAAAGGTTTTCCAGCCCTGCTACCTGATCTTGTAGCTTGACAGAAAACATAATTTAGCTTCTCTAGTGGATATTTTATCTCTGTGGCGTCATTCCATAGCTGGTCCACACGATGCAGCAAAACTAATTCTTGTATCATCAGAAGCAAAAGAAAATCTGAGGACAGCAAAAGAGAGGAGAAGAGTTTCCTATCTGGACCGTTCCTTAATCCCCTGTCTCTGCAATCCTTGCTATCACCAAATTCATGATGTCCCTGCCACATTGCAGAACAGAAGATAACATAATTCTAAATCCCTGTTACAGTTTGGACTCGGCAGTACGATGTTTGCCTTTCCACCTTTTCTTTAGAGCTGAGCCTGTTGCATCAAACGAATCGCAGCTGGCGCGTATGTTTCATAACTCTGTATCAAACCAAATCCCACTGGGTTTCCCTCTTGTATTATTTTCTAAGGCAAAGCTGTTTTCAAATCCCTACCCCCCACCTCACTTTCCTTCACAAAGTAATGCACCATTTTAGCATCGCCACGTGTGCAGGCCGCGCTGTTAACAGGCACCCATAAATACTGCAATGTATTTTCCCTCTTACTAAATAATTCTGATTTATTGGTAGGAAAGAGGTGCGCATAATGGTTCCAATATGTCGTTACATGCTTATATAATGTAAAACGGTTGCCAGACTTGAGATAGCTGATCGTTTACTGCTTTGGGCCCTTCAGCTCTTATCTGAAGCCGCAAATACAATTGTAGTAACTCTGTCCTATGTCAACACATTGGATTTGTCGAAAATCTGGGTTTTTTTTCTCTCTTGAGAGACACAAAGAATCCCTTCTCCCCACTTTCCCCTTTCAAATTATTCTGTAGATGATATGCTATTTAACTCCCCCATCCCATCCCTCAAACAAATTAATCATGCCTGAAATATATATATATTCTAGCATATATACCCGGTGTTGCCCAGGATTTTATTTTCTCATAGGTGATACTTGTTAGAAAGATTTGAGATCTTGTGTCTCTAATTTCCAAAACTATCTTGTCTAGTACCTGTAACTTTTCCTCATATTCCCCAATCCAGTCCGTGTTCAGAGTTATTAACATACACAGGTTGGGTTCCTGAGGGAATACACTGCCCTCCTCCTTGCTGCTAGGCCTCATCTCCATAGCAACCAGCCTATTCGAGACAGTCACGGTTGACTGAGACCCAAGAGCTTCCTGGCAGAGAATTCTAAAGGCCCCTCCCTAAACTGCCAACCCCAGGATTCCACAGAATCTTCACAGGCAGCCAATCATATGAGCTCTTCTCGCCTAACACAGGGAAACAAACAAACAAACTTTGACTTTTATATAGTAGTAGATAAGCTTGAAAGTGGCTGGGTGGGCAAAGAGAGCCAGTAATGTGTAGTGGTTACAGTGTCTGCTTTGGATCTGGGAGGCCTGGGCCCTTCACACGAAACAATTACAATTTTATCCACTCCTTGGAAGGGACTCTGGAGGCATGTCCTTGAATTTCACATGTGGTACTTATAAGGGTTTGACAACATAACAGCTGATCTTCAACCAGGCTTTCCGAGACAGATATCCCCTGGAACCAATGAGAGAGCTGACAAGGGAAGCGAGAACCAATCAGGAAATGGACTCCTGTAAGGCCCGGCCTCCGTGCTTTCTGAGGTGGCTATTGAGGGCATTTTGGAGAAGACATTCTGAGGAAAAAACCTGTTATTATTAACCCAGAGTGGGAGTTAATTAGTCTCTGCTTTCTAAATAAAATTACACCGCGTGCAGGTCTTTTCCATTTTCCACCTTCTCCAGAGATAAGTGACAAAGAAAAGAAGTTTGTTCAGTGAAAGAAAATCAGAATCCAGATGAGTAGCCACATTATGTCTGCTACTGTAATGAAAACAGTAGAGTCTTGTGGTGTTTTAAAGACTAACACATTTATCATGGCCACAGGCATTCATAGACTGGAGCCTATTTCACCCAATGAGTGGAGTGATACTTTAGTTAATAGATAAATATATATAGGTTGAGTAGGTGGGAAATATAAACAGTTCAGAGAAGTCATAATGCAAAAGGTATAGAAAGCGATAATTACGTTAACAGTTTCAGTTCACAAAAATGTTGTTGGGCGATAATATAAAAAGCGCATTGGTGCACAGATTGAAAAAAACTCCAAAAACCTTTTTTGGACTATGACTCCCAGAATCTCTCATGCTGTACAACCACTGGCTATTTTGGGTAGAGGAGTCTGTGAATCACACTCGCCCCAAAAATAATGTTTCCAAGCTCTGCCCATGAAGACTCAAACTAGGTCTTAATGGCACCTCCTAGAGATGAGGCAATTTTTTCCCTCAGAAGAATCTTCCATTGCAGCCAGAGGGATCGGCTTTTCACAAACCGTCAAAGCGAAAGCAAACACATTGGGAGGAGTTGTGATGTGATGTGCCAAGATTCCTCCAGAGAAAGGAAAGGGTAGCAATCGTCTTCTCCCTTTCAGAAGCCCTTTGGTTTCCACACAGTTCACTGCTTTCTGTTCCTGGGGGACTTTCTGTTGGTGCTGAGGAGATCGATAATTCTCCTTTGATTGGTTTCTTTAAAGAGAGGATCATTAGGTCTGAAAATCACATCCTATTTCTGACAGTTAAATGACTCTCAAAATCTATAGGCGTGTGCAATTGAATTGAAACTCCTTCATTCACACCCCTTTGGACCTTTGCCTAGACATTGGGGAAACCGCCCTTGCTTCATATTTTAGGATGCCACTGGATGTAGCCAAAGCAAGAGATGAAGCAAATTCATGGTTCAGCCTGGGCTTGAACTATTTGGACTTGTTCTCCCTATGAAAAGTCAGTCCAATGCCATTTTTCAGTTCCCTAAGGGCTACGTAGTTTATACTGTATGTTGCAAATAGAGTGGAACTGTAGTAGCTCACCAAGAACTGAGACCATCAGATTAGAAAAGCAAAAAAGTTTATTTTTATTGTGCAGGGATCTCAGTGGAATGAATTTCCAAAAGACTGAGAGCCCAGAGTCAGGTATCAGCACACATTTATACATTCTTAAAAACAGGTACAGGAAATGATTAACATATGACCATATATGAAAAGTTTACAGGTTACAGATGCCCAGTTTTCAAAATGATGTATTTCGGTACCGAGGGAGTACTCTCACAGGGTTACACCGACCTAAAAACTCCTCAAGTTCCCTGGATAGCTAAGCGCATACCTAAGCCTTCTGATAAGATAAAGGACGCATCTGCTCACCTTATTTTTCTCTATTTTTCTACTTAAGCAACTACTTCTACAGTTTAACCCTTTCATTCCCCCCTTTATGCCAAATTCCATTGCAATTTGAGCATACTCTGCTTAAGCTTGCTTTTGGGCCATAACAGCAAAATGAGCTGCCTTCCCCTCTGTAGCTTGAGAGAGGAGGCATGTACACATTTCGTAGCACAAGAAATACATACCATTATTAGGAACCCTCCTACAATCAAAACATTGCTCCCAGTATAATCTGGTAATACACATCAGAACCTTGTATTAATAACAGTGCAATCCTAAACTCAGTGTGTGTGTGGGAGAGAGATCTGAGCCGGGTCTGCTTGGGTTTGCTTTGCAGGAGCAAAAAGGCCAGTTTCTGTTATTTTATCTATTCTTGTTTATTTGTTATATTTAGAGCCTGCTTTTCCTTCAATGAGCTCACAGTGGCTGCAGCTTGTGAATATACATACAGGCTTCTGACATGGCTCTGGCTTTTAAAAACAGGGAGGTGTCCTTTGAGAACAGAACATATATGGACCAAAATTTTTGACTGTTACCCTAAGAATTGGGGTGTGTGTTGGGATCCACCTGCAATGCCATCTTCTCCTTAGAATTTGGGGGAATTGTAGCTTAAAAGAGACCTGTGTGAGGAGAGTAAGAGTAGGATCTTTTCACCTATGTATACCAGTACTGACTGTAGAGAGGACTCCAGTTAATCCAAGTATTTTATTTGAACTGACAAACAATCAGACTCTCTTAAGAACCATGCAAGGCTATTGGAAGATGAGGCAGGAAAGGTTGGATAGAGAGAGATTTGGGGTGAAAAAGGTGATAGCACTCTGGAAGAAGGAGGTTGCAGCGAAGGGTCTCAGACAGCATCTGAGGGTGGGATGGAGGAGTGGCAGTCTGGACTACGTTCTACTTACTACAATTGGCTGAGATTGAAACTATGGTTTTTATACCCTGTTTCATACCCTGAAGGAGTGCGTTACCAAAGTCATAATGACTTTCCCATGGGACTGACAAAGGAGTCTGGAATGAGCTGATTGCTTTAACTCCAGAGTGACAAAACATTGATGGGATTCATGACAATCTCTTAATGCTCGGTCAGGTAGGCTGTTTAGGGAAGATCTCCATAGGGTAAGATCGAGCGATGGTCTCTGATTGTTTTATCTGGGCAGTTCATCTTCTATTGTGTTTGATAATGCAAAGAGCCTGAAGCAGTGAAGGGATTAGCACCAACCCATCAGCGTCAGGGTTTTCAGCATAATCCTATCTGTACTTTCCCCACCATCATAACTCTAAGCATGTCTCTGGTCAGCATGACCGCTGATCATGCTCTCTGGTCATTAATAGTTGAAAATGGCATATCTCATATGAGATGTGGTAGGGTATGGGAAACATGACTAGTTGCCTCTGATGAGAGTGGGAAGGACTTTCTGTATCTGCCACCTCTGAAGGGAGGGTGTGTTATTTTCTACCAGCCAAGGATGAAGACTGTGTGTGTCAAAACACATTTGGGTTGTGGAATATGTTTGCATCTGTCATGAGCTGTGCCAAGTTTTTTTTTTTACATGTGAATTGTCTGCATGTCTCTTCTGTATGCTTGTCTTCAGCATCCATATTTGTACTAATTTATGTACAGTTGTTTTAAATGTTTATATGTCTCATTTTGGCAATATGGGCCCTGCAAGCTTTGTAGGAATGCTTTTAAGCAGTGTGTACACATGCTTAGCTGCTCCAGTTTATGGTGATTTGGTTTGGATTAGTGATGATACATGCTTAGCTATTTTTACTTTTTAATAGGACTCTATACTATTGGCCCTTTCCTTACCTCACTCCCAACCCGCAAAATTGATGGGATCGTGATGGGACTGTGACAATCATTCTGCATGACGTCATTGCAATCCCATTGCGATTCTGTGGCCATCCATTGCAATCGCAGTGTACATCATTGATTAGTTTTTCCCGTCAATGAACCGCGATTGCACAGTCCTCCTGCCACCCTCCCGCTCTTACCTGATGTGTAGAGGGTCAGCCTGGGAAAGTGCCAGGCTGTGCTTGGAAGGGAGGGGTAGGGCCATCATGTTTTTTCCTTCCAGCAGGCAGCCCATGAGGAGGGGAGTGCTTCTGTCGTGTTCCCCTCCCAGGAGAGCCAACCCTGGGATCCCCACAGAATGGATTTGACAAAAAGTAAGCTGACGAAAGGGTCATTGTTTGTTCCTACTAGAACAGATCTTTACCTCTACTTTACTTACATATTGACTCACCATTCAACAATGCATTCAATGGGCTTACTCTTGGGGGGCTAACTAATGGGATTCAGGATGTTGTATTCATTGTTACTTTCCTGATGTTTTTTTGTTTTCTTGGCTGCTAATTTTGGATTAAGGTTTTATTCTCTCTCTTTTGTCCCTTTCTCTCTTTCCTGCTCTCTCTCTTTTGCCCTTGACTTATTTTGTGGACTGACTTACAGAGTGGAAGCTGGTTATTTCCATGTCAGTCGGGCGGTGAATCCATTCCAGGTCTTTGAATTTTAATAGAGGTATCCAAGTGTCGAATCTTATCACCAACACAGATTCAGCACATTGGATAGATTCTTTAAAAATTATTCTAAAATGTGGAGAGGATTGGTTGCCCCAGTGGCCTGGAAACCATCAGCCACTACTGGAAATATGTGTACCTGCCTGCATAACCATGAGACAAGAAAGAAAGCGCATGGCATATCCTGTGATGCATACAAAAGTGTACAAAGAAAGGACTGAGCAGAGGCTTCCAAATACAGAGGTTCATCTAGTGCTGCAGAGCACCTTCTCCAAAATTTGAGGGGCATTTTTGATGTTTCTTATTATCCTCCAATTGCCATTTCTGACCTATACTTTCATTCTTTGAACTCAGTTTGCAGCAACTGAAGTAAGCTGTGGACAAATGGGGAAAGTGGGAAGAGAGGAAAACTGGAACATTTTTAAAAAAGCAAAAAAGTGGAGCAACAGAAGATTGATTGGTATTGTTCCTGCCAAACTGAGACAGGAGGCCTTAGATTCTAAGGCCATTTCCACACTAGCTTGTTATAGTGCTATTATTCCACTTTCAACATCCTATGGAATGCTGGGGTTTGCAGTTTAGGGAGGGGCAACTGCAAATCCCAGGATTCCATAGGATGTTGAAAGTGGAATAATAGCACTATAACAGGCTAGTGCAGAAATGGCCTAAATCTTACAGCATTTTATTTTCTTCTTGCTTGCTTGGAGGTGGTGTAGTAACTTCATATAAGGTTAATCTTTTGAAGGAAAGCAAGTAGAATTTTCCATTACAGAGGTTGTTTCACGTGTTTGGTCAAAACCTATCACAGTCTAGAGTTTTGTTTAGCCCTTCAGGCCTCATGAATTTCCTACTCATCGGGAATGATTAGAGTTGGTTATGTAAAATAGCCCGGAGGCTCTGGCAAGACTGTCCTTTAGCTTAGAGATGGTAATATAGTTTTGGGTGAACATTCTCATTTCCTGTGGTTAAAAAGAACATGGGCCATGGCTCTAGCTTCTTTTTGTTGTGACATTTTATTTTGGGGTCGTTTTGTACTAAGATACAAAAAAACAAATGGTGTGTGTGTGTATAATACAATTGTGTAACAATCAGGAGGAAGTGAGAATTATTTTGCATTTTTTTTAAACAACAAGTCTATTCCAGTGGATCTCAAAGTGATATCAGGGGCAAGAATGCTGTCTTGAAAAGTATATGTGTGTATATATATATTTTCTTATTTATCAGACTTTTTTAAAATTTCAATGCATGCTTTGTAAAATTGTGATTAATCCTTAATGTAGTATGCTTAATGACATCATAGGATGCCATTTATAGCTTCACCAGGACCCATTCCCCACTCCCATGAAGTCAAGAGATCATCCCAGGGTCTCAGGTTTTGGCCTTGAATTGGCAACTCCATCTCAAAGTGTAACAAAGGATTTAGTAAAATATTGTAGAACATGGCTAGCTGGCTGGGTTCATGCTCTCCTCAGAATGTGCGCAATCATTAAATGAGATGGGGGGGGGAAATCACATTGAGGTGGCTTTTCTCTCTTGAACATTGAGGTAATCTTCTGAAATGTATGATCTAACCATCTGGTGTGTATAGATATGAAATCTGTCTGTCTTATTCTCATTGCATTTTTAAAGAAAATGTTATTAAAAAAAAAGTAGTAGTGAATACGAAGATACTTTCAATCACTTCCTGGAGTTAAAAGAACACCTCTCCTGGGCATAAAATAGCCCATTGCTTAAGAAAACATGCAAAATATCCCCATATCCCCTATGGGAGAACTTTGGGGCATTAAATGAGGGTTTTTTTTGTAGGGAGGGTGGTGGCAGCCCTCCAATGTCTTCTGGCTAATGCACTGCCCAGCTTTCTGTAGCTTCCCCCGATACAGAATATCCTACGATATAAGAATAGCCATATTGCTCAGACCAAGAGGTCATCTAGACCACAATTCTGGTCACACAGTGAACAGTCAGGGCCTTTCTGCACTACACTGTTATAGTGCTATTATTCCACTTTCAACATCCTATGGAATCCTGAGGTTTGCAGTTTAGGGAGGAGCATTTTGAATTCTCAGCCAGAGAACTCTTTGGCCTCAGGAAACTACAAACCCCAGAATTCCACAGGATGTTGAAAGTGGACAAATAGCACTATAGCCATGTAGTGCAGAAAGGCCCTCAGTTACCTATGGGAAGCCTCTAACTCAGTGGTTTGCAACCTGTGGGTCCCCAGATGTTTGTGGACTTCAGCTCCCAGAAGCCCCAGCCACTATGGTCAATGCTCAGGGCTTCTGGGAGCTGAAGTCCACAAACATCTGGGGACCCACAGGTTGAGAACCACTGCTCTAACTAGATCTGAATGCAAGTGTGCTCTTCATTACCTGTTTCCAGCAAGTGATGTACGGAGCTGTACACCTCCAGTACTGGAAGTGACATATACTCATTCTGACCAGTAGCCACTGGTGGCCCAATCCTCCATGAAGCCTTGCTCCAGTAGTAGTCGTAGTAGTAGTAGTAGTAGTAATAATAATAATAATAATAATAATAATAATAATAATAATATATTTGTTACCCACCTCTCCTCAAAGTTTGAGGAAGGGTATGACAGCCATCCTAATTGGCAGCCATCATATCTTGTGGCCAGGAATTTCACAGATTAAATATGCATTGAGTAAAGAAGTACTTCCTTTTTTCTGTCCTGATTCTCTCACTATTCACTTCTGGGGCACCTCTCTACTCACCTCTAATTCCATCTTAATTATTAACAACGTAAAAAAAACAAAACAAAAATTCCACTGGTCCAGCTCTGGGACACCATTTCTCACACCCATCAAAGGCAGCAGCAAAACAGTCCTTCGAGCCACCCTAAATCTCAAGAACCTCTCCACAAATTTTCTGGCCACCTCCCATTTTTGCCCACCTCCAAACGCTTAAAATGGTTTCAGAACAAGTAAATGTGCTGTTCTGGAGCATTTCTCTCCTTAAAAAAGCAAGGGCCCCTCCCAAACAGTCCCAAAGGTAACTGAGAGTGATGCCACATCACTTCCAGTTGCCCATAGTAGCAGCTGTGATAGTGTGCTGCAGCCCCCCGAGCTCTGGGGGAAATAGAAAGCCCCGTGAGCATTCTCACTCTGCTCTATTTCAAGATACATTTCTTCCCACTGTCAATTTCTTATTCTTTAACCCATTATTGATCCACAAGATGACTTCCCTTCTTATCCCATGCCTGCTAATTTTATTCAGGTGTCTTCAGGATGGCATTTTATCAAAAGCCTTCTGGAAGGTCAGCATTAGACATTGGCTGAGATCCTGCATTGGGAGACGTATGCTGATTGCATAGTTATGTCTTTGTAGCTTTGTCTCCTGGTGCTGCCCCTCCAAACCTACCTTGTATACAGTGCAGTCCCTCAACACAGCCATTTCCATATTGTCACAGAGTGATGGGATACACAGGGGTGCATCCAGCTGTTTTCCTGTAGCTGGATACTCTGTGATAGGCATCTGGCCCCACAGGGTTCCCTGGGAAGTCTCTGAAAATGACCTCCTGGCAGCATGTACAACTATAGGAAAATAGCTGGATGTGTCCCTGCTCACGCCCCACTCTTCGACAACACAGAAGTGTTTGGGGAGGAGCTGCATTCCTTACAAGGTCAGTTTTTTTGGGGATAGGGTAGGGGTGGGATTTTAGTTCCTGTGTGGTCGGGACTGAATTCTGACTTCTGCAAGGACCAAAAGAAAAAAAAAGAAAAAAAAGGTGAATTGTGATGGAACAAGCTCTTTTGTCTGTGTGTTGTTGACTGTGACTTAGTGGTTTTTTCCAGTCTCTTAACTTGACTTCCAGCACTTGCAGTGTTTATTTCTCCAGTCTCTTAACTTGACTTCCAGCCTTGAAGCTGGGGGCCCCAAAACTGACTTCCACGCATGGAACGGCTGGCAATCTCCAGCTCTATCAGGTATGCTGCCACCCCCCCCCCGAATTAAGAATCATTTGGACAGGACAGGAGGGACCCTGCCCAATCTCTAAGTGTAAGGAACTTCCACCTCCCCCTTCCCCTGAGTGAGAGGTCCTACGTAGCGTGTGCCAACCCTGGCGTGGAAATGGAGAGAAACGGAGGTTTATAAAAGTGTTTTAATCAAGGCATGCAAATAAACAATATATACTTGGGAGACTCCCTCTCCCAGGTGCACTTAGTTACAAGAATTTACAAAACAGATATAGCAGCACAGATACATTCTTAAGATCAGCCAATTCCCAAAATAACAACATCCCTAACGCGACTAACTACTTATTTCTAGTTACTCACAATTAGGTTATAGGCGTAGATGGTCTAAAGGGGGGGGGGTCCAGGAGACACGGCATGCTGCCAGCTCCACTGGCCCAGCTCTCCTCTCTCTCTCTCTCTCTCTCTCTCTTTTTGTCTCTCTCTTTCTCTCTGGCCACATGGCCTCTCAGAAGTTTTATATTTTCCTCCTTGGAAGGATCTGGAAGCCTCTTCAAGATGCCTGCCTCTTTCCTTTTGGTTGGTCAATTCTCACCTTGTGACCTGTGATGCTGACCCTTTCCTTTTGGTTGGTCAACTCTCACCCTGTGACCCTTGATGTAATCCTAACATCTTATTAACCCTTGGTTTACCTGAAGAGAGAAGTATCTCCCTTTGATAAACCTAGATAATGGGAAGCCCCATTATCACAGTGACATCTTAAGACAAATCTATTCTGGGGTCTTCTTGCCCAATTTGTTCAGAGTGGGTTTGCCTGTGCCTTCCTCTGAGGCTGAGAGAGTGGGACTTGCCCAGGGCGGGCCTCCCTGGCTGAGCAGGGATTCAAACTCTGGTCTCCACAGTTGTAGTTTGACATACAAACTGCTATACCAAGCTGGCTTTCAAGTCGGACTTACACCATCATTATTCAACAACAGGAAGCCACCCAATGTCTCCTAGATTGTTAACTTGTCCATGTGTTTGTTGCTGCCTTGGAAGTGAGATAGGACTTGCCTTTCTGGAAGTCATGTGAGTTCTTTTGTGTTCTTGACGAAGGCCTTTTCCGCACGACACTCTTATAGCGCGATTATTCCACTTTCAACCTCCTAGGGAATCCTGGAGTTTGCAGCTTTGAGGGGGCCAGCTGGCCCCTCTCGAAGCTGCAAACTCCAGGATTCCCTAGGAGGTTGAAAGTGGAATAATTGCGCTAAAAGAGTGTCGTGTGAAGTGTCTTAAAGTTATCCTTAATAATACTTTCCACTAATTTACCTGGAACAGACATTAAGCTAGCCAGCCTATAATTTCTTGGATTTTCCCTAGATCATTTTTTTAAACACTGGTGTTACATTGCCTGCTCTCCAGTCCTCTGGTACAGAGGATTTAACTTAGGGGCGTGTTATAACTGTTTATTTAGAAGAGAAAGAAATACTGTAGGTCAAGCCAGTCTTTTCTTGGTTTCAAGGGTACTCCAGGATATGTAGGAGCTCTTATAGTGCTGAACCTCTTTTGGAAATAGTGTTGAGCATCTCAATGGCCCTGTACAACCTACAGCAGCTGTGAGAAGAACAATCATAAAACCATGAATAGATCCACTGGCTACCCCCCAGAAGATCTGCTTTTTTGCTTTGGAATTCATTAAGAATTATTGGGATAGGGTAGAGAGTAGGGAATACCCTCTGAACCTAGTGATTTGTTTGTAATTTGACAAATGTAATTTGTCAATGGCATGTCAAAACTCTCTTTCTTGTTATTACTGTTTGCCTTTGTTCCTCAATCTTCCCTTCCAGAAATATTAGTTCAGGTATGATTACTTCTGTTACATACCAGCAACGAAAAATGAGGCAAAGCATTGTGTTTCACTGCTATCTCTCCATCTGCCTTCAGAATTCCCTTAATTTCATGGCTATCCAATGGTGCAGCTACCGCTTTGAGGGGCTTCTACTCCTGAAGGATCTAAATTTTCATTGTTCTGTTAGCAGTATTTCCCTCAAAATTTGGTGTGTTTTTTTTTTGCATCCCTTTCTGTATGCATTTACTTTCTCTAAGTTTGTGTTCTTTTAATTTAACTTCATAGGTGAAACTCCCAATTTCTGAAGGAAGCCTTTTTATATCAATGAACCTCCATCACGCTGCTCATTAGCCATGCTGGTAACCTCTTGAACTTCATACTTCTCTTTTCGACCTATTGGGAGGATTCAAGCTGAGTCTTTATTAAGTATTAAGCTTTGAGTAGGCCCCAAGCATCCTAGACAGATTTGACCTTTTGACTTTTCCCTATGGTATTTTTTTTAAAACAAGTTCTCTCATTTTAGAGAAGTTTCCTCTTTTGATAGGACGGTGTTGGAATTCCTTGGCTCTTTCTAACTCACATATAAATTAAATTTGATAGCATTGTAGTAGCTGCATCCAGTTGGTTCACCCGTGCTTACATCTTGTACTAAAACTTGGAGAGCACCATTTAGGATTAAATCCAGGGTCACTTACCTTTTGGCTGGTTCCATTACCAACTGTTCTACAGTATAGTAATTTAATTTATAGTACTCTTTCTTATGGTTGGAGAATGTGTTTTTGACTTGAGAATGTATTTACCAATCTCCATTTGGGTATTTAAAGGTACCCATGATTACAATATTTTTTCCTTTAGATGCCCCCCTAAGTTCTTTCTACAGCCATTTCTGTACTACACTGCTATAGTGCTATTATTCCACTTTCAACTTTCTATGGAATCCTGGAGTTTGCAGTTTAGGCAGGGGCATTTAGAATTTAGAATTCTCAGCTAGGGAGCTCTTTGGCTTCAGTAAACCACAATCATAGAATCATAGAAATGTAGAGTTGGAAGAGACCCCAGGGGCCATCCAGTCCAACCCCCTGCCATGCAGGAACACCCTCAAAGCACACCCGACAGATGGCCATCCAACCTCTACTTAAAAACCTCCAAAAAAGGAGACTTAACCACACTCCGAGGCAGCATATTCCACTGCCAGACAGCCCTGACCGTCAGGAAGTTCTTCCTGAGGTTCAGGTGGAATCTTCTTTCCTGCAGCTTGAATCCATTGCTCCTTGTCCTGGTCTCTGGAGCAGCAGAAAACAAGCCCACTCCCTCCTCTACATGGCATCCCTTCAAAACAACCCAAAATTCTGCAAGATGTTGAAAGTAGAATAATAGCACTATAACAGTATAGTGCGGAAATGGCCTACAGCTCAAGATCCCCCTGGTATTTTGACCTGGGTGGCAATAGTGTGTCCCCAGTACATTTGGTACCTGATATTAGCATCCACAGTAATTCTGTGGAGGTGTTAGCTCCTTTTAGGATTTCTAGCTTATTTGACACAATTACCTTATAATATATTGAACAACACCACCAACAGGATGCCTGTCCCTGTCGTTCCTATAGAGCAGGGGTGGGCAACTGTTGACCACTAAGGACCTGCACTGACCTTCAAGAACTTGGAGGGTCACAAAATTCTGCTATACCCCCTGCAGTAAAATAAGTAAGTAAATAGAAAGAATGGGAAGGATTTTTGCCATGTGCTTATGTCCATGGGCTATTTTAGGCTTATGAGGGGCTTTTTTAATCAACAGGTGACTTCCAGTTCACTTCCTGTTTTAAATAAAGATGTCTCCTGGGCTTAAAATGGTGTGGGTGGAGAGTAAACGGTTATGAAGTTGGCCCCACACCTCCTGGACAAAATGACCCATGGACCTCACTTTGCTCACCCCTGATATAGGTTTTCTTTCCAGAGATGACTGCATCCCATTGGGTCTCTGCATTTTCCGTTATTCCCACCATTGTCTCTTAAAACCATGCACTCTAACTCCCTTAGTTTGGCTTAGAGGATCCAAGGCTTAGCATAGAAATACCTGTCCATGTTTATTTTTGTTCATTTTGCAGCATTTAAAAGAAACATGGAAGGACAGGTAACAAATAAGGAAGCAAAGTGAGTGGTAGAATGTTCCTGATAAATAATAATTAGCTACATTTCTGTGTGCGTGTTCAAATTGCTCATGTTATGACTCAGGAAAACACTAGGTAACTGTCTCCATTCCAAGGCTGCCATTTCTCTTCCCTTTCACCCTTGTGAATCATGATCACATACCTGGAATTGTTTGTTTTCAAAGAGATAGCTTTCTATTTCATCATAAAAAAGGGGGAAAAGGAGATAGAAATAAATGTGTGCGGGTAAAAGAATCAAGCAGAGCCTGAGAGACTCAGGCCATTTCTACATGATGTCGCTGTCTTGGGATGGGGACGCATTGCTGCTGGTCTGCAAATCATGATTTCACACAATGTTGTCATGGTCTGTCTACCTATGCGTCCCCGGCTGTAGCAATTGCGGAATATTCCATGACCGGAAAAAAATCCGGTAATAGCTCCCGATCACATGATGCTCCCATTGCCAGCAGTTGTGTGGAAAGGGAAGTAGCATGATCTAGGTGTTTCCTTCCCCAGCGCAGCATGGGAAGTGGCCGGCTGCACTGCAGAAGGAAGGAGCATGTCGCTCGTGCTACCCTTCTGCAGGCAGGCAGCTGGTGTGGAGGGGAGCATTTGGGTTGTGCTCCCATCCCGGCAGCGGCACTGCCAGGATTGCGAGAGCAAGACAGTGGAAAACAGCAAGGTGCAGAAAGGGCCTCAGGCTGGCATCCTGTTAGTTACAATATCATACATTGTACTTAGGGCATCGTAATTGCTTCATATTCTCATTTGGGATCGTAGCACTATTGCCACAACTGCAAATGATCCTGAAACTCACCTTAAAAGCCATTCAGCTATCTCAAGTGTATGAAGTCTGGGCTGCTTGTAAGTGGAGTACACTAGCCCCTTGTGCTGGTGAGCGATGCTGCAATGAAGAGTTGTGGCAGGACTCCTCAGAGGTCCCTGCTTCTGCTTCCTGGTGGAGTTGCTCATTGTGGAAGAGGGCTGCTAACATCACCCGTCAGTACCCCACTCACCAGCGTCATAGAACTCCATTGCTCAGGATGGCTCACTGGTTTTAAGGTTAGCTTCAAGGGTCAGATGGGAAGATAAACTGTAGCCATGACATTGTGGCTATGTTTGGCACAGGATCACAGCCTGATTTATTTCAGCCTGGGCTTTCATGGGTATCAGTTGTCAAAGACGTTGAAGCAAATCATCTAGGAAAAGGTGCTTCTAGATTCTGCCCCACTTCCTTTTCTCTCTCTTTTCCCTCTTATGTTATGCTAGAATTGTTTGTGGGACATTTGTAGTAAAACAACAACAACAACAACAACAAAAACCAAACCAAAAATGGATAGTGTAAGTTTAAGATCTGACAATACTCTGTATATTATGTTCATCAGCAGGAAACAGCATCCTTGGTACTTTCTGATTTTGTCAAATACAACCCACCCTGGGTAGAATTTTGTTGGTTAGTTCTAACTAAAGTAGACCCATTCAATCAGTGGTCGAATTATAAAGTAACACACAGAAAAATCCAGTTGATTCAATGGCTCGTCTAGTTGTGACTACCAATTGGATTAAGATTCCTATGAATTTGGACTGCAACTATTCAGCCTCATCTACTTTCTTCTATGAGTGAGAAAACCCATATGATTATGAAAGACCCAACTTGTGATAAAGGACACAATGGAATGGGAAGTTTAGTATGGAAATATCAAATCCCATGGTGAAAATAACTACAGCAGCTTTGAACAAACACAACTTTTTGGTGTCTATGTGTAATCAAACATGGAGTAAACTATAGTAGTTCTTTTGTACAATAGTACAATAGTAGTACAATAGTAGTTGTACTACAATGACTATTTTCATTGGCTGAAATCTTTTACTGTAGTTACAAATGTGTAGCCTAGAGTTACACAGCCGTGACTGTTATGTATTCATGACCCCTCAATCCCTACTTACTGGGTAGCAGCTGCTGTGGTTGATGAGGGTCAGTTCCTATCCCTCGGGAAGCAGCTAATGGATGCTTCCCTCCATGTGCAAGAGATCTTTGGTGTGAGAGAGAATTGCGATAGGGACTCTGGTCTCCCTCCTGCAGTGGAGATTTCTCACAGGAGAGGGTGAGAATGGCAGTCAGATGCTTCCCAAGCGACAGGGGAACGAAGCACAATAACTGCTTCTTGCTATGTGATGATCATAGAATCAGAGCTGGAAGAGACCACAAGGGCCACTGCTTGCAACCCCCTGCCATGCAGGAATACACCATCAAAGCATTCCTGACACATGGCTATCTCGCCTCTGCTTAAAAACCTCCAAAAAGAGAGACTTCACTACACTCCAAGGCAGTGTATTCCATTGCTGAATTGCCCTTCCTGCCAAGCTGGGATTCACTGTGTAGCACTGTAACTATGGTGCTTATGCATATGTATCTCCCATATAGGATTCCAGTTGTAGTGTGTAATTAAATGTTATACCAAGGGCAAGACTGCCACTAAAAAGGCAGTCTGGTATTTGCTTCACCTCTTCAACATCTAAGGATGATATTATAGTGCTATGGATTTCCTTATGCTTGCAAGTGGTAATCAATAAAGTGGAGATTGCTTCTGTTGGGTGTTTCAAGTTAACATGAGGTTGCTGGTTTTGGCACCAGCTACACAATCACTGTAACCTCTCATTCTGGTCTTAGATGAATTCAGGTAGATTGAGAAGTAAATTAACAATTTTTGCGATCCTATGCCTAAAAAGTAGTGAGAGATCCAACATATGTTCATAATTTTTTTTTCTTTAGCAATACAGAAATTTTAAGGTAACAAGGTAAACTATGTGTTGGATAATTGTTTAGTATGTTGTAATTTTTGCTAGCCATTTATTACAAACACACAGCTAGTAACCTATTTTCTTCCAGCATACCTTTTACATAAATCTTCCTTCGTGGACTCCTCCTGGACCTCTTGTAAATCCTGCACCTAGATCCAGAAGCATCCTGAACAAATCTTGGTGTATTCCAAGCCATCAAAAACTTTCTCCACTCTTCTTAAACACAAAATATTCTTTTTATTTGTCACCGAAGGCTACACATGGTCACTTCTGTTCTGAGATTTTTTTTCCGTTTTGATTTTTGTTTTCTAGAAGGTATCTACATCTGCACGTATTTACAGGCTCGTCTTATTTACACAGTCAAGAATACAGTGTTAGAAACACAAAGTGTCAAAAGAGAGGGAGGAAAAGAATTCTTAAAAAAAAATGAGTTGCAGATGCCAGGAAATTACACACAGTAATGAGAACAAAATCTGCAGTGCTGGGATTACAAGTGTGGCTTTGACAGAAAGTCCTTCTCAAACTAGTAGCTGTGTTCAGAAGTTTTCTTGTTATTTAAAGCATATTTTCTATGTTTACCATAGAAAAAAAGTGTTTGGTTATTTCCACAAGTGTCTTAACCTTAATCAATTCATTGTTATTTAAAAAAAAAAATAGGTATGGGGAACTGTAAAAGTTTTATCCGCTTCCATTTGTTGACTTTGGAGTTTGGGTTAGGCTCCTTTGCAAACCCCAGTAACCACAGAAGCACTGTAAGACAGCTCAGAAGAGTCGCTTTTTTTGGATAACATTCCCAGAACTCCCTAGCCAACACAGTTTGCTAGGGATTCTGGGAGCTGTAGTCCAAATAAATCTTTTCTGCACTGATCAGAAGCATGGTAGCCCCAGAACAAACTATTCCCTCCACGGGAAGAAATGACATGGGGGGTTACCAACAACTTGAGGTTCAATGTAAGTACTTGATCAATTCTTGGTACCTCTGGGGTACCAACTGGGAAAAGTCTGTTGTAACTCAGCCCAGCTGAAATGAATGGTAGCTATAAGTTTAACCATTCACTTTAGTTTCATCAGTTCCAAAGCTATGCAATTATAGCTAGCTCGCTCTAGATCAGGGGATAGTCATCTGTTGTTCCGTCTTTGATGGGACAGAAGAGAGGCCACAGTGGTGAGGTTATCTTGCTCCACTTCTGTGTACAGAACCAGATCAAGGAAGGCATAGGGAAACAAAGGCTGTAATGAAATGCCATGTCTTTTGCTCAGTTTTCGATAATCTTATCCGTGTCACAATGACTGCACTACACTCTCATTCCCCATCCCCTGAAGATTCCTATTCCCATTTTCTCATTTAATACCTCTTCCAGCTCATTTCCCTTTTCTCTCTCCTTGCCCTGGGTGCTCATGTTAGAAATTTGGAGTTATCTATACAAAATTATGCCCTCCAAAATAACAATAAAAAAGTTAAATATAATGAAAGTAAGACATTCTATTTTAGCACATCCTGTTTACATACACAAAAGTTGTACATGTATGGCTTCTGGCCTTCTTGCTTTGGTGTTGCCCCTATTTTGAAAATTTTCCAGTGATCACCCTAGGTCCTGCATGCATTAATGCACATTACCAGGTGCTGAGACCATATTCTTGAAGAAAACACAGCTGAGACTTCCTAGCGGCAGGTTCTTACTGCTCAACAACACACATGCATCAATGTGCAGAATTATCTTACACGCATACAGAAAATTCCACCCCATGTTTAAATTCAGTCACTAATATAATATTTCTTTTTAACCCACAATAATCTTTGTGAACATAAAAAATAATCTGTTTAGATGTATTCCAGAGGTTAAACACTCTGGCATGTGTTCTGTTGCTCAGTACAAATCTAAATTTGTAAGTCAGTGAGTGTATGTATGTGCAAATTAACTTTTTTTTTAAAAAAAGCCTTACAATATAATCAAAGAATGGAATAGTGGAAAACCTTCTAGTCCTAAAAAAACAAGTCAGTTGTAACACTCCAGAGAAAATCAACCAATGAATTAATCAAACATGCTACATGGGGCTAGATGCTAGAGTGGATACCTGCTTATTTTTAGATCAGCTCGGTGATCAAGGTCTTCAAAATGTTTGTTGATAAACACACTGCTGGGTTGCATTCTCACGCACATTTTTTTGTGAGTAAATCCTATCGTGAACTCAGTGAGATTACTTTTATTAACCACATTCAAGGGAACCCTGGTGTTCTCTGGAAGCTTATTGAGGGTTCCTCAATTAAAAGCATCACTCAAGGACAACTTGCCCACCACTAATACTGAACTCTTTGTGCCATGCTACAGTGAGAGTGTTTGGGTGTGCTCCAGGGTTCTCGAGTGTGAGGGTACATTCAAGGATGCACCTAGACCATTTCTGCACTAGATTGTTACAGTGCTATTCCACTTTCAACAGCCTATGGAATCCTGGGGTTTACAGAGGCCCTCCCTGAACTGCAAACCCCAGGATTCCGTAGGATGTTGAAAGTGGAATAACAGCACTAGAACAGTCTGGTGCGGAAATGGCCCCAGTTTCAGCTGAGACCTAATAGATCTGACCAGAATCCTGAACTAACTGTCATTAGGAATAGCACATGATCCAGAATCTTGTGTATAGCACAGGTTTCTGTGAAGGGGGTACAAAGATTCCTTAGATGGCTGCATGTGAACCTTTCCAGCCTGTAAGAGAATAACAACAAATCAAAATATCCTGCTACTTGATTGTACTACTGACAGGCTGCTGTAGACACAATTATAATTTAATGGTTTTTCTTACCCCTCAACACAATTATCTTTTATACTCGCCCATGGTGGCAACTATATATAACACCAAATAGAAGTACCAGGTTTAATTCAATCTTCTGTTACATTTCCATCCTGCTCTTCCTTCAAGGAATTTAAGGTCATATAGCCTTCTCTCCAGATACTGGCCAGTTATCTTATTTGAAGCCATGGATAGCTGTATCTCCAGTCCCCTGATGACAGGGAATTTGCAAATTTGCTTTTTCCTTCTTAAAAAAAAAAAAAGGAGGGTGGGAAGTAAAAAGAGATGGCCAAGGACAAAGCAACAATATGGAATTCAAGTCCATGAGAGTTGCCAGGCAACATTTATCTTGTTTCTCGGGACAGCTTTGCATGAATATTTAATAGTCTGCAAACTTCAGCCTATATGTAAGTGGCTCCAACTCATGTCAGTGAGACATGACACATGATCAGGAATGATAATGTCATTCTGAGGCCCTATAAGCACTGCCTTTGAGTCATTTAGGATTCTGAGGCAAGGGAGCCTGTCAGAAAGTACAGTTCCCCTCCACTGCCCCCATCACAATGTCAGAATGAACAAATTAACAAACACCAACTATATTGTCAGAGAAAGGAGAAAGTGCTTTCTGGGTGGATTGCAGCCTGAGTATATCCCTCTTCCCTCAGCAAACATAACCAGGTTTGCTCACTCTGCCAGGAAATATGGTGTTAGGATCTGCCTCTGCTGCTATTTTGAGTGCTAAGAGTTGCCAGCAAAGAGGTTCAGCTGTGCCCAGAGAGTGGCATAACCAGCACTCTTGCTGGGGTTAAGGACTACTAGCACAGATGGAATTTGTCCAGGCAGCAGTTTTCTTTACTGGCTGCTCATAGTAATTTTAAGAACAGCCTCTTTGCCCCTTGCTTCCATATATTCAGAATATCAGCAAGCATAGTCCAGAAATCATACAGGTTGGCTAGGAAGGATGGTGATGGCAAGCAGCTATTCTTTTGAGATCTCAGAGCCCTAGTTTGGTAGACCCCCACAAGACCTGACTTCTAGTGATAGTTCAACTGGAGCAGGCCCACAGAATCAAATAGTGGGTATTTAGTAAACACGTATGTAAATCTCATGGATTCCATGAGTCTACTTTAGTCGAGATTACCAGTAGAATTCAAACCCAAGAATTCTGGTGCTAGCTTAGCCAAGCTTGTGCCTGGTTTTCTTCTGAGACACTGTACTGATGCCATCTTCTTGCTCTTTTGACTGCACAGTCACAGTGCAGCTAGAGGTTGTGGCTCTCTGTCCTTTTAAACCAGATGTGGACAACTATTGGGTGTTGAGGCTGCACTGGGCCACTAGGAGAGCTCTGACGATCTCATCCCCACTGAACCCTGCTGCAAAAATATTCCATTTTTAAAATCCCCCAAACACCTTCTGGGCCCAGGAGAAACTATTTTTAAAACAGGAAGTGCCCCAGAAATCCATTTCTGGTTAGATTAAAAAACAAAACAAAACAGTTTGTGGGTGCATAGAATAGCCTGCCTGCTGCCAATATTGAAAAATTGCCGCCGCCCCCCTTGTGGGCATGTAGGCCTTCTGCAGATTTTTTTTTGGTAGCCATTTCTAATTTTCTTCTTTAAATAATTGGACAAAAACAGCTGGTGGGGGCCTGTGTATCAAACTTTCCTCGTTCTGCTCTAGGTACTTGCCAATTAAACAAAGCTTCCAACCTTCATGGACCACCAGCAGTTATCATGATGAACCAACCTGATATCTGACTATGATGGTATAGTACTGCAGGAACACATCACTGCATGAAAAACGAAGAGTAATGTCATTGCTTGGTGACATCCTCCCTCTAACTACCCCATGTGCGTGCAGTATGCGAGTCAGCACTTGGAACGGATCCCTGTGACTAAAATCTCCCTCCCCTCAAGGCAGAGGTCCAAATGCTTCACCCTTGCTCTTTGGAACTAATTCTACTTGCCTTCATTTCACATGGTTTCCCATATTTAAAAGTGTGAATTTTATTTAATTTGACTTTGGGCTAGGTTTGGTCCCATAATCTGACAACATGACGATTTGCCCCAAAGGCTGTGTGTATTCCATATAGAGATTCTATCTTTCACAGGCAGTGTGAAAATATGATACTGAGATCCTTCCGGCAGGGCTTGGGCATTTAAAGAGGTGAGTTTCCTTGTCTTGTTTAAAATGCTAATACACTTAGTTCTTACAGATACCGTTTCCCTTGACTCTCTTCCTTCAGCTCACCTGCTGTCAATCTCCACAGCTTTCTATTCTGCCACCTTTTCCAAAATATAGTTCTTTGGAAATCTCAGTCTTGGAAGGGGAATGTGTTGAGCAAAAGAAAAAGATGTAGTTAGATTTTTAACACTATTTGCTAGAAGAATCTAGGTTTCCATGGCACAGAACTGGATTATCCTAGCGGGATTTCTTTGTACAAAGTACTTATTAATGGCCCTTCTGCTTATGAAGACTAGGCATTATGCTGTGAATCCACCCTTCGGTCCCTGAGTAGAACTTTGTATTTTCTCAGCTTCATGCTCTAATTTGATTTTTGCCAATGCCAATGGCAAGATTGTATAAATTCCAAAGAAACAGTTTTCCCCATGACCAAAAGCTTCTGCCTAAAAGCTCGAATAGATTATCCTGGGTTAGACAGAGTAATGTTTTGGCTCAGTATAATCACTAAGTAGATGCAATTTTGTAAGACATGCGGAGTGTCTCTTCACGGTTTTGTTTCTACTTCAGTATGGCCACAGGGGTCTCTGGGCTTGATCTGAGCAGTGGTGGTGATGTGTACCGTAACTTTCTATCAGGAAAAAGACGCAACAGCCCAGCAGCTTTTCAGCTTGAAGGAGACAAGCAAATGGGAGGTTTGGATCAGGAAAACAGCACACTAAGAAAAACTTAAAACCTCATCTCCTTTGCTGTAATCAAATTATGCACCCCACCAAATGCCATTTCCTGCACCTGCAACAAAAACCACTGCAAGATGCGCCATGTGTCTCCCACATCAACATCTATTTTTGTTGTCAGGTACATCATTCTTAGGAGGAACCTGAAACTTTTCACCATTAATGGTGATCCTGCTGCTGGAAAGTTTCTCTTAAGAGAAGAGTGTGCGCCTCCAAAAGATGACTGTTAAGACACTTGACCTGGTATACAGAAATACTATATATTTAAGGAGGTTTACCATTGACAATTTTACATCATTGGTGCTTCCCACTGAACAGCATGTGCAAGAAAAGTTATTCTAATAGAGTGTGAATCTCCCCCGCCCCGCCCTCACCCCAGATAGCTGTAAGGGGGTTTCAAATTAAAAAAAAGAAGAAGAAGAAGAAGAAGAAGAAGAAGATTTCGCAGCGATACGTACTCTGTCGCACTCACACACACAAAAAACAAAAATCAAACCGGTGAACAAAATAGCCTATTGTAGTAAAAAAGACTCCTTTTAAAAAAAATAAAAAAGATTATTCCATCTCAGAAAGGGAAAGACTCATAATCTCACAAGTCTATAAGAGGCAGCTATTTTGCCTCATTCGGCCACTTCTGAGCTGCGGGATTGCCCAGAAACAGTGAAATGTGAAAAATGACTTGCAAGTTCTCCTTTAGAGGCTTACGATTATTTAGAAGGATCCCATTAAGAAGATTTAAAACAGTCTCTGGCTGCTGCTTCTCCTCATTTTCCCCCTTTGTCTTCTGTATGCACTGCAGAATGTTTTGAGCTTGCTTTCCCTTCCTTTTTCCTTCTCAGAAATCCCATTTTTTTTCCATTTTCTTTTCCAACCCAAAAATGAGGGGCTGGCACAAACATAATACAGAGACCCTTTTCTCATCACATTAAGAAACCTATGGATTTATATGGACAATGCCCTGATTTTCTCTGAATGTTGCACAAGAGGGAGGGAGGGAGGGAGGGAGGACAAACGAGACACAGGATTTCACTGTACTAATGCAACAGTGAAATACACTTTTTTGGTCCTGTGGCTTAGGGATGATAACATATGAGAAAGCCAGATTTTTTTTTTAAAAAAAAGATAAAAGAATGTTGCATGAGTTACAGTGCAACTGTATTATCACTCCACCCAATCTTGTTCCTCATAATTTCTGTTCCTCGTGTGTATGTGTGTGTGTCTTTAAAAAAGGACTGAAATACAACACAGTCTGGTAGGCGGCCACAAAAGAGTAGCTGTCTTTGGCAAAGAAGTCAACGCATCGACCCTCTCTGTCACCTTCTGCCCATCTCACTCTGTCTCATAAAATGAATGTTGTTTGCGTTGTCTGAGAGTTCAGGATACTGCTCCACTGAGATCACAAAATAGCCGTCATAGCCCTGCACCCGCCCTGTGTTTAGCAGCTGTTGCTTCTCCCCTTCTGTCCAGGAACGGGTGCCTTCCTCCCCGTCCCGCAGTCTCTGCTGCTCCCGTGCCCAAGCTTGGGCCACGGCACGTTGCCTCGCTAATTCCAGCACGCGGGTCTTCTCCTCATCCAAAGTGGTCCCGTAGCGGGTGTTCAGACACAGCGCCCCATACTGGAGCTGGATGTCTGTATAACGTCTAGTCCTTCCATTGAGCACTGTGTTGATTTGGGAGACGGTGACGTTGACGCCATTTTCCAAGGTTCTTCTCCCACCGCTGAGGCCCAGGATGGACAAGTCACTGTCTGAAGGCCCCTGCTTGATGAAGTAGTGGGTGTCCACGCCCTCAATAGTGAAGTGCAAGTTCTCCAGGTAATGAGCATTGTTTAATATGGCTGCAATCCTCCGTCCGTCCTCATTAGCAGTGCTGATGATGTCAGTGGCCACCCTTCCATCTTTCATGGCGAATTTGACCCCCTTGCCGATGACAGAGCCTCCTGAAGCAAAATTATTGTTCTCCTTGACTTCATGGCATCCAGCGATACTGGAGCTGTAGATCTGCTCAAAGCGCTCCAGGGTGACAAAAGCCTTCAGCTGCTTCTGGACTTCACACTGCACTCCTAAGATTGACTGAGCAGGAAGAAAGATAAGGAAAGAGAGATTTTTGTTAGCAAGAGATGCAGGTTGAAAGAAAAGACAACTCAATGGCACCTTAAAGACTAACAGATGTAATCTTTTGTTGCTTTTTTATTAATTTAATTTAATTTAATTTAATTTAATTTAATTTAAATCTTGCCTTTCTCTCAGCACAAGAAGGTCCCATCCCAAAGAGGAGTCTCATAAGGATACCATGGTTGATAGTGTCAAAATCCTCTGAGAATCCAGCAGAACCAACAGGGACACGCTCTCCCTGTCCACTTCCCAACATAGGTTATCCACTAAGGCAATCAAGGCTGTCTCTGTTCTATAGTCATGCCTGAAGCCTGATTGAAATGGATCTAGGCAATCCATTTCATCCAGGAATCTCTGGAGCTGGGAGGCCCCCAAATCTTGCCTGTTTTTGATGCCACAGCTTATTATAGTAACTATTTTGGAACATGCTGAATGAACAATATCAATACTACTTCAGCACAATGGAGAAATACCTACAAGCAATCAGCTCCAGTCCCTTGGGAAGGATGGGTAATATATTTGATAAACTTATAAATACATTTTTGGTTTGCCTTAAATTGTTGCAGTAGGATGCTGTTATACCTAAATAACCCTTGAAGGAGTTTGTCGATAGTGCAGAACATAAAGGAAAGGAGGAGTAGGAATGTGTCTGTGCAAAGCCCTAGGATCAAACATTTTCCACTTCTATCACTGTATACCACAAGGAGGAATAAACCCAAATTTTGTTTTCCTTTAGTTAGAATGTTCTGTGCCTAATTAGTCCCAACTAGAATAAAGCTCCTGAATCAGTTGGATTTATCTCTGTGTTCATTCATGGTTTATTGATTGAATGGGTCTGCTGTAGCTGGGAATGACCAACAGGATTCTAAACCAGGAATTCAATAGAATTATAGAAACTTAAGAGTTGGAAGGTATCACAAGGACCAACCCCCTGCTATGCAGGAATACATAACGAAAGCACTTCTGAAAGATGCCCATCTAGCTTCTGTTTAAAGACCTGAAAAGAAGGAGAGTCCTCCACTTTTCAAGGCAGCATATTTCATTTCTGAACAATTCATAAAGACATTCTTCCTAATGTTTCAATAGAATCTCTTTTCTTGTAATTTGAATCCATTCACTTTTGCCTAAGGCCATTTCTTCCCTACACTGTTACAGTGCTATTATTCCACTTTCAACATCCTGTGGAATTCTGGGGTTTGTACTTTACTGAGGCCGAAGAGCTCTCTGGCTGAGAATTCTAAATGCCCCTCCCTAAACTAAAAACCCCAGGATTCCAGAGGAGGTTGAAAGCGGAGTGATAGCACTATAACAGAATACTGCGGAAATGGCCTTACTCTCTGGAGCAGTGGAAAACAAGCCACTCCATCTGCTACATCAGTGCTACTCAAAAGTGATGGTTGTTGGACCAGTCATTGGCAAATCTGCAGGAAAGAAAAAAACAACTGAAGCCAATGAATACAACTTTAGAGCTAGTCCGTGGAATAATGGAGGGAAAATTGCCAGCCACTCATATCTGATAGCTTGAGGAATACTGTTCTACTGGATATACTTTCAGGTATGTAAAGATGGCTATCATATTGCAAACTCTATTCAAGAGTTATAGAACCCTCCTTCAACTCCTAGCTTGTCTAGCAAACTAAAGTTTGTCTTGTTTTCAAAGGACAGCATCCACATATACCTTTGAGATATTTCCCAGCTCACTCCATGAGATATTTAGGGAAGGGTTTCTAAAAACCAAACTAAATGTAATGTTCCAGAAGATCCATGAACAGGATGAGATATCCATGTTGACATGATGTTGTACGTTCTTCCCATGTAAAGCTAACAACAGTGTTTGCTTGTTTGGTTTGATAACAGTAGCAGAGAATATTCTTCATCAAGAAAATGGTAGAAGGGGGAATGGTTAACCCATCCACCTGACCTAAAGCGGCAATCCTGAACAGAATTCAGATTCTATTTATCTTCTATTTCATGAATGCCAAAAGGCAACCACATTTCCTACATGACTCAGAATCTGACATCCCTGGAGTGTTCTGAGCCCCACTGCAAGGGCTTCAGAATGTACTGTGCAATGTTATCAACAAGAACTAGCATTATTATAATTAAAAAAAAACTCTTCCCTATTATCTCAAAATAGGTCCTATGCCTTTGAAAAGCTGCTTAATATTAAGATCTAACGACCTTCAAGACACCCTTTTGATAATACAGTGATGCATTTGGGAGGACTGCTTTCTTCTGTGGAAGAAAAACAACTTGTGGACTCTGTCGCTATAAAAATAAAAGGAAGGGATGCCAACCAGATTATGCAGAGTTCAAAGAGACCAAGTTTCCTGCCTTTGAAATTTGCTATCCATTCTGTTTCATCTTCCATCACACATTTTCTACCCAAGATGAACTGGCAAAGAAGGGAAATAGGAAATGCCATTTGAGCAGAGGAAGTGGGCCTTGGATAATGCCAAAGCTTTCAGCAAACTGGTGAGATAGAGGAATGGCTGAAAATCCAAAGAACTGTAGATAGAAGAGAGAGACTTCATACAGTCCAGTAGATAAGAATGCTGAATTTAAATTTGAGAGATAGGAATTCCAGCTGATTCTTGGGTTGAGGACTGCTTTGCTTGGTTCAAAAGACCTCTGTCAGGAAAATACTAGCTATTTGTGTGTAGATTGCCCAATGTGAACACCACATGCCATGAGGAAGGATCTCAGTCCTAGAAAAGGGTAAAAAGAAAAAGCTGTCCACATCCTTGCTTTTGGGATGTAAAGGAGAAGTCAACCTTTATCTCCATCTATTTTATGGTTTATATTCCTGATCCATTGAAGAAGTGTATGTGTGTGTGTGTACACGTGCATGCGTGCATGCATGTGCCCTTTACATAACCCTTGTTGGTTTGGAAACTTTGGCTAAGATCCAATAGTTAAACTGATGAAGTGTAATTCACTGGTGGTATAGCAGTGCTGGTAATCCGGAGGATGGTTTTTCTTTTCCTGGGTGTGCAAGGGCAGCCAGAAGCTGGTTTAGCTTTGTCTCCTAGGTTAAAGTTAAGAGAGGACATGATAGCCATGTTTAAATATTTGAAGGGATGTCATGTTGAGGAGTGGGCTTGTTTTCTGCTGCTCCAGAGACTAGGAGAAGGAGCAATGGATTCAAACTGCAGGAAAAAAGATTCCACTTAAACCTCTGGAAGAACTTCCTGATGGTTGCAGCTGTTCGGCAGTGGAATGTGCTACCTTGGAGTGTGATGGAGTCTCCTTCTCTGGAGGTTTTTAAACAGAGGCTGGATGGCCATCTGTCAGGAGTGCTTTAATGTGGGTTCCTGCACGGCAGGGGGTTAGACTGGATGGCCCCTGTAGTCTATTTCAACTCTATGATTCTATGATTCCTAGCCACACACTGGTGGTGCAAGGTGAGCCTGGGAACTAACTGTCTGCCCTTTTATGCCCAGGCAAGGACAAGGAGCAGCTGTTGCCCGCTGACAAGATGACTTTTTTTTTGGTCCTGGGTGTACCAGGTCGGCCAGATGGGTCCTGGATGTACCCTCAAGGCCAATCAGTGTGTGTGTGTGTGTGTGTGTGTGTGGGGTATGCAGGCGTTGTGCAAAGAGGTACAGGCTCTCCTTTTACAAGGGCCATAAAGTATTATGCCAGTGTAAGCTGACTAAAGGTTTCTGATCTTTGGCCTGAACTCTGCTGGTATTCCCCACCATGGCGTACTTACTGAATAAATGGGATCGCCATAAGTCAGGGTGGGCAACTGTTGGAGGGTAAGGGGCCACGTTAGACCCCCAGGAGACATTAGAGGGCCCCATGCAAAAAATTCAAAAAAATTATGTACCCCCCAAAGCCCCAAATGTTCTATGGGTGGCATTTTCACCACATTTTGCTCCTCCTCTAGAGCCCTGGTGGCGCAGTGGTTAAATGCCGGTACTGCAGCCACAAGGTTGTGAATTTGATCCTGCCGGGCTCCAGGTTGACTCAGCTTCCCATCCTTTTGTAGGTCGGTAACATGAGTACCCAGCTTGTTGGGGGCAATTAGCTGCATTGTAAACCACTTAGACAGCACTTAGCTGATAAGCGGTATAGAAGTACACATGCTATTGCTCCTCAGCTATTTTAGGCACAGGAGAAAGCTAACCACCACAAGTCTTAAAGTGTTAGGAGGAAAAATGTGTGAAAGCAATACGTTGCTCCTTGTGGTTGGGGAGAAAGGACAGCAGTACTTAAAAAGTTGGAAAGAAAGCCATAGTGATGTTTTACCAATAAATGCTGCTGCCATAGTCTGGGATACCAGACTACTGCTTCTTTTGGCCATAAAAGGGTGGCCGTGAAAATGCTATATTAGATTATAGCAGTGCTTGGAAAACTTTCTTGTTGGATTACCAACTCTCAGAATTCCCAGCCACCATGGCCAGGGGCCATTCTCACTGGAGGATTTTGGGAGTTGTCTAAATGTTTCCAACGAGCAGCCTACAGTGCAGGAACAAGAACCGTCTTGGCAAGGGAGCAAGTAAGTAAGTCATGCACCCTTGCAGGCAATTATGACTAACTGTGGAGAAGCAGTCTGCTGACTATTTTCTTTGTATCTTGAATGAAAGGGTCCTATAGAATCATTTAGTGATGGCACCAACAGATGGCCTTCTAAAGTGCAGAGAAGTAGAAAGTGCATCAAAGTCCAATGAATTACCTTGCTGTTGTCCCATTCTTGAGTTTTTAGCTGGGTGTGAATAAGTTCATAGGAGGGCTCCACAGCATCCATGTCAGGCTTAGGATAACCAGGGATGACATTGTGCAACTGAAACCCAAAGGTAAGCAACCAGCTGTTGACATCTGGAACAGAGAAAAATCAAAAAGTTAGCAAATAAATTCCAGCAGACAATTGAAAACACAGCCCAGCGACTTGTATTTTGGTGCCGGTTACAGGGATCACATAATTCCCCTGTTGAAAAAGCTTCACTTGCTAGCAGTCCATTTCCAGGCAGAAGTCAAAGTACCTTTAAAACCCTACACAACTTGGGTGCAAACAGTCTAAAATACTGTATCTCCTAATATGAGCTGGATCAAGATCTTCAGTGGAGGGCTTTCTCTTGGGCCCACCATCTTCACTGGTATAGTTGGTGAAGACATAGGAAAGAGCCTTTTAAGTGGCTGCTTGCATCTGTGGAACTCCCTTCCACAGAAGGTCCAGTCAGCCCATTCCCTCCTCTCTTTTCACTGTCAGCGTAAGACCTTTCTATTCAGAGAGAATAGTATTCAAGTGATTTGTTCTGCTTTTATTCTGTATGCTTTTAATTATGCTCAAATTATTTTTTAAAACTGTTTTAACTAGGCATTTTTAACAGAACTGATATTTAATTGTTTTTTAAACTTGTACATGGTACAAGTAAGCTACACTGTTATTTTAAATTCTGTAAGCTTCCTTGGGCCCCTTGGTAGGAGAAGGGCAGGATATAAATTGAATAAATAAGCAATATAAATAACTATAAGAAGAAGATGCCACATGCTTCCAAAATAAAAAAGTGGGGAAGGGCACTGGATATCTGCATATGTTGATTCATGTAATCAGATCCAGCATTCAGGGTTAGCATGGTTGGCCATCTTTTGAGAGCATTGCTGAGACTTCCTTTTCACCATTGCACGCTGCCATGGTAGTGTGAAGGCAGGAGATGGGAAGGCTTGCTCATTGCTTCTCTGCTAGATGAACCAAGCAGATGGTGGCAGGAGAGAAGAGCAGGAGCTGGCAACAGTGCTGTTGAGAAGATAAGCTCACTGAGTGAGGAAAGCACAAAAGATATCTTGCCCGAGGGTTCCCAAGCCCTAGCGGCAGCATTGCAAGTAATGAGATAACTTCAAACCTGTACATTGTATAACATGCCTAGGGTAGAAGCCATGTGGCAACACTACTAGTTCAGGACAGATTTTGCCTTCTGTGGGTTGTTTTGCCAAATAGGAAACAAATTTATATTAAACCAGCTAATGGGAAGTATAACCCCTACATCAAATCTATGATCCATGAGATCAAGGATTGGCTTCTGGGAAAATGTGGGCCCAGATCACACTACAATAAATTCACTATGGACTTTGGGTAAGTTACTTATCCACTAAGGCCTCCACTTATAAAGGAACGGAAATGGTCGGCTCTTTATTAACGTCTGCTAGCAAGCTAATGTATTGCCTCTCTTTACTATGTTCTCAGCACTTAAGCTGAACTTCATGTTATCTATGAATGAACCATGAGAAAAAATACATTGAGAATCCATATCCATTTGCTAGTATTCAGGGCACAGAAAAACAGTCCCTTCTGCACCTTTGAGAATCTAAGAGACCGATGACAGTGCTTTTTATATAATTTTACAAAAATGTAGCTTTAAAATAAAAAAGCATCTTGCTTTCATTAGTGATTCGTCCACTATATGAACAGGAGCAATGATCAGATTCCTTTTGTTTCCATGGCACGATCTTTTAGCTATTTAAAAGAAAAAAATCTCTTGTCCTCCTGACTAGCAGAAATCTTAGTCTTTCATGGTACCAAAAATAACCTAGTACTTGCTGCCTCAAGGAAAAACTCTTTACACATTGGTCCCTCTCTAGATGTTACTTGCCAGCTTCGCCTGAAAACTGTTGCTAGTCCCAATTAGAGTAAACACATTGAATAAATGAGATTTGCCAATCGACTCACCATTCAACAGTTGATTTAGTGGGTCTACTCTAGTTCAGATAAACCAAGTAGATTCAGGCCAATATGTTCAGCAACTCTCACTGGTCCAAAGAAGTAAGTCACTGGCCGTATTTATACTACAGACTGAAACCCACCTGAACAATGATTTCCTTGTTAGGAAGAAGCTGTAGAATGATAGTTCTTTGTCAGTGGAAAACAATCTCTAAACTTTCAGTATCATCAATAATTACTATCACCAGGCCTCTTGGGGGAAAACATGAAAGCTAAACTGGTATACAAGCATGTTTTGTAATGTTGTCTTTGTAGTATAAAAACTCAGGCCATTTCCACACTATGCTGTTAAAGTGCTATTATTCCACTTTCAACATCCTGTGGAATTCTTGGATTTGTATTTTCCTGAGGCCAAAGAGCTCTCTGGCTGAGAATTCTAAAGGCCCCTCCCTAAACTACAAACGCCAGGATTCCATAGGAGGTTGAAAGTGGAATAAGAGCACTATAACAGTGCACTGCTGAAATGGGTTTCACATAAGAAGCTGTCTTATATTGAGTCAGACAACTGTTTATCTAGAGCTGTGTTGCCAAAATCTAGCTGCTATGTAATTAGTAGCATGCGCATGTACAAGTAACACTAAACATGTGGGTCAAATTATTCACCATGGAACTGGAATTGCACATACAGCAATGTTGTGCACTGTGATAGTGCATTGCTGTTGTGCACTGCAGTTAAACATTGCACGACAGCACCCAGTAATTGACATGTTATGTAGGATGTTGCTATTCTGCTTGGAGGTTATGTGGTGGTGCACAGTGCATCTCTATGTGTGGGTATTTATGCTACATTGAGGGGATGTTTCATAGCAGCCTCTGACTGGTAGCAATGACAGTCCAGGGTTATAGGCCAGATTCTTTTCTAGCCTTACTTGCAGATTCCTGGTGATTTTTGATTTAAGTACTAACCTGGCCTGACTCTGCTTAACTCCTGTAATCAGACAAGATCAGGTGTGTTCTGGATGCTGTGGTGGTATCAAGCTCTTTGGAGTTACAGTTGTTGAACATAACTAAATCCAAACTAAATGCAACTCTTTCACATTCTCTTGGTTGGATTTTATTGTATTTTTGGTCTATTATGAGTGCTGTGAATGATGTAGGGAAAAAAAATTAAAAACTGTACAAAGAGCAGGTCCAGTCTAGAGCCATTTCCACACAAGGCTGTTATAGAGCTATGATTCCACTTTCAACATCCGATGGAAACCTGGGGTTTGCAGTTAGGGAGGGGCCTCAAAGGTCTCTTTGACTTCCAAGCATAGCCTCAAAGGCCTCTCCCTAAAACTGCAGACCCCAGGATTCCACAGGATGTTGAAAGTAGAATCATGGCGCTATAACAGCCTCATGTGGAAATGGCCTAGGATGGGAGAAGAGGTCATTCAGTGGTGTTCAGAATACTGTCAGAACTAGAAGACAACAGACAACTTGTTTGAAAATTTCATCCATTCTTTGCTAGCTTGTATTCTGGAATGCATGACCATGAAAATATCTGTAAAAACATCCCCCATCCCCGGTGGGATGTGGCATGTGGATGTGGGGAAAAGTCAGAAGGATATTTTTTTTAGAAAAGATCTAGGGCAGTCTTTCTAATCTTTTTACACTGAAAGAACCCTTGAAATAATTTTCAGATCTCAGGGAACCCTTGCAAAAAAAATTATCATATCTAAAGGTAATACCTACATCTGTATCTGTCCCTATTATGACCTTTCTTGGAATCTTAGATTTCTAGGGAAACCCTGATCTAAGAGGATGAAGCAGAAACAATCCACTTAACACTTCACCATGTGAGACCTCTCCTCCCGCTGAAATCATTGAGACTTCAATCCAAGCTGTGGATAGGTTGTATTGCAAATATTTAATCTGAATCCTATTGGTAATCCCAAGCAGAGCAGTCCTGCTAAATCACTGGTTGAATGGTTAATAAAATCTTAGGTAAATTCCATTGGTTTAATGGGTGTCCTCTAGTTCAAACTATGAGTAGCACTTGATCCTCAATCAGTTGAAAGTCAACCAATTTTTTGAAGGAGAAAAATACACTTCATATGACAAGGGGGCATTTGGGCTTCTGTCCAGAGCATCTTGCTTGTACTTGGCAGAATTAATTCATTTGAGGGCCAAAGCAAGGGACACAGCCAATTTGGAAAGGGTTATTAGGAATGTTAACTGAGGCCATTTCCGCACTAGACTGTTAAAATGCTATTATTCCCCTTTCAACATGCTATGGAATCCTGGAGTTTGCCGTTCAGGGAGGGGCCTTTGGGCCTCTCCCTAAATTGCAAACCCAGGATTCTATAGGATGTTGAAAGTGGAATACTAGCACTACAATAATCTAGTGCAGAAGTGGCCTCAGTCTGTCAAAGGCTTCCCTCTCTCCATTTCCCCATAATGCTGTCGGAACAGTTCTGTGTCATAAAAATACAAAAACAAAGTTTGTCTGAACTATAATAAGGCCCACTAAATGTATCAACCATAGCTATCCAATCTTCTCTATCATTGCCTTCATCTTTTTATGTGGTCCCTCACCAAGCTTACACAGAAGTCTCATGCACCTTTACTCAGAAGGGAACTCCATAATATTTGGTGCAACTGATTCTTGACTCTGAGTGTTCAGGGCTGCAGCTTAACTTCTGTACTGTTGGAGATATTTTCACCCCCCTGTCACTCATCAGTACCATCTTGGGATCTTTGATTCCACCTATTCTTTGTTAAATGAACCAGAGTGAAGTAATGGTTTGAGCTTTGTGACTCTGAAGACCAGGGCCTGAATCCCTGCTTGGCTAAGATCACCCACTGATTGATATTGGGCAAGTCTCACTTTCTCAGACTCAGAAGAAGGCAAAGGCAAACCTCCTCTGAACAAATCTTGCCAAGAAAATCCTGTGATTTTCTTAGATTTGCCTTAGGGTCACCGTAAGTCTGAAATGACTTGAAGGTACACGACAACAACAAGAGGGTTCTCCAGCAGACCACAAATCCCATCAGTTCTTCTACTAATGTCTCTAATATCCTTTTCCAGCCAACCCACATTCCTGCAAATGGTTAAAAAACTAGAAGAGGAGTGGATAACTTCAGGGGACTTGGGGGCCAATTTTCTGTCTTGTGATGCTGAGTGTCTGTTTTGCTGCTGTGACAATTTTGTGGCTCTCTGAAAGTCCCAAAACTGTCTCCTTGCAAGATTTCCCATCAATTCAATTTCTAGTCCTTCTGTTTAACACTCTATTTCTCCTCTCCCAGTTATACTGACTATCTGTTCTACTTGCTTTGTTTCACTCAGACCATTTCCACGCTATGCCCCCATCCTGGCATGGGGACCCATTGAAGCTGGTCTGTGACGTGTGCTACTGCACAACGTTGTTGCAGTCCCACTCCTGTTGTGTCCCCAGCTGTTGTGATTGTGCATTATACTATTACCAGAAAAAATCCAGTAATAGGCCCCTTTTATGTGATGATTGCGTCATCTGGAGCTGTACAGAAAGGGCAGAAGTGCTATCAAGGCGCTTCCTTCCTCAGTGCAGCACAGAAAGAGGCCAGCTGCGCTGCAGAAGGAAGGAGCATGTCCCAAATGCTACCATGCGCGGCAGCCGGCCGAGTGCGGAAGGGCGTGCTCCTTTTTCTTCTTTATATAAAAGCATAAAACTGCTTTAGATGGAGTCAGAATTGTCAGTACTGTCTACTCTGGCAGCATTCACTCTGAGGGATTTCTCAGCTCTTCTGCCTGAATTCATTCAACCATCTGAGCCTAACATCATTGGCATTCAAACTGTGCACTCTACGACTGGGCTATGGCCTGTGTGCAATTTCATTACCCTCTCTGTTCTCCCTGATTCCTCTTTGATATGTCATTCCCTGTCTCTGAGTCTGCTTTCACACTGTATAATTATAGCACTGTGATTTTGCTTTAGGTGTCATGCCAACATCCTATGGATGCCTGCGGCCTGTAATCTGAGGAGGCAGTAGGCAATTCTCTTTGGCTGAGAATTCTAAATGGTCCTCTCTCAACTGGAAACCCCAGGGTTCCATAGGAGATGCTGCTCTGGCAGTTAAAGTGGAGTCACAGTGCTGTAACTCTGGCCCTTTGCGCACGTGACTTTGAACACAAAATGGCCACGGGAGTGACGTGGAATCATGAGGACGGTTCCACATGATGTTCTAGTGATTGCGCAGCACTCCTGTAGCGATCCGCAGCAATCGCGGATTATATCATTTTCAGCTCTTTCCCGAAAATGACCTGCGATTGCGCATTCCTCCTGTGTCCCTCCTGCAATTACCTGGCGTGTGGAACCTCAGGAAATGCAATGGCTGCGCTTCTTCCCCAGCGCAGCATGGGAAAGTACCCGGCTGCACTGCGGAAGGAAGGGGCGGAGCTATCGTGCTTCCTTCCATTCAGCATGGAGCTGGTGCGTAAGGAAACGCAGGGGACGCGATTCCCTCTTGCGAGAGGCTTTTCGCGTGATCCTGGCGCAATGGCACTGTGAACAAGGTCAGGTGCAAAAAGGGCCTATCTAGTGTGAGAGGGTCCCAAGTTCTTTGAGAACTAGTGATCCTTCTATACCACTGGACCCTACCTAATTTTTTCTGCTATTCTGCTTATCTTTGTACTGTGTTGCCCTTTTCTCCCTAACACACACTTCTCTGACCTTCAAATTCACATACTCCAAGCAATTCAGCTGATTCCAGTGGAGTTTAGTTTGTTTGGTCAAAGGCTGCTGTCTCTCTGGTCTGGCCTATTTTTTAAGACATGTGATACTTGTTTTTCAGTAGCCCTTAAATAGCGATTTGCATGGATGAATTAACACTTAATCGCATTGTTATTTTTAAAAGGCTTGATGCAAAGGTCATGATTAGAAGGGATTCAGTTTTTACTCTCTTGGAGCAAATATCCTCAATGCAGTTTATTTAGATGCAGTTTAGAATCTGGGCTGCCAGCTGATGCACACAGTGATACCTCAATGGAACAGATACGAAAGGACATTAATCACCCTTTAATCTGCAGGAAGGAATGTGTGAAGGAGTAGGAAAAAGTGGAGAAGGAACAGGGAATCCTTCACGAACAAGCCACTTAGCTAACAGAATTATGGAGCCCTAATAGCAGTCAGGAAGGCAACATGACTAGGACATGGGAAGCTGCTTTGTGTCTGACTGTTGGTCCATATCGCTTAGTGAAGGGGAAATGTCAGAAAGTGACTATAAGGTCTACATGTGGTAGAACCATGTTAAATGAAAACAGTATGAATTTTTTAAGTTCCTAGTAATTTCAAGTTAAGTTAAACATGTACAAAACATCCTGAGCTAAGTTCCAAAACATCTTGACATATTCTGCTAATATGAGTACAGATTAGATGCTGTAATAAGGTATACAGCACAGGGGTGACATACACAGTTTGAAACTGTGCTGGTTCCCTGTTGGTGAATTTGCTTGTATATCATAGCTTTTTGTGGTTCAACTCCTGCCGCTGCATGTTTTTGTAAGCAGTCTATATACAGTTGGTTTAATTGCTAGTTTGGGTTGGAACCCCTGGTTTCCAAACCAGGGTCCGTGGAGCACTGCGTCATTAAATGAACTGCTGATTTCAATCTACTATCAGACTTCATTTGTGAACTTTAAAAGATTAAAAAAAATCCTCCTTCACTAGCATATTGACTCTGAGTACTCTTTAGGATTACAGGCAGAAAGAGGTCTTCCTCCACACTTGGTCCCTGCTTCTCTCAACTGGAAAAGCCTGGGATGGTGGGATTCAGAACCTCAGTCATGCAATACGTGTGCTTTACAACTGAAATTTGGTCCCCCTTCTATAGATAAGCCCTAAAAGTCAGTGGCAAAGCACATGCAAAGATCCCCAGTATCAAAGTCTAGCAGTTGGACAGTTGGTCAAAAAGCATACCTTACCTGTCATATAGCACTTGATATCCTGAGAGTTACTGATAGGGTTGTTATTCTTGAACATGTAAAGATTGAAAGGCATTATATTGTTGCTGCTTAGACGTTTCCAAATGTCATGGTCTGGGCTGGTCCACCGGCCGGCCAAAACATCGTAGTCTCTCTTCCCCATATGTATGAGTTTGGTGAGGGGGTCATACAGGCCTCCATGGTAGCCAATAATAATTTGAAAGTTTGGGTTGGTGTCCATATAGATCTCACCATAAGCAGTGTACAGGATCTGCTTGATCATCAAGCCCGTTCCACTGAAGACGGCTAAAGGAGTCCCAATGTTGTCGCAAGCAATGTAAAATTCATCACCGCTGCTTAGCTCCATGGCAAAGAGATGGCCCTGAAGGTCATAATAGAGGGATGTTATCTCAGAACTGGAGTGATTGTACAGATGTGTGACTTTGGTAGGGTTGGTGAGATCTGCATAAAAGAATTGCAAATGATGGCCATGGACAGTTTTGCTAGAGACCCTCCTTCCAAGTCCATCGTAACGATATTTTACACTCCAGCCGCTGGCTTTGTTGTATGCCTTGATGAGCAGCCCAGCAGAATTGTATTCAAAAATGTCATTTCCCCTCTGTCTCAAGAAGCCATCTTCATCCATTTTATACTGCACATCTCCTAATCTTGTAATCCTGTCCCTGAGATCATACCTCAGTGGGGTGAGGCGCGCACTGTTGCCAGGACTCAGCAAGTGGAGATTCCCATTGAGGTCATAACTGTACCGCCAAAGGGGCTTCTCATTGATTGACACAGTCTGTAGCTGGCCATCAGCGTCATACTCATATGAGTACCTTGTTGTATTTGCGTAGGGGCCAACCTTCAACTCCTTTTTCACTACTCTCCCCATGTTGTCATACTGCACGGTCATCCAGTACATGAGGGACCTGAATATCTCATACTGCACTTCCTTCATTCTACCATAGGCATCAAAATGTTTAGTGTGGGTCATGACAGCTGTAGTGATGATCTGATTGATGTCGTAGTAGATGACCCCAAATTTGCCAAACTGCTCTGTTTTGCCTGATACGTCATCATAACGGTAGAGGTCAATGGGTAAGGGGGTCTCGTTGATCACAGCCTGCATGCTAGTCACCCGGAAGCTGTTGTCGTAGTTGTAGTCAAAGCGAGCATTCACCATGCCTTCTTCTGTGAAACGGAAGATCTGCCGATCAATGAGAGGCCCGATCTGCCGATTGGATGGTGCAGGTGAACCCCTCATTTTGCAGGTTTATGGTCTTCAGCATGCCTGCCGTTTCATCATAGGTGAAGCTGATTTTGGTTGTGTCATAAAGCATTTCAGCCAGCTTTGATAGCTTGCCATACTTATAGATGACACGCCTCCCTGTTCCCAAATGATAAGTATGGAGGAGCTGCCGTTCCTCATTGAAATCTTCAACAACTGAGGCATTACCCTCTGGGGGCTTGTAGATGTTCCGATAATAGCCAATGGAGCGGATGGTTTCCAAAGTCTGCCGGGCTACATTGGGCATGGTCACGGATGACAAGCGGTCATTCTTATCAAATTCGAAAATGTACTGCCGTTGGCTGTGAAGGAGCAGTACCATGGACTGTAAGCATGAGAGAAAAATAGTTAGAAATGCTCATTTTATAGCCATTAGACCTTTGAACCTTTTCAGGCAGGAATATTTTTAAAATCATTGGCTGAGATCATTGAATAGCATTTCTTGGAAGAATCTCCCCTATCAAATTTTACTGGACAGCAGCCACTGCAAGCAATAGAAATCTTTTCACCTATCAACTGGGACACAGCAGGCAGATGTTCCCCCTCTCCCATGAACCATCTCCAGTGTGACAATCAGAAGCAGGATCCCTGTTGCAATCCCTCTTTGTACCAGAGATCACCGTCAGGAGCAGATGGTGGAAATGTCAGTATGCTGTGCCTGTTTGATAGGATAACAGACCTCGATCACTTGCAGCACCTGCTGCCTGATAAAGCAGGATTGGGAGACTTTTACAATTGAGGCAATAATGCCACAATTAGGAATAGAACAGGAACCATGAATACAAATCAGTTATAGATGCGTAACTCTATCTTATGCATCTGTAACTGCAAAAGTGAATTCCAGCCATTATTATTACAATAATGACGTGCAGTTTTTGACAGTTCCCCTTTTCTTAGTTTTTGTGATGGGGCAAGGGAAATAACCAGGGACATAGCTAAAGCAAGGGACAAAATCAGGGCAGTGGCCCTCCAAATAATAGTTGTGCCCCTCATGATTTTTTTTCCCAGTTCCCAAATTTCCAGCACTGCAGAGATGCTGAAAAGCATTCACATTTGGAACTCTTCTATTTGCTGGGTTCATATTGCCTTGGTGACTTTTCCTGCTGTTTCCTTTTGTATGCCTAAACTGTATTTCTAAATGCTCCACTGAAATGTTAAGTTGCTATGTCTTAAATTGAGGGAGTGAGGAAAATTTCATTTTGCAGGGCAGAATTCTTATTTGGGTGTGTAATGTCCCATCCCGTAGCTATGCACCTGGAAATACTTCCCAGTTTCTTGAGCATTGAAAAATGGCTTCTAGATTCCAGTTCTCTGGTATTTTTTTACTCTCCTTCCTACTTTTTTGCCTTAAAATTTTATTGATGAAATAGACCCAGATTCTGAAACAGCCACATTTTCCTAGGTTCATATTCACTCAACAAATGTGCAGTTTATTTATCATCTATTGGTGAAGACTGAATCATCTAAAATGTTGGAAAGGCGGAAATTATTCCACTCAAAATTAAGAATACGTGGATTTACTGGTAGACAAATTCTGTCTGTGTCTTCCTATCTTGGGAAAGATAGGGTTGATGCTCAGTATAACCGTGCCCAGAATCTCAGAACTGAAGGCTGAACTGCTGGATATGACCAGTAAAGCCTGATATGGCTTAGGTCTAGACTATGTGAAAGTTTTTAGCTCTTCATATGAACCAACACAAGTTTTACAATCTGGGATGGCAGGGGTTCCTCTGATGAGGACACAGGAGAAAGCTTTCTTAGCAGCTTCTCCTAGGCTATGAAATTCTCTCCTAAGGGAGGCTTGGTTGATCTCTGTGATCTCTTTTCACCATCAGGCAAAGACCTTTTTATTTAAACAGGTCTTCAGCCTTTAACTGGTTGGGTTAGAAGACTGATGATTTGTTTTTTGATATGTGCTTAAGATGTCCTTAATTAAGAGAAACCGAGACATTTTCAAAGCAACTAGAAAAATGGGATGAACAAGGATTAATCCTCATGGTCCCTACCAAATCAAGGTGGGATATCATTAATAAAGAACCATTTTAGAGTTAGAGTTTATTTCAACTTGTGCTTTAAAAGGCGACAAAAATATGGAATAGGGAAAAAGATAAATCAAAGTGATTTTAATGTGCAAAGCACCAAATTTTCAGCTTATTTTTCAGAAGTGCCATTCACCTTCTCTAAGTATGTGTAACTCCATGATTTGCCATCAGCAAAAATTCGGGATGTGATCCTTCCAGACTGGTCATATTCCAGCCTTTCTGACATGGTTCCTCTTTGGATCCCAGCAATATGCCCTCCAGAGGAATATGTGACGTTCACCCCATTCAGCCTGCTGCTTGGAGACCAAAGACTGGGCCGGCCTGCCTGGTCATACAGGATCCTCAGGGTGAATTTGCGATGGTCATCATAGATTTTTTCTGTCCTTGTCACACGATCAAAGTCAAGGGAGAGCAAGTTTCTGTTGTGAACCTGCAACAGAAACAGGGCAGGAGTAAGAATGATGTCTGAGAAGGATAACTGGTTAGCCATATTTAAAACAATCAACCAGCTTTTCTGAAGAAGGTGATACAGCGTGACTTTTAAGAGATAGGAAGAAAATAAGAAATGAAGAAGAAAAGTAAAACAATCATTAAAACATGCAGGTAAGATTCATTAAGTGGTTTATTACAACAGCTTGACCAGTTCAGGTATGGGTACACACTCAGGCCATTTCTGCACTAGACTGTTATAGCACGATGATTCCACTTTCAACCTCCTATGGAATCCTGGGGTTTGCAGTTTCGGGAGGGGCCAAGTGGCCCCTCCCGAAATGGCAAACCCCAAAATTCCATAGGAAGTTGAAAGTGGAATCATAGCGCTATAATTGTCTAGTGCGGAAATTCTGTCAGAGTGAACATAGCTAATGTGAACAGCAAAAAATATCCCCATACCCACCTTCAGCTGCTTGTTAGGACTCTGAACTGTTTCCATAGAATGCCCAACTTTCTGCTTATTTTACTACTCAGGGTCATCTAAAAATTCTACTTGGAGATTTGTGTTGTTTTTCTTAACCCCTAAATGTAGTCACAGAAATTGAATTTTATTGGAAAAGTGGCTGGGAGCCTGAAAGGCACTGAAACTGTTGTACTATCTCATGCACACACACCTCTAAAATGGCACTTCTGCATTATAACACTTCTTCTTGTTGTTGTTCTGAGCCTTCAAGTCATTTCTAACATGCCAGTCCTAAGGAGACCCTAGCATGGGGTTTTGGGGCTTAGTGTGTGTGACACGGCCAAGGGTTTCTTTGGTTGAGTGGGGAATTGTACTCTAGTCTTCAGGGTCACACTCAAACCACTGTACCATGCTGTCTCTCATTATAGCACTACCTTTAAAAAACAAACCTTCTAAAAAGGCTCTTTTTGCATTGTAGCACTACAACTCTTTTTTTTTTTAAGGAGGAAAAAACTGCCCATCAAACTATCAGTTCACCTCTGCAAATATGCCCCCACTTCAAGAAAACCTTTGGAAGAACCCTCATGCAGCTCCAAGAAATCACTACTAATTACAACCCCAAAGAATGGGACAAGTGGATGCAGAGATCACAACAACCAGAAAAACCTGGCAAAAACCAACAAGCTATATTGAGAGAACTCACACTTCTTTAGAGACAAGTTCAGAATAGCCCAGTGCCTCTGAAAAAGGTAACTCCATCTCACATTCTCCCTCTCCATGAAAGAGAAGTGTTTTCACACAGGAATCTAAAACTATTGTTTTCCTCTTTACTGCCTTATGCATTTCTTTTAGCATCCAGCTCCTGAAGGACCTACGGGCTAGTGCAACATAAAGAATGACCCACTCTGGAGACAATGCTTTTATATGAGCTATCACACTTGGTGGAAAAAGATGTAGATTTATACCATGGAAGCAATGCTAACTGCCCAAATATAACCTTGTAGTAAGAGCTTTAATTTGAGGAGCAATGAACCACAACCGCTTGACTAAATGGACACCACAAGGCTTGTGGTGTGGTTATTTTTGTGGCAAGATGTGCTAAATTGAATAAGATGCCTGAACCTTGGCTCTATGCAGTGTGTAGGTTCAGAGCGATAAGGTGAGAATGCTCCAATTAGCCAAGCAGTGGCTTAACAGTTGGTAATGAATCTCTGTGGGTGATGTGGTACAATCTGTCACTGTGACAACCATGGCTGCTCTCTTGCCAGCAGACACTGGAGGAAATATTAAGACAGGCCTTTGCTTGCATGTTCCAGGTTAAATAAACAAAAGTAATGACTTAGGCAGTTCTGTAACTGTGAAGGCATCACCTGCACTCCCTAAGTGAAAGATGGTGTATCTGTCATATACTTAGAGGTCTGCATTTGTGTGAAGGAGCTGGCATTATCTAGAGCAGTGTTAAGAGTAAGTGTTTTTTGATACAGAAAATGCCCAATGCGTAACTGCTCGTTATGGATTTTTAACCTATCTGAAGAGCAAGGCAATCAATCTGTAACAGATCGAGGACCAATTAGAGCTCCAGACTTATAGGAAAGCTGGAGAGGTTATTTAGAGGCATTGTTTGCCTGCAAAATGGTGAAACTGGATGCATGCAAGCACAGAGGAGTGGGTCAAGAAGTCTGGGTAAATGATGGAAATAGTGAATAAGGTACAACATAGGACTTGTGAGGGACAATGCTCCTTCCTTCTGTCTATTATTTTGGGCCTTCCATGTTGGCCTGGTCCTTTTCAGAACTTGAAAGAGTAGTTGCTTCTTTGGATGACAATTCAGTAGTCCCCCACTCATACTGCCTGTTGCCCCTCCTAAAAGGAGGAAGTTTTCCCAGCTCTGGTCTTGTTGATCCTGTCTGTCCAGATGAGAAGTCTTTGCCCTCTTTGAAAATGAACATGTGATGCCTGAGCTTGATGCAGAGGTTCATATTCCCTTCCTCCATCTGCAATGACCAAAGTCTTCCCAGGACTTACTCTATCACTGATGGCCTCCAATGTCCATTTTGTTGCTGGTGGAGGGGATAGCAGAAACTTCTGGCAATGTTCGCCACAGCCAGACACATATTGATAACACCATTTGCTGAGATCTCCATAAGAGTCTGGTAGCTCTTAGCAGAAAATGCCCTCAGTCTGAGTCTGGCTAGCCAAAAACTTCCGCTCTCCACCAGCCACTGAATGGCCATGGGGAGCTGAAGGAATGCTATTCCAGCACCACATTGAGTTCAGGGGCTGGTGATGGGGGAGCCACTGTGGAGCTCCTTACGAAGAACTCTTATGCTATGTGAAATCACGCAGAAACTCAACCAATGTCTGTAGCAACTGGGTGAGAAAAAGGTGCTGAAGCACTTCCTGGGCACTTCCTGAGTCAATTCTGATATTGTGGTCAACAGAGAAAGTAAGTGAAACCTAAGCTAAGAGACTGAGACTTCCAGTTCAAGAATGTTGAAAGCAGGTGCCCAGTAACAGCTGGATGGTCCAGTCTCCCCATTGTTGCACCACTGTTTGATTTGTATTAGAGAAATGCAGACAGCAAGGGGTGGGACATATTCAGAGGTATGCATGCATGTATGTATGTATGTATCTATTTATTTATTTATTATATTTATAGGCCATCTTTCATACCAGAAAAATGTAAGAAGAGCCATGTTTGATCAGACAAAAGGTTTATGTAGTCTATCATTCCGGTCACACAGTGGCCCACAAGAAGCCCACCAGAACCCTCCATCTCACTTCCCCAGGAACTGACATACAGAGGCACACTGCCCTTTTAAAGCCATCCAAGTATGCAGGCAAAACCACATCTTACGGCAGTAGATTCCACAGTTTAACTATGCGCTGTGTGAAAAAGTCCTTATTTTATCTGTTCTGAATCACCCATCATTTGTCTTTAGAAGATGATCTCACTGGGTTCTAGTATTATGAGAGATGGAGGAAAGTCTCTTCATATCCCCATTCCCACAACATGCAGAATTTTAAACAACTGCATCTTGCTGTAACCTTTCCTTACAGGGGAATTCCTTGATCATTTGGGTTGCCCTTTTCAGCATCTTGTCCAGCATCAAAACATCCCTTTTTAGGTGCAGTGATCAGAACTGTACAGAGTATTCCAGATGTGGCTACACCATGGGGTGGTGTAGAAGGGTGGTCTATTATCAGCAGTTATATTTTCAGTGCCCTTTCTGATTATCGTATTTGCCTGTCTTTGCAACAGTTGTGTGTTTAAATTTTTAGCACTGGGCTGTATGAGAGCCAGTGTCGTGTAGCTGACATGTTATCATCTTGATCACCTTCCTCTGGACACATTCCAGCTTGTGTAGTTGACTGAGGGTTGGACTACGACCTTTGCTTTCCCCTTCCTCTAAGGCTGAAAGTATGCAGTTTGCCCAAGATCACCCAGTGGGTTTCCATGGCTGAGTGGGGATTTGAACCTTGGTTTCCACAGTCATAGTCCAATGCTCAAACCATTGGCTCTCTAATGCAGGTGCAACTTGTTTTTTTCACTCACCCTCAGCCTGCGTCCAAATACTGTGATCTGGCCCCTCGCTTGCTCTTTGCGCTGCCTCCACTCAACGAGGTTGAGACCGTTGTCAATGGGGAGGGTAACATTCCTCTTCCCCACAGTAGGGTTAACTGTGCCAGCCAGCAGATGAGGTTCAGTTTGCAGTGCTACTTCCATGCCATTCGCCAGAATGAGCCGGAGAGAACCATCTGCACCGATGTAGTAACTGTTCCGCACTTGGTCTGTAAAAAGAGAAAAGAACATGGCTCAGAGGGGCAAAATTTTGTGGCTAAAACTGGGACAGTCTGTGGAAGAACAATATCTTAGCATCAGCAGCACTGCAGGATTATTTTGTCTCCAACAATTACTAGTTTGGGTTTATAAGGATAATACAGCAATTGTTTGAACTGTTACAACTGATCTGTCCCTGATCCTAATACATGGTGCAACATGATGGCACATGAAATGGCAACCTTGCTGAAGTTATCCTGGTTTGGTTTTTGCCATTGTTAGGATAGCAACCCACTTGGGAAGCCCAATTATGCTGCCTCGTGCTCCATTATGTAAGAGGGGTGCATGGAATATAAATCAACTGTACAGAAGAGCTAACTTGGCAGGAAGTTTTAAACAAAGTTCTTTGTCTTGTTTAATTAGAAGTGCTAATTAAAAGAGAGGAGGGAGAGAAAAGGAAAAGAAACTGGCCATAACTTAAAAGCTTGTTATTAGGAAAATAATTTGAAACTGGGCTGGGTCCAGAAGCTGCTAATGCCGGCAATTTGCTTAGGCAGCCAACAAAGAGCTCACCACCAGAAAAAATGCTATCAATAGCCAAGAAGGCTATGAGAGAAGAAACCCTGGGTTACGTGATTTTCTCTTCCAGGTTAAACAGCTCAACTACCACCAGTGCCTTGTCCAACAGCTTATTCCCTCTCTCTGACTCTGGATTTGGAATGGTGTGGCCCGCACAGCTATGCGGATCAGTTGAATATTGAAATACTTGACCAGGAGGCAATGGTTAGAGACCTTTCCTCTCTGGCTGCAGAAATTGCAGCAGACTCAATGAATTCCCTGAAGAGCCCTGAATGCAGTTTCTGTGGCTTAATTAGACTCCTGAGGTAGAGCTAAAACTCCCATCCCAGCATTTGCCAGACAAGTTAATGTTTCTTAAATCCAGCTGGGCCAATTAGGAAGGGCTTTGGCTTGGGTATAAAAGTGGGGAACAGCAAGTTCCTCCCCAAACACCTCCTTCAAAGGCTTCCTCAAAATCCAGCTTCCCCACCCCTTTTCGTAACCAAGGCTAAATGTGTCTAACTGAAACAAATAAATGTACATTTGTTCTTTCTCATTGGCCCTACTTCCATTTCCCTCCACCTCCGCTGTTTTTTCCCTTGTGCAAATCTGCAGACTGTAAACTCTGATGTCAGCATGCACAGCTCACAAACAGTAACACACACACAGCAACAGAGATGGCCATAACTGTAATAATTTTTGACCTTCAAGTCATTTATAGGGTTGTCAAACTGGGGAGGACTCTTGTACCTTTAATGGTAGGAATTTCATCAGTTATTGCTCATTGTTACACACCGTGTGACAAGCAATACTTGCGGAAACTCCCCGTTCTGCACAACGATTAAAGATACAGAGCCCTTGCCAGTTCCGAATCTGGCAGCCCTAATCGTTATGCTTACTTTTGAATCACAGGAGAATGTCTTAGCACACCCAAAACCAGAGGGTGCAGGATTGTTACTTGTTATCCAGTTCACTGTATTTCTCAGGACTTGTTAAAGAATTATGGGACTCTCTCACTACAACTTCTTACATAAAGAGTGCTTGTGTACGTTTAAGACATAATGCATAGATGGCAAACAACTGTGTACACAACGTAATTCCAACAAGAAATTACCAAACAGAGGTTGGGTGGGCGGCTCAACGCTTGAAGCATGACTGCCTTTGTGTTCGAAGGAGCTGGACCTAAAAAACCTCCTGCTGACCTGAGTGAAACCTGAATCTGGGTCACTTAGGCCAGGCCCACCAGCCAATGAGTTCAAACTGAGGTTTGAGCTCATTGGCTGGCATTTCTGCCTCTCCCAGATGCTGCACAAGTTGCACAGTCCTCTAGGACAGTGGTTCTCAACCTGTGGGTCCCCAGATGTTTTTGGACTTCAGCTCCCAGAAGCCCTGAGCATTGACCATAGTGGCTGGGGCTTCTGGGACCTGAAGTCCACAAACATCTGGGGACCCACAGGTTGAGAACCACTGCTCTAGGATGAAGATGTTGGTGAACTGCCATTGCAAGGCAACTTTTGGCACTCCGATCCCATCCCAAGCAGCAAAAAAGACCATGTGGGTATGTCACGCAACAGTCTTCCTGCAGATGCAAGTCCACTTATGTAGACGCAAGTCCCATATTGATTTCCAGCTATAGTTTTCTTTGGTGCAGAACATATTAGTTTCTCACGTGCAAAGCCAGCTACCCTAAATTGCTCCCCTTCCCCCATCTGAGTTTTCCGTTGCTAAGATAACAGGAGCAATAAAAGAGGAAAACTGTACTACCAAGGAAACAGGCTGAACCCCAAGCAGCAAACAGCTGCAGTATCAAGAACTGGCCAGGCCAGGGCTCTGTGGTAAATTAAGTGCGAGCGTGTGTGCGTCAACCTCGGAAAGTGTTAGAAGGCGCCAGGATATGGAGGTCTCATGGTGCTGGGATTACCATGATGATGTCTGTTTCCTGCTGCATAATCCAGTGCGTGCTGCTCAGCCTTTCCCATCCCTTGCCAATAGCTGCAGAGGAGATGCTGGTTCGTTATTTGAATGTATTTGTATTAATGGCCTGACTTATCTCCAAGACTCTGGGGAAGTTATGGAAATATTTTCAATTTTGCATTAACTGCTCCCCTACCCCAAAAGGAATGGATATCTGGCTTCAAGGCAAGTTCAGGGTTGTAGAAAGGAAGAAGTGGGGAGAAAGCATATGGTCTCTCTCCCCATCCCCTGCTGCATACCCACTTACCCATGAAAATTATATATACTTTAATTTTCCCTTTCCCTTTGCTGATCTGGTTCATGTTATACTGGATTAGGGTTGTGACTGGAATTTGTAGCTGGAATGCTCCTCCAGACAGGGCAAATGTGTTGGGAGGTTGTGGTTCTTAGGTTTTATTAAAAATATCCAAACAACATTACTATTCGCCTGGACTATTTTCTGCTAATCCCCAGCCCCAACTGCAACATTTTATTCCCACCTTTGAGCAGGGTTCTTTTTAATTCCTAGACTTATTGGCACAAAAGAAGTCTGCTTCTTTTTCTCTTTTTCAAAATATTTGTATTACAGTTATAGTGAATTGGTGAAATAACACTTTGGCTCTTCAACACATTGGCTGGCATCTTGTTAGTGACACACACAAGCATTAAAGTCTACTATATGCCTAGTCATTGCAGAGGTTGGTATTCTCTTCCTCTCTCCAGCATAACTAAAGTCCCATCCCAAACTCACTGTTTAGCCGCTGCAGTGCCTTGTCCCGGGCCATGCAGTGGTGGGTGGAGAACAGCCATGAACTAGAGAAGGATCAGGCTATGTTTCCATAGATGACATCATCTGCTGAGATTTTTGGAGGACTCTGGTAGATCTCAGTGGATGCTGTCACTGGTCTCCTTCAAGCCGTGGGGACAAAAGAATGTGGTTCTCCAATCCCCCCATTCTCCATCAGCCACTGAATGGCTGTGGAGTGGTGGCTGAAGCAGCTATTCTTTTTAACAGTTATGTTTTCAAACGGTTTTAGCTTTATTGACAGTTCAGTTACATTTTTAGCTTTGTACGATGTGAATTTTTAGCTGTATTTGTATTTGTTTAAGCCACCTTGAGTCTCAAACTAGGAAAAGGTGGGTTAACAAAACTGTAATCATCAACAACAAGGAGATTCCGCAGGGACTGAGAAGAGAGATGTAACTTCATTCCATTTGCAGAACTTTTATGCTACACTACAATACAGGATCTCGGCTTATAGCAAACAAAATTTGTCCTTTAAGCCATCAGACCATCTCAGCAAATCACACCCTCTGTTTTATAAAACTTTTGGAAGAGCCACAGTTCAGATCCAAGAAATCCCTACGAATAGCCCCTGCCTCAATAATGGAAAGAGCGAATGGGGAGGTAAGAATAACTGGCAAAACCTAAGGGTCTATAATGGAACAACTCATGTGTCTTTAGACCAAGCTGGAAGAGCTAATAGTTGAAAATTGGGGAGCCAAACAAAGGTGGGCACAATCACTATGGATACCACCTCAATACAGTTCCGTTCACAACTGCTAGTCCTGTCTTCCGATTGTTGCCCTTCCAATTGCAGGGTGAAGGACTCAGTTTGGGTGGTCCCATTTTCCACCAGGGAACAGGTTTAATTCCCATGACTCTTGCCATAAAAAGGTGCTGTAAACTTCATTTTGATGGGAAAGATTTTTTTTTTACCATCAGTGGATTTCTCCTGTCTCTGAGGAAGCCTGTCAACATTTACTGCTTCTGTTCCCCAAGGTGGATTTTCCCTTGGGAAAGAGAAAGAGCACAGAGAGTTGAGGCCTTTCCCTTTTTAATACTGAGAGGGCTTGATGTATTTCAGGAGGGTGTTATTTTTACCAGTTGGATCAATTTCTGCTTAATTCTGCTTAGTGTATCTAATCACCAGGTGCTGTAGGTTGTTTTTCAGAGGAAGGAACTGGAAAAATCACTTCTGAGTATTCCTTACCTAAAAAAACCCTATGAAATTTATGGGGTCATCATAAATCAATGGGTGACTTGAAGGCACATATACACACATGTTTAACTAGCAAGATCTCTCCCTGGTTCCACTGGCAGGGTGGCGAGAAGAGGGCAGCAAAGAAATTAGACAGTATTGTAAACAATCATCACTGGTGTTTTTTTTCATCAATGCATCTATAGCATTTATACCATATTTACTACATTTCATGTCAGGTTGAATATGATTATCTCTTGAATTAACCCAAACAAATAAAAAAAAATCATACTTTTTTTCCCTCTGAGCTCTGACAACCACACAATGAAAGTCATTTGGCAGACATAGTGGACAGTGTCCATACAGAAGGAAAAGCATTTCCTTAACCAAAGCTTTTCTATTCCTTGGAGGCTGGGGAGAGCCAATGGCTACCCTGGGCCACTTGCTTGACCTCTGAGCCCAATTAACCTTTTACTGCCAAAGGAGTACTCCAATGTATATGATACCTCAATAAAGCAAAAAGGGCACAGGCTGTGGTCTAAATCCTAGAGGTAATTCTAGCTAGAGCAGACCCACTGAATCAGTGGGATTTACCTATGTGTTAGTTCACCGTTCAACAATTGATTCAAAAGGTCTACTCTAGTTGGGGTTAACCAAGAGGTTTCAGGTCTATGAGTTCTTGGTTCAAGCCCTGGCAGCTCCTGACTTCAGTTTTCCCCAGATGGCTAGAAACCTATATCTGAGTCTTCCTCTAAAGATTATGTTTCCCACACTGACAAGGTAGAATTGGAGAAGAGAAGATAAGAAAGTGATATGATGTCCTGAAGAAGAGAAGGTGATACGATGGCCATCTTTAAATAACCGAAAGGATGTCATGTAGGAGACAGAGCAAGTTTGTTTTCTGCTGCTTCGGCTGGCCCCTCCTGAAACTGCAAACCCCAGGATTCCATAGGATGTTGAAAGTGGAATAATCATGCTATAAGAGTGTAGTGCAGAAATGGCCTAGAACATGAACCAATGGATTCGAATTACAAGAAAACAGATTCAAGCTAAACATTAGGAAGAACTTCTTGGTGGAAACAGCAGTTTGACAATGCAATATGCTGCCTCAGAGTGTGGTGGAGTCTCCTCCTTTGGAAAGTTTTAAACCTCCTTTGGAGGTTTTTTTAAAATGGTGGATGGCCATCAGTTGGGAATGCTTTGATGGTATATTCCTGCATGGTAGCAGATCGGACTAGATAGCCCTTGTGCTCTCTTCCATCTTTATGATTCTATGATTATACATAACAAAATTAAGCTTCTTTTAAAAATCATCTCACAAAAACCAAAGACAGACTTTTATTTTCAGTCTGCAGAAGATATGGTATGTGACTCAGGAGAGACACATATTTCATCCAACCTTTCTTCGTGACTTGCAACTTGTACCACATATCATCCTCAGTCTGAATGAAGTAGGCAAGAAAAAAAGAAAAAGAAGAAGAAAAGTAGAAGGAATACACACACAAGCCAAAATGCAGGCAGCAAATGTGAGACTTACCTTGCAGGAGGGTATAGAAGGCACCTGATGCAGAAAGGTTGGTTGTTATGGTGACATCATCCTTGCTGGAGGTTTGAACCTGCACATGCACTGAGCTGTCTGTGTCACTCCGGAAGCTGCTGACCTGACCAGTAGGGAAAGTGATGTTGGTGAGACGACCAAAGCTGTCATATCTGGAAAGAAAAGAGATGTGTGAGAAGAAATCTGCAGGTGGACAGTTAGGCAGAGAGATGGCTGTGGATTGACCTGGAACCCCTGTTCCAATGCTTTTGCTTTGCTTCTGCAGATGTGCTTGGGTCTTCCACCTGGGCCTGATTTATGCAACCCTGGTTTATTTCAAAATCTTGGCTATCATGACAACCTATGGTTAGTATAAAGCAGAAATTTCCCATACTTCCTGCTATGCTGAAGTAGAAAGAAGAAGTTCCATTTAAGAGAAAAGCAAAATATAAATAAAATGAATGAATGAGCCCAAGGTGAGGCTAGGTACATTTTCATCACGGTAAAACAATGTTTTATCGCCACAGTTGAGCAATACTTTTTAGAGCAAGCAAAATGCCACAAATCTATGTAAGCTCCTGAGTTTGTATATCAAATAAAGATATTGCCCACCTGTGGATTCTGGATTTTTCTCTCTTGGATTAGTGTAGGTATCTTAGTGGTTTATTTGCCTGGTTTGTCACGACATCCAAATACAGCCATTTTGTGAGTTTGTGGGATCTATCTGCAACTATGTCCATGCCAAGTTTACATTTACCCAGCTACAATGGCCAGGTTTACATTTACCCAGCTTTGTTCTGCCAAACAGAAACTAATTAAATTTTTCACTGTTCTGTTTGAAATCTTTGTCTGTGTGCTTTTTCACAAGTGAGGCATTGCAAGGAAACTGTAATCTGGGCAACCTCTGTTGAAACCTTTGAAGGACAATGGAGGTGTTCACATACCAGCAACTAAGCAACGCTTGTCAATTGCATCATTAAAAATAAACAAACCAGTAAAATCCAAAAACATTCTGCTTGAAACTGGATAAAACCAATGATATGGAAGTTTTAACATCTCTGCCTCTGTGAAGGTACTTAGACACCATATAGTTCAATGGGAAGAATAAGCAGGCTAGTAGAATGCCACTTGAGTCGCTGCAGGTGTATCCTAGTATATATGTAGGGAGGCAAATCCTTCCCAAGTCAATTCATTTCACAGTTAATCCAGCTAGGCCCTGTTTCCACAGCTGAGGGATTTAAAGGCAGGCTGGTCTCCACTGCTTTCTAATATTCTCATGTTCTTTTAATGCTCTGACTTGCACCAGAATTAAGGACAAATACTGCAATGAAGGACGGCTCCAAGCAGCCAGCACAAGGAATGAATTCATCACCTGCTAATGTAACCTGTTGCCATTCCAACTGAGCAATCCCTGCCTTTCACGATCGCAGTGGCAATTATGAAGCTGACAAAGGAAACCATGGCCATCCATCCCCAAGCAGAAACGTAGTTAGCCATGGTTCACTGCACAGAATTAAAGCAGTATTTGGTGCTTATGAGACCTAATTGTTTGCTTGTGAACATCCAATGCCATCATTTGCCACATTACTAATATAGGGAGGAAACAGTGACTCTAGAAATGTCTCCAGTCCTTCTATCACCCCAATTTTTTTTTACTTTCAGCCATAGCTGTCAAGTCAGAAGCAATGTTGGGACATATACCAGCTCCAACATAAAAATAAGGTTGGATTACAGCAATATATGTATTATGTTCTGTTGGTCTTAATTTTATGCATTTTTAATTTTTAAGGTACAGTTTAAGTTTCCATTAACATCCTTTTTAAAATTTATTAGAGGCACAGTTTGTTGCATATTTACTTTTATAACAATTTAGGAAAGTTTTCTTGTTCAGAAATTTTAATCAAACAAGTATATTTATTTATATCCTATCATTCTAAGTAGCCTGATAATTCATGTGGTGGTGATGAAATGCCTTGTGCTACATTTCACCACGGTGATTTTGTTATTGCTAATTAATATACACCTGCATTTATAAAGGAATCAGGAGGGCAGAAAAAAGGAGGAGTTGGAGTCAAAGCTTTAGCATGCCAACTCCACAGCCCTGCTTTCAGCAACCTTTGACTGCTAAGCAATCACTGGAAAATGATTATGCATAGCTATTTAATGATTACATATCATAGTTAAGAATCGTGACTCAAACTGAAATATGGTGCAGGTGATAGTGGCCATTTCTGCACTAGCCTGTTATAGTGCTATTATTCCACTTTCAACATCCTATGGAATACTGGGGCTTGCAATTTAGAGAGTCCCCTCAAAGGCCCTTCCCTAAACTGCAAACCCCAGGATTCCATAAGATGTTGAAAGTGGAATAATAGCACTATAACAGGCTAGTGCAGAAATGGCCAGTATTATTTTAAGGAGTTCACTGCCACAGGTTGTGTTCATCACCGCAGGATGAGATGGCTTTAGAAAAGGGATCAATGCAGAGCTTGGAAAGTCACTGAGAATAAGAATTAATATAATGACACACTGAAGTCATCCATAATTGGGTGGTGGTAGCATGCTGTTCAGACAGCCAGCATGGTATAGTGGTTTGAATGTTCAACCACAACCCTGGAGACCAGGGTTCAATTCCCTGCTTGGACATGGTGACCTTAGGCAGGTCATATCCCCTCAGGTCCAGAAAACCCCATGATAGGTTCACCTTAAGGTTCTCATAAGCTGGAAATAATTTGAAGGCTAACAACAACAACAACGCATGATATTCCATATTATGAAATGATTCCGTACATCATTAAATTCATTCTTCCTCAAGGCAATTTTCCAGGCTCTGAATCAAATTCAAGGGAGAAGACAGGTCCTTTGGGGGCCATTGGCCAGGAATATCAAAGGCTGTTATTAGCCCATGCAGAACCTGCAGGTTCAGAAAAGGCAATGCACCACTGACTATTCATTGCTAGAACATCGGGGGATGATGGGAAAAGACTACTGCCTTCATGCTTTCCTTGAGAGCTTTCTGGAAGCAGCTGTTTGGCTTCTGTGTGAAACAGGATGCTAGACTCAATGTTATTTAACAGCAAGAGTTGGCAAAGTGTGGTCTGCAGGCCGCATGTGGCGTTTGAGGGGCCCAGATGTGGCATCTGAAGCCCACACCTGAGTTCTCCCAAACCCAGAGAAAATGGATGAAAATCAGCCAAAATGGCAGCTGGAAATGATATTATGTCACTTCTGGTGTGCCAAAATGTGCTGATATAGCCTACCAGTCAGGTGGGGAGGGGGGAATGTCCCTCACTCCTTTCACAGTTGCCCACCTCAGCTTTAGATTGATCCAAAAGAGCTCTTCTCATGTTCTTCATGCAATCTGTGATGTGATTCAACAATTTTGTTATTACATAGCAAATCCAGCAATACTCACTCATAAAATGTTGTCCACCCATTTTCATTGCTCCTGGTAGCAAGGAGGCCAGAATTGCCATGATAGGTCATCATGGCTACCTCGTGGCCTTGTGCTGTCACACTCTTGAGGGCACTGTTTGTGCCAATGGTTAGCCAGTAGACCTGGCCATCTGGCACTACCAGCCAGAGCGGCATCCCTGTGGAATCCCTCCGAATGTTGACCAAGTTTCCATTGTTGTCAGTAATCAGGGTGACATCGCCATCTCCTGTGTAGGTAAAATTGTAAAGGTAATCTCCTGTGGGAAGGCTTTGGGTGTAAAGATGTTTGCCGCTAGTGTCAAACAAATAGAGCTCCTGATCAATGGGTGAAGATAATTCATATAAGTTCTGTGTATTGAGGAACGGCTTGTTTTTCCGGATGAACCGGATCCGGATGTTCCCAAGATCAGCCACGTACAACTCTCCATCAGCACATACCGCAAGAGATGAAGGAGCATTGAGCTTGGCATCCTTTGCATAGCCATCGTCCCCAGAAAAACAATCACAATTGGCATCATTTTTACAATCGCAGCCACTGGGAGCACCAGCCACCAGTGAGATTTCCCCATTGGTGGTGACCTGCCTGATGCGGTTGATCTTCTTCTCATCAGTCTCTGCGATGTACAGAACACCACTATGAGAGACAGCCAGGGCTGTGGCAGATTCCAAGGTGGCATGAATGGCAACCTTGCTCAGAAGGAAGTGATCAATACCCGGGACCTGGCAGTGCATCGGCCTTCCTGCAACAATGCGTACTTGGTGGTTTTCAGAGATCTGCAACACGACGTTATTGTCAAGGACATACAGTGAATTGTCCATTGGGTTGACTGCTAGGTCTGTAGGCCACTCTAGACGGACCTAATATAATGGAAAGGAGAGAAAATGATTGGTAGGATATATTATGTTAATATATATTGTCATGATTTATATATCAAAACATGAGTACTTTGGGATGCTTCCAGATGAGTTTCTCCTAGTGTTAATCATCCAAAGATGTTGTACATCTATTCCATCTTTTCCTCTTTAATGCGCTTTTTGTGGGCTGAAGAAAATGCATTGGGAAAATAGAGAAGATAGGTTGATACCTAATGAAATCCTAAATAAAATCCTTAATCCTAAATAGACTGCCCCCTTGGGTGCTATATGGTAGTGAGAGGAGGAGAGAGAAACTGGGACATTTTAAAAGCAGGTGAAAAGTAGGATGACAGAATTAATTGTGACTGTCTCTGCCAAATTGGGAGAGTTGGTGTCACCTGTCTTAGGGAAATTTGGTTGCAGGCTGGGCAAAGAGGTCCAGACTCCCAGCTTCTCATGACCAGTTAAGACCAGAACACTCACAGTACAGATGGTTATATTGGATCTTGGATGGTCATGGGAAGCTGGGAGTCTGGATCCCTTTGTATAGCCTACAATCAAGCTTCCCTAGGAAAAATGAGGCAGGCAGCATCCCTGCACCTCTCCATCAATCGCTTTTTCCTTCTCTGCCTTGCAGCACCCTGAGCTTTACAACTTCTCATTTGGAAGGATTTTGAAGATTTCACATTTCTCCCCAGCTGTTCATCCTCACTGGCAATTGTCTCTCATGATCTCTGTTGTTCCTACGATCCCCAATAAATGTAACTTAAGACCAACATATCCTTAACCCTTTGTTTACCTGGAGGAGAGACTGTACCCCCAGACATGTTGCCCAGATAATGGGAGAATCCAATATCATAGGTGAATAGAGAGATAATGTCTATACCTTAGAATAAGTCTCTGTTGTAGGTCTAATTCTCATGGATATTGTAACTGTGTAGAACATCAGGTTGAAAGCAGAACCTAAGTACACTTGGCCTCCCACATTTGCGAGTTTCACTTTCAAGGACTTGGTTATTTGTGAGTTTCTCCAACCTCACTACCTTGCCCCAAGGCGCTTCTTTTCTGGGGGAACCCTCCCTCTTAGCAGCTCCAATGAAGCCCTTTAAAAACATGCCTCTGGTCCTCCTCCTCCTCCTCCTCTCCCAGCCACTGCGTAGCCAGCTAAGGATGGCTCACAGCCCAATTTCTCAGCACAACAAACCCTCTCCCAATGCCACACGCACACACCCAAGGAAGGAGACGGGCAAGAGAGAGGAAGTATAGGGCCACCGTGCCGATCCACCCCCTTTCCCTCTCCTTTCCCTGACCTGGCTTGGACGCTGGGTGCCTGCTCTCCCCACTATGCTTCGGCCCCCTTCCCACAGATACACACACACATTTTGATAGTTGCAGTTGTCCCACTTTTTCAGGAGTCCTGTGCCCCTAACTCTAGCAAATGTGGACCAACTGTAGCCCGTGGAGGAAAGTAGGTTGCAATGCTTCTCTCTGCTTTCCTCTTTTGTCTAGGGCCATTTCCACACGAGCCTGTAACAGCGCGATGATTCCACTTTCAACCTCCTATGGAATCCTGGGGCTTGCAGTTTCGGGAGGGGACGCCCGGCCCCTCCCGAAACTGCAAGCCCCAGGATTCCATAGGAGGTTGAAAGTGGAATCATCGTGCTATAACAGGCTCGTGCGGAAATGGTCTAGATGGAGAGGTTCTGTTTGTTTGCAGGGGGGAGTGTACCAACATGTCAATTCCTAGCCACACTTGAGAGGAGCACCACCCAGACACAGATTTGCCACCTCAGTGAGAACTAGACAGAGTGAGCTCAGCTTGTGTCTGGTTTCTCTTTTGTTTTTTTGGCTCCTGGCCCTCCTTAACCCTTCCCGTGGTAAAACATGACAGCCTGTGGTTTCCCCTTCAATAATGCATGCCTTTCTGCCTTCCCAACGGCCTTCCAAGCGACTGCCACTACGCTTGCAGCCTCGAGTTAGCATCAAGTATGTAAGTTTATTCAGAGACAACAGGGGAATTCCCCTCCCTCCACCTCTTAAAACCAATTCCTTGTCAACAACGGCCTGCTAAATATTTTATGGCCTCTGGTCCCTCACTGCCTGAGGGGGCCTGACTGAAGAGACCTCTCTGTAGTTGCTTTATCGGATGAAAAGATAGTTGCCTAGTCAAAGTTCTTTTAAAGAGACCTCACGGCAGCATTTGTCTTTGGCAGGCGGTTAATGCTGTACATTTAGAAGAAGGGAGTGGCAGCTTTAGAGGCAGCTGACAGACTGGGAGGGTTTTTTTCCGAAAGATAATTCTCCAAAGAAGAGGGCATTGTCATTTTTTGTTTTCCCAGCACATCCAAAGATGAGCTGGAATTGGAGGAAGCTGAGAGAGAGAGGGAAGGGAGACTGAAACCGATTGACGGAAGGGGAAGGGGGAGAGTGTGACAGCACACATCCTCTTCTTATGCTCAGAGGCCATTTCTGCACAACATTGCTAAACCGGCAGACATTGCTATACTGGCATAGCAGCGGGTTGTTTCTGGGTCAGGATCCATGCTACGACATGATGTTGTTGCGATCCAGCGGCTATCCCATCCCCAAGCATCACCAAACTGCCCTATTCTATTTCCAGGAAAGATTCTGTTTAAGTGCCTCCCTTAGCACTTCAATCCCGTCAGCTGGCTCAGTGCAGTATCGTTATAGGGCTGTGGGTAGGCTGTGGGCGTCCCCAGCTTGTCCCTCCCTCGGTGACTCCCATGGTGTGGTAACTTCGAAATCTATCACCTTTCCATGTTTATTTTAAAGTTCTCCTTTGCATTAAAACTTTTTATTTTTTTAAGTACATTTTTAGGCATTGTAGTGTGAAAATGCAATAGTGTACAGCCACGTTTAGCATGTCTTCCAAAGAAAAACAAAAAAAAACCCTGACCAATCAGGGGAAGTGGGGCGGGTGAAGGCAGGGACAGAGAGTGGCCAAAGACGCTGTGGTGCAAAAGGAGCATCAGTGGCAATACCACTACCCATCCACTGAAGGCAGAAGGGTGTGGAAAACAAGTGTTCCCAACCTGACAGCATTGGCACCAAGGGCAACGTTGCAATTGCGACAATATATTGCACTAACGGCCTCTAGTGTGGAAATGGCCAGAGATGGAAAGAATGTTCACAATTACTGTATGTACTTGTGTATGGCCATTTCTGCACTAGACTGTCATAGCACTATGATTCCACTTTCAACATCCTATGGAATCCTGGGGTTTGCAGTTTTGGGAGGGGCCACGAAACTGCAAACCCCAAGATTCCATAGGATGTTGAAAGTGGAATCATAGCGCTATGACAGTCTAGTGCGGAAATGGCCTATAAGTTGACCTCATGTATAAATCAAGGGCAGGTTTTGGGGCCAAAATTATGGATTTTGATATGACCTGTAGATAAGCTGAGGGTCATTCCATGGAAAGGGGAAAGCACCAGCACCATCTCAGAGGGCCAGCTGTCCTTGGCTGCTCCTGCCATTTTCTCACCCAGGGATTCATAAAGGTCTTTTGCCACTCTACTCAGAGAAGAGGATGGTTCCTTTTTTGATAAAAGCTAAGGTACAGAATTAACTCTTATCCAAAAAGGAACCATCCCCTTCTCTGAGTAGAGTGAAGAAAGCTGAGAGCTTAGTCTATCCTGGAGGAACCTAAAAGAAGCACCGACTCCCTTAGCATTTTTGGCACTCCTTTAAGGGAAAGCACCATTCTCCCACCCACGTATTCAGAAAGACCAGAAGTGGCACCGCACTGAAGAGAATAGAGGGGGTTGGTGCTTCTTTTAGGTTCACCCAGGATAGACTAAGCTCTTGCCTTACGCCGCTCTATTCAAAGAAGGGGATGGTTCCTTTTTTTGATAAAAGTTCAGGTACAGTATTCTCTCTCTGCTGTAGCACTGCTTCTGGCCTTTTTTGAACATCTGGGTGGGAATATGGTGCTTCCCCTCAAAGGAGCACTAAGAAAACCAAGAGGGTCAGCACTTCTTTTAGGTTCTCCCCAGAGGGATTAAGCTCTCGCCTTTCACCACTCTATTCAGAGAAGGAGATGATTCCCTTTTTTGATAAGAGTTAAGGTACAGAACTTATACTGAGCTGTGGATAAGTCGATCAAGGTTTTGGGGTTAATTTTTTGACTAAGGCCGTTCCGTACTAGATTGTTATAGCATTATTATTCCACTTTCAACATCCTATGGAATCCTGGAGTTTGCAATCTAGGGAGGGGACTTTGCAAACCTCAGGATTCCATAAAATGTTGAAAGTGGAATAATAGCGCTGTAACACTCTAGTGTGGAAATGGCCTAACATTTTCAGTCCTATACATGACTATACACAGTATTTGTTCCCAGACTGAAAAATTGATTTTTGGGCACACCATTTCCTTCTGGTATTTGGCATCCTGCAGTGTTTGCAGGAATTACACTGTGAGGAAAAACAACAACGCTTTTTTATTCCCAGACCCTTGACCGGGAATTCTTTTTTTAAAAAAGGGCTTCCCTGACAGAAAACACTGTTTCCTGGACAGAAAGCCAGGTTTCTGCATAGAAAACAGGTTTTTTCCTTTGTGCAAGAAAACACATGTTTTTCCTCAGCAGAATAATTTCTGGGCAACACTTTGTGACATTTAAATACAGGGAGAATACTTCAGGGGAATATTTGTTTTATATCATAGCAGGGGGAGAACTACTTTAATTATCTTCACATGCAAGAATGAAATAGTCAAAGATTTACATCCCTATTTCCCCTTCAGCAACAGCAGAACTAATACTCTCCCCAGCTTGCTTGGTGAGCAGGTCAAGGTGTGTCTCTCTTAACTAGTTCCCTGAGCGCACCCACCCTCTGACTCAGATAATAACCCCACAAGCCATGTACTTCCAGAGGCAGGAGAAGGCTTTTTTTGTTTTGACAAACCTCTGGGAACTGTGCACAGGGAAAGGGCTTCTAATAATAAGCCGTACTGTCCTTTGCAGTAGAATTGGCCAGTGTTCTGCACCATCAACTTAGGGCCTTTCCGCACTACACTGTTATAATGCCGTTATTCCAGCTTTCAACATCCTATGGAATCCTGCGGTTTGCAGCTTGGGGGGGGCATTTAGAATTTAGAAATTCCCCCTTATACAAGGAAGGGATATAGAACCCCAGTTTTCTACCGCTGGATTGACAGATAACTATAAGAAAGAGAACAGAAGGGAAACAAGATACAGATTTACAAAAACCTTCTCAATCTCACTCTCCCCATCAAGTTCCTGCTTGTATGGATAGAAGCCACCATGTGCCCAGATGGTTTTTAACAATCAGAGTGTACTTCTGGTCCACGAGGCAGGTGACCTTTGTACCCCGCAATTTTTGTCCCGCTCATAAACGGCAGACAGTGGGGTATCTGCCACAAAAGAAACAGGAGCAATCTTTTCAAATTAGAGGGAGAAAGAACCAAAGGAACAGGTGCCAGGTAGAAACGTGGAAATTACATGGGTGGTTACAAAAGGGAGGGGGAAAAAAGCCCTTGCAAACTACTGGTTTCTATTGTGCCCAGCTAACAGCATTCATGCTTTCCAGCTAGGAGCTGTGCTTTTGCAGAACAAAGCTCAATTCCTGAAGCCGTTCAAATTGCATTTTGAGGCACACAACCCTGCCAGATTTAGAGGTCATGCCTCCAGACTGGTACTGATTATCAGGATGGGCACTGCCCCCAAAATGTAGACCCTAGGCAGCATCAGTTATGTCTACCTTATGCTAAGAAACACATGTGTTAAAATAGACTTTAAAAAAAGATTTGAACAGCAGGACTTTAAAAACCCAGCATGATGGCAATCATGACCCATTTGCAATCTGATACTATTCAAGATTCTTCATCTTCCTGCTATGTATAATTTGGCCAGAGCAGACTTCCAACAACTGTTTCAGAGATACTAATTTGAACTAGTCTTCCAAAATGCACTGTGTTAAATTTATAAACCCTTCCACACAAACAGAAAGAAAAAAAAACAACTTACGTCAAGCAAATGAACTGTATCGGTAGCGATAAAGATATTTTGAGTTTTGACTGCAATTGTAATGTGTGCTTACTCCTACTATTCGACACACATTGGGCTAAAAACTATCTGCTGCAATTCTGCCCTTGCCACTGGCTGAGCTTCAAGTGATGTCACATATGTTCAGAGGCATCTGAACTTCTGAAGAAGAACCTCAGTAACAGACTGTTGAGAATGAAATAAGTTTTCTATAAAGGTGAGATCTCAGTTTGGTTGAGAGAAAAACCTTCATAGAGCCCCTCCAGATGAGAAAAAAAGTCTCTGAAAGTCCAAAATTTTGCTGCTGTGCAAACTGATTTTATTTTGGAGATCCACATGAAGTTTTCTTCATCCTGACATATTTCCTGGAAACTCCTGGTATCACCAAGTATTTTTTGCTCCTACTTCTCATGTCAGTTTAAATTAACCCAGTATTTTCCAAAATGATATGTATCTCTACTTGGCTGTCTGTTTGTATTATCCCAGAACTAGCTAAGATGGTTACCATCAGTAAACAAGGCTATTGTTTTCAGGTTGCAAATTCAACAGAGATCAGGAAAGAGAAAGAAGAATGTTTTGCAACAAAATAAAATGATCCTAATGTTTGTTGTTGTTTGCCTTCAAGTCAACTTTGATTACTTATGTCAACCCTATGAATGAGACCTCCCAGTCACCCTCTCACCAACAGGCCTGCTCAAGTCTTGCAAATTCAGGGCCATGGCTTCCTTGACTGCATCTGTTGCTCTGTGATGTGGACCATTTCTGCACCCTACTGGTTCCCCTCGTCATCCTGTCACAATCCTGGCAGCATCTTCGCTGGGATGGGAGCGCGACACAAATACTCCCTGCAGAAGGGAGTGAGAATGACATGTGCCTTCCTTCTGCAATGCAGCCAGCCTCTTTCCCGTGTTGCACTGGGGTAGGAAGCACCTACATCGCACTTCCTCCTGTTCCGCATGGCTGACAGTGATGGGAGCGGGGAGCATCGTGCGATTGCAGGCCACTAACAGATTTTTTTCTGTTAATGTAATATCCCACCATCATGATGGATGGGGACAGGTTGGCAGCAGAGGCGTGACAATGTCATGCGAAAGCACAACTTGTGGACCGCTGCCAACGCGTCCCCATTGTAGGATGGCAATGCCATGTGGAAATGGCCGTGGTCTTCTTTTTTTCCCTACTGCTGTCTACCTTACCATCATTCTAATGAGTCATATCTTCTCATGATATATCCAAAGTATGACAGTCTTAATCTCCTAACACAATGGTTCTTAACCTTTTCTTTACCGGGACCCTTTTAAATATCTTTTGTTGCTGCAGATCCCCAAGACTTAATTCAAGATCTAAAACCTTGAAGTGCATCAAACGTTTATTTACAGTTGCTCATCAAGCGTCTTCAAATTTGTGGTGAAGGGAGAAACAAGTACAGGAACACGTTCCTATTATAAATACAAATTTGTCTCCCTTCCTTCCTTCCTTCCTTCCTTCCTTCCTTCCTTCCTTCCTTCCTTCCTTCCTTCCTTCCCTCCTTCCTTCTTAACTGTAAAAGCTCACAATCTTTTTTCAGGCCTTCACAGACACCCTGTGAGGACACCACAGCCCTCTGGGGGTCCATGGAACACAGGTTAAGAACCGTGTCCTAACATTTAACTGGGGTAATATTGCTAAAGCACTTTAGCACTTTGACTATAACTCCTGAGTAATAATAAAGATAATAAAGATGGCTCAGTGGAACTTGGTGAAAGTCAATTTCTGAAGTGTTTTATGAATCTAGAAGTGACACATGATCAGAGAGATGGTGAGGAGGAAGGCACCCGGGGGCGGGGGAGAGAAAAAGCTGGGAATATGCAGCTAAAATCAAAACAACAACAACAAAATCAAAACAAGAACTGGGAACTCCTGATACTTTCAGAGACTTTTTTCTCCTTCTGGATAAATCATACAAGAGCAAAATATAGGAAACAAAGGACAGGATGTCTGAAGACCTGGGGATGAAATTGGTGGACAGCTGTAAAGCAGTGAATTAAAGCTGGCACGGGTCAAGCTGGGAATCATGTGGTGGTTAGACTGCAACTCCCAGGAGCCCTAGGCAGATTACCAGGAGCTGAACTCCTCTAACAACTAATTTTACAGACTGTACTAACAGTGCTGGATGTGTGCAGGTGCTGGTTGAGCTGGCAAATAATCTGCCTCTCCCCTTCCTTACAAGACACTGCAACTTTGTGAAAGAAATGAATCCTGAGGTGCAATGATGTCATAAGACATTCATAAATATTCAGACAACTAATAGCAATAGCATGTGTGTATTTCTATACCGCTTATCAGCTAAGTGCTCTCTAAGCAGTTTACAATGTGTTAGCTAATTGCTCCCAACGAACTGGATACTCATTTTACTGACCTGCAGAAGGGAGGAAGGCTGAGTCAACCTGGAGCCCGGCAGGACTGAACTCACAACCTTGTGGCTGCAGTACTAGCATTTAACCACTGTGGCACCTAAGCTCCTAAGTGGGAATGCTCAGTCATAGAATGTTTTCAGATAGCACAGCTTATGAGGAAAAGGTACTCGAAAGAGAAGGTAACTGACTGATACCATATCTTCATGGTGATACTGTTCTGCGTCATCCCATCATGATCCTAGCAGTGCTTTTGCCAGGATGGGAGCGTGTCCCCAATGCTCCCTTCCACACCTGGCCAGCTGCCTCTGGAAGGGAGTGTGAGCAACATGAGGCTTCCTTCCACAGCGCAGCTGGCCTCTTTCCCTTGCTGTGCTAGGGAAGGAAGCGTAAAGCAAATATACCATGATTGAGCCAGATGGGGATGCACTGGCTGTGGAACCACAACGATGTCATGTGAAAACATGACTCGTGGACCGCTGCCAACGTGTTCCCATCATGGGACAGCCACATTGTATGGAATGGCCTAAAATTATCAAAAGAGATGGGGAAATTCCACTGTAAGCAGTATCACTGGAGGATGATACAAACTCTAAAGGACAAGAAGAAAATAAAAGGGACACTGATTACAGAAAATGGCTTCATGAATGATTGAGTACCTGGGAAATATCCATGACTGAGTCACAGCTCAGAGGCCTGGCAGATGTCAGGTCATTGGAACCAAGCACGGTCGAGATGATGCCATTCTGGTCAATGCGCCGGATCATAGTGCCATCCACGAAATAAATGAACCCAAATTTGTCCACAGTGATGCCTGCAATGAAGAAACAAATCCAGTATAGATAATAACACAGGAGGAACCTGGTTGCACCACTGCCTCGTGACTGAAAGACAAATACTTATTTTAAAGAACTGTTTGGCTTTGATACCTGAGGGTAGCAGAGAAGTCAGGAGAAGGAAGAAAGGTCACGAAGGCTGGGAGTCTCAGCAATTTTCACAGAAGTGACCATTTCAGAGCTTTTCTCAAACTATATGGAAAGCATTTGCAGTGGTGGGAAACATTCAGCCTACCAGATGTTTTGGAATTGAAACTCCCAGCATCCCTCACCATTGACTCTGCTGGCTAAAGCTTCTGGGAATTGCAGTCTAACAACTTCTGGAGGCCTATGCAATTCCTTCTCCTGAAGAAGACTCTACAGACTCATTCAAGGCATGTTGTTAGCCATTTTTGGCCTCCTCAAATAAGAAGCTTGGAAAAGTTACCTTTTTAGACTACAACTCCAAAAGTGGCCATACTGGCTGGGGGATTTTGAAGAATTCAGAAAGAAAGAAAGTCAGCGTGATGTAGTAGTTTGAATGTCAGACTATGAACCTGGAGACCATGGTTCAATTCCCTGCTCAGCTATGAATGGGTGACCTTGGGTGCATCACACACTTTAAGCCCCAGAAAAACTCATCACAGAGTTGCCATAAGTTGGAGATGACTTGAAGGTATACAAAAACAACAAATCCAGAAGAGGAACCTTTCTAAGCTTTGCCCTCAGATAAGACTGGGAATGGGATGCTGTTGGTTTCAGTTTTTGGGACTGCCCTTTGGCAAGATGTCCCCAGGTACAAGGAAAATTCAGTTCTTCTCCTATCTTTTCAAATTTCAGCTCCTTGTTCCATGCGTAATTGACACATGGATATGTGCCTTCAAGTCACCTGTAGAGTTATGGCGACCTCATTAATTTCATAGGGTTTTCTCAGGCAAGGAATACTCAGAGATGGTTTTACCAGTTCCTTCTTCTAAAATACAGCCTACAGCACCTTGTATTCATTGGTGGTCTCCCATCCAAGTACTACCCGGGGCTGATCATCTTTGAAGATCAGGGAGGAGCTGGTGCCTTCAGGGTTTCTAGGTCAATTATGATTGAGATAGGTCAAAGTTTACGTAGATGGTTCTCCTGCACCTTCAAAGTTTGGCCCTAACTCTGAAGGGGTCAAATGCCAGTAGCCAGTATAGGACATGATTCTGGGAATTTATAAGTTCATGCGTCATATAACCTGCATTGCAGTGCTATATACCTGGAGAAAATAGGGCAACTGCTTCCTTTGGGGCCATGGGCTGGTTGCTGTGGAAAGACATATACTGTCAGAAATACCCCAGAAGGATCTGCCAAACCCATAGGTGTGTGTAGGATGTTCGGTTTGCACCATTTCCTATAGTAAAACAGCTTCCTAGTGAGTCTTCTGAAGTGCTACTTTAAAAGCACCAATTCTGTGCTGCCTAAACTACATGGATACTTATACCAGCATCTGTGATCTCAGAGGGACCACAATGTTTCAGATGAGGTACCGACATCATCCAGCCAATCCAAATGATTTCTACTTATATGTAAAAAAGGAATAAAAGAGTCCAGTAGTACCTTTGAGACTCACTGGTTTATTCTAGCTCAAGTTTCATGAATTCCAATTCGTTTCCTCAGATATATGGAATGAAGTCTCTGTGGACACACACATATGCATGTGTGTATGTGTGTGTGTGTGTGTGTGCGCGTGCGCATACGTGAAAAGCATTCTGGTGTAGTGATCAGCATCAACTTAACATTGGTTTTAAAGAGTTGTGAAAAGGACAAAGGTAGAATACAGGTTTTATATACAAGCAGACGAAAGTTGATGGCCATTTCCTCACTACACTGTTACAGTGCTATGACTCCACTTTCAACATCCTAGGGAATCCTGGGGTTTGCAGTTTAGGGAGGGGCATTTAGAATTCTCCGCCAAGGAGCTCTTTGGCCTCATTAAACTACAAACCCCAGAATTCCACAGGATGTTGAAAGTGGAATAATAGCACTATAACAGTGTAGGGTGGATATGGCCTTTGTCTAGTGCAGGGGTGGGCAACTGCATGGAGACAGTTTCCATCCCAGAAACCCCTGAAGGATGCATGCCCCTGGCAAATTCACATGCCTCCATTTCCCTCCACAGTTCCTCTTAAAATGGTGACACTGTTATAGCGCTATTATTCCACTTTCAACCTCCTGTGGAATTCTAGGGTTTGTAGTTTCCTGAGGCCCAAGAGCTCTCTGGCTGAGAATTCTAAAGGCCCCTCCCTAAACTGCAAACCCCGGATTCTGTAGGAGGTTGAAAGTGGAATAAGAGCACTATAACAGTGCAGTGCGGAAATAACTTTGGTTTCGTGCATTGGTATAGCTACAGAAACAATAAAATATTGTCATAAAGCAGGAATGGGGAAAATCCTTTTGTTACATGAATAAACTTACGTATTTTTTTGAATACACTTATATGTGATACTGACATATATGAAAGATGATATTTACACCTACTTTACAGGGTGCCTGACTAATAATATGGGGAATGCACACTTTGGCTGGTGTTGGTAGATGCTTGTTGGACTCCTCTAACCTGTCTTCTTCCTCAAATTGTCTGGTGGTCACAAAGACCTAGGCAAAGCAAAGTGTGGACAAAAACAAATTGCTATATACCAGGGCAGACAATTTCTCCATCTAGCTAATAGAGCTAATCTGAGTGACCACAGTGGCTCCTCAGAGTTCGGGGGATAGACCATAGGATCATAGAGTTGGAAGAGTCTCCAAGGGCCATCCAGTCTAACCATATTCTGTCATGCAGGAATACATAATCAAAGCATTCCCAACAGATGGCTATCCACTCTCTGTTTAAAAACTTCCACAGAAGGAGACTCCATCACACTCCCAGGCAGCAGTGTATACCATTGTCAAACTGCTCTTACCATCTGGAAGTTCTTCCTAATGTTTAGGTGGAATCTCTTTTCCTGTGGTTTGAAGCCATTGCTTCATGTCCTAATCTTTGAAGCAACAGAAGAGAAGTTTGCTCCATCTTCCATATAAATATTCCAAATATTTAAAAATAACTGTCATGTCATCTCTTAACCTTCTCTTCTCCAGGCTAAACATACCCAGCTCCCTAAGCTCTCCTTATAGGGCAAGATTTTTACATTAGATATCTTTTATATTAGTTGCTTTCAGCCTCTGATTCTCCAGATGTTTCGAATCTCAGCTCCCAGAATCTATGACCACTGGCTACGCTGGCTGGAGATTCTGAATGTTGAAATCCAAAACATCTGTAGTACCAATATTGAAAACCAATATTTTACTTTACATGTCCTTTTGGAATGCAAAGAGCCTGAGACTTGAGAAACAGGAAGGCCAGTCTCAGAATGTATTCTTTGGATCATTTCTGAATTCTGTAAAGTGCTGTGAGAAACAGAATTTGGAAAAGTGAATTCTTTCAACTACAGCTTCCAAAATCCTAGAGATGGGGGACTCCAGAATGTTCCCTCTCAGGTCCTGGGAACTGACATCCAAAACACTTGAAAGGACAAAGGTTGAAAACAACTGAGATAGAACAGCCATGGAGTTGCATTCCTAACAAGGAACTTTCCCAAGGCCTGTTGTGAAGTCATGGATTGCCTCAGCCTCACCTCCTCTGAGTTTAGGAATGGTTCAGGAGTTTAGGAATGCCTGTGATTTCTCCTTGTGGTTTAAAGCTCAGAACAGCTCTAAAGTGTAAAGCAAATTTAAAGATGAGATGGTGCAGCACCTCAGCTTGGCTGAATTCTACGCTCAAGGGACAGGCAGAGTTTGGCTGTGTTGCATTTTGGACATTCAGAGTGCTTCCAAAGTCATAAACGAGATCAGGAATGTTCACTGGACCTGAGAAAGTCTGTTGCCTTGATAAGAACAGTTGTGAGCCCTTCTCAATAAATGCACATTACACTACATACATCTCATGCACATGATTTAACTTCTGAAATGAGCACTGAATGAATTATGAGCATAGGACTCATCACATGCAACATCCTGTGTGCAACAGAGGCACATGTAAGCCCAAAATGTACTCTTTTCCATAGGACCTGTGCTTTTGAGTTGGCTGAATGTATAAGATTTTGGCTTATCGCTTTTCTTTTATTTCATTCTTGCATGCAGTAAGGGAACAGACTAGCCTCTTAACAAAATAAATTCAGCCCTGGGTTCTCATAAGACAAAGCCTCCTGTTTCAAAATAAATTGTATGCTTTGTGTCTTAGTTTTTGAGTACTGTGGTGTCAGCTGTGCCAATTTGGAGTTCTCAGTTTTCTCACCCCTTCCTTGATCACAGGAGAAGAAAATTAATGAGAAGGCAAAAGCTGGAAAGTGATAGCTCTTTAATTTAGTGGCAATGTGGAATCTCATTAGAGGTTTTTGCGATTTTGCAGTTCTCTGGGTGAAATGAGCCAGAAGAATTGCTCTCAGGCAGAGAGGTATGTGACATGGTCTGTGTGACATGCTCACACAAGTCCCTTAGCACAATACCTTCAACTAGTTATCTGGCGTCTTTACTATCAATAGAAGCAATGTAAGTTCCTGACCACTAGTGGATTGTTTAAAAGGGCAGGTACCTCACCAGCAACTTTCCCCCATCATTTCACATTTGAGTTACCACGTCAAATTTGGGTGGAAGCTGCCCAGACCAAGAGATCAGTTAAACTTAAATCTTCTGGTAAGTTTCAGAACTTCACCTTTTGGCAGATCTACTTGATTCAGTTTTCCTACCCCCTCCATGAAAAAGAAGAAAGGTTCACGAATGGGTATCTTTCTCACTTATTCTGCAGAGACGAAAAATTAACTGCGCTTCCCTACAACTTCCTTTATCTTCTATTCTCTTGTCATCAAATTGTCAACTGACTCCTAGGGCCCTCTTATTTACTTACTTACTTATTTTATATCCTGCCTTTCTCCCAGCATAGGAATCTTAGGCTGTGTGCAATTTTTTAAAAACCCACAATACAACTAAACAGAAAAATAGTTAAAAAGTTAAAATACAATTAAACCAAACTACTATTTAAAAAAGCACAAGTTAAACACACAGAATTACAAACAGTTTTAAAAAATACACTTAAAACCAATAAAATAGAAAAACAACATTCAATGCCATTAAAAGTTCCATCTGCACAACACATTAAAAACCAAATGCCCCCTTAAATAAAAAAGGTTGCTACCTGCTGGTGGAAAGTAGCAAGGAAGGGGCCAACCAGATCCCCTGAGGAAGGAAGTTTCACCATTTGGGAGCAGCCACCGAGAAGGCTTTCTTGTGTGTCCTCATCAGATATGATGGTGATGGTGATGAGACCAAGAGAAAGCTTTCTCCCACCAATGTTAGAGCTAGGGGAGGCTCATCTAGGGATATATAATTTTTCATCTAGTCTGGACCCAAGCTGTGTGGGACTTTAAAAATCATAACCAGGACTTACCCCTGGGACTTGTGAGTGTTGCCTCAGTTGCTTTTCCTCCATCTCCACAATGAGTATCATCAAATGGAAGGCACTGGTCCCCCGTTCCAGCTACCACCTCCGAGTTTTTCACCACATCCTTCACCACAGTGGTTGACTTGACTTTAAAAATGCGGCGACTGCTGGTATCAGAAAGATAGATGGAGCCGGCAATGGGGTCTGTTGTCAAGTAGTACTTGTGAGCGGGGCTGTGGCTGCAAAGATGAACAAGACAGAATCATTCCAACCAAAAATCGTCTTGTGAAATGTGTAGCATGCTGAAGTCGTCAAGCTAACAAAAAAAGAAGAGAGACAGGGAAGTCAGGAGATCTGAGGAACAGGAAATAAGTGCTGTCAGGATGGAAATGAGGAGAGATGGGCTGGTGAGAGAGTCACCAGCTAGAGCAGGGATGGGGAAAGGGGGACGGGCCCACTTTTGCAACCATTGTAGTCCCCCACCAGTCCCCCAAATTCCCCAATCCGCTGCATATTTGTTTTGGAAAAAAAATTCAGCACATTTTTTGCATGATTTTTCCTGCAAAACTATAAAGTGTATCCCACAAATGCATAACTCCCCCATTCTCACAACCTCTTAGAAACTTCCACCCACCCCACAGAACTCTGCTTTCCCTGGATTCTGAATCAAAATGTCAATAGGAATTGACAGAACATCATTCTGGTTCCCATTTTGAGGAGGACTCAAGAAAAACAGGTATTTCGGCACACAAGGGGTGTGTGTGGGTGTATAGTGAACAGGAGACCCTGAGGGGGGGATTTCTCTACTCAGAAATCTTTTTGCAAAAAAACAAAACAAAACACTTCAGGACAATTTTTAAGTAATCTTTGCCTCCAAACTACACAGGACATACATCAAATGGACAATCTACTCCCCTCACAATCTCACAGAACCTTCCACTACTCCCAAATACTCCTGTTTTCATTTTTTAACCTCTCAAAATGGCAATAGGAAGTACCACAACATCACTTTTGGTCCTCATTTTGAAAGGGACTCTGAAGAAAAACCGAGGTATGTTGGCACATGACCAGGGTGCAAAGTAGAGTTGAGGGCATTCTCCCATCTCCCATTTTTTTGAAATAAAGTTCAGCGTCATATTTGAGTGATCTTGCCCCCCAAAAGGAATATCCCTCAAATGAACAAGTACACCCCACCCATCCCGCAAATAGGAAGTGACATGACATCACTTCTGGTCCCCATTTTGAGAGGAACTCTGAAGAAGAACTGAAGCATTTTGTGACAGTGGGATACTGCTCACATAGGAGTTAGGGGGAATTGGCCCTCGTCTCTATGAAGTTACCCAACTCTGAGTCAGAAAGTCTACTCCCAGCAACTGCTACATCCAGCTTTAAGCTAATTTCTGGGGCTAAATGGTTATCTTGCTAGCCCATCATGGGCCATTTCCGCACTATAGTCTGATAGCATGATTATTCCACTTTCAACATCCTACAGAATCCTGGGGTTTGCAGTTTTGCCTGAAACTGCAAACCCCAGGATTCTGTAGGATGTTGAAAGTGGAATAATCACACTATTAGAGTGTAATGCGGAAATGGCCATGGTCACCATTAACCAGCACAAGCAAAGAGGTAGAGCTAAAGAGTAGACAGGAAAGAGAACTATGTATGCTGTTTTGAATACATTGGAGGAAAGGCAAGATATAAATGGAATGAATGCACAAATTAATTATGTAATGTAAAAAAAAACCAGTCCTCCCTATTTTGGCTCTCCTACTTGCCCCTTTGGGGCTATGGCATTGATCAAAGAAAAGGAGCAAGTAACACTGCATGGTGCTTCTCCACTTTGAGAAGTCCTGGGTACTGGGGTTCATCCAACATGGCGGCTTCAATTTTCAAAGTTTGCTTCAGTTCCTCTCCTGCAGTAAAGTTTGTGAATCACTTATCCATCCAGTGCTCCACACTGCTCATACCTCTAATTGGAGTTCATGTTGTGCATATTGCTAGAATTAATCATTTTACCTAGTCTCATTTTTCTTTCACTCTTCTTTTAATTACCCTGCATTTCCAAATTCTGAAAACATAAAAAAAATTACCCTGCATATTGAATTCCTGTATTTGAATGAACACTTCCTTAATGGGGTAGGGCGCTGGGGCTGAAAAGAGGGGGCAGAGAAGAGACATTTCTGATTTATTCCAGAATATCCCCTGTGATTTACCCTATTAAAGTCTGAACAGATTCCATCTGCACAAAATGACACTGATTCTTGCTAAATAAAATACTTTGACCTTCAACGACTCAAGCCTGGCAGTTTGGGCCCCATCTGTATTCCTTCCCAGTGACAGCAAACTGGGAGAGTATTATTTCATTTACTTGCCCGTCAGTCAGCCTGAGCAAGTGGCATCCACTTCGGTGGTGGTGGGCTGCGGGGGGAAGGTGCCCTGTGGGAATCCACCATCCATTTTTATCAGGCCCCAGGGTTTGCGGCTGTCTTCAGCAATGCTGAGCTGAATGTCAGTCAGCTGCTGAACTGCTCATAATCACCGGAGGTGGGCTGGGGAGGCATTAATAACCACAGACTGACATTCTTGAGCACCTTGTTTGCCTCAGAATGTTCAAAGTACCTTTAACTCAGCTTCTCATCAAACTAGGTAACGGGGTACCAGAGTGAAAATGGGAGAAGGCTCCGGGAACTTTAATGGCAGCATAGGAGAGAGAATTTCAGCAGATGCTGCTTGTCCCATCACCAAGTAAGAAGCCATACTTGCAGAAATTCTTTTGTCTACGCCACTGTTAAAAGTAGAGGAGCTCTCTCTGGTTTGCACTCTGGCAACCATCGTAAGGGCATGGGAGTGATTTATATATACCCCATTGGATGCGTAAACTCTTGATCCACTTTCAGTTAGGAATGAAAAGAATTTTCGAAAACAGTTGAAAAATGATAAAAAAATGTGTTTCTCAAATGTCAGAAAACTCTGAGAATCTTGGACTGATGAGAATCTTCTACACAAAAGGCAGAATGCAATTGGGCACTTACAAATGCGTAAGCACCATAATTAAGCAACTATATCCTAATCCCCACTTCTTGGGAAGCAGTTGCCGTGCTCAGTCGGGGTCTGTTCCCCTGTTGCTTGGGAAGCAGCTCACTGATGTTCCCACTCCTGGTTGTGAGTGATTTCTTTTGTAACAGACAGAAGCAGAATCACTGTAGCAATTCCCTCTTGCACCATAGAGCCCTTGTGTGAGATGGCTTGGAAACGTCAGTCATCTATTTCCCAAGAGACAGAGAACAGATTCATATCGATTGCAGTAGCTGCTGCCTGTAAATGGGGACTGGGGGAATGTCACAGCCTCAACATGTATGTAGGTGTATCTAGGGATTGTGAATACAAAATATTCGTGAATGGGTAACTCTATGTTATACATTTGTAATTGCCCAAGTGGATTCTGGCCACAATAGGCACAACCGTGTTTTTTTTTGTACAAAAAGAGCATTTTTTTGCAAAGAAGGCAGAATGTGCAGAAAATTCTGTTTTCTGTGGAAAAGAACCACATGTGAATTTTTCACAGATTAAGTCTTGAACCGCAAATAGTTTTTGAAAACTGAACAATTTTAAAAGACTTCCTAGTGGCAGGAAGAATATAGCTACAATTACTTGTTGCTTCCAATCAGAAAGAAAATTAGAGAAGACTTACATCTCTGACTTAATAGGAAAAGGATGGGGGAGAAGGTCTCATATATTTGCAAGTCTGCCACTGGCCTTTTTGAAAAGTGTATTTTCACATAGCCCATGGAACAGATCTGGCTCCTGACACTATTTTATCTAATCTCCCCCTGCTTTAAATCAAGCCGTTATTTACAATATGTAGTAGCTTGCCCAAGTTTTATGTCTTGCAAGACTTGAGGTGGACCTTATCTAGGACCACCTCCTATGTCCCAGCCAGTCTAGCACTGGCAGGCAATAAAGTTCCAATGTTTCTGAATTAGCTTTCCTCTGTATTGGTCACCAACTGATTTGCTAATGGCTAGGCAAGATTCATAAAGGAGAAGGGAATTGTATGCATAATACCTGATAATCTGCTTTGTAACTTGATGGCCAATTGATTCTAAATGGTAACACTCAAGCCAGAGAAAGAAAAACTTAGCATATGGCAGTGATGTATTTAAGTCTTTTACTCCAAGTCTCAAGTCAAGGCTCAAGTCTCTACCTTCAAGTCTCAAGTCAAGTCTCCAGTCTTTGAAGATACTTTCAAGTCAAGTCTCAAGTCTGGAAGCCAACTTTATACCCCAACCCAAAAGTCAGAATGAATGGATAGAGTGAAATAAACTCAGTTTGAACAATTTAAGCAGAGTCAACTCTCCACATTTGCAATTTTGCCATTTGCAGATTCGGAAGTGGGGAACAGGATCCTATCTTACTCTCCATTACTGAAGATTCAAAAGCTTTAGAAGGAAGGATCCTTCCTCCTCAGGCCCGTTGCCTAACACATTTGCTGTTCCCCCTGAGAAATGCACCCTGCACTCTGGGGGCGAGTCTTGTCTTTTGCTCTTAGGAAATGTTTTAGAAGGCTCTGCCAATATGCAGTAGGGACAGGCTGCTGAGCAAGCCCATTGCCTAACTTATTTGCTGTTCCCCTCTAAGAAATGCACCCACACTTTGGGCTTGAAAGAGATTGTCATGTGACCAGTAGGCAAAAAGAGATGGAGGTATTGTTCAAAGGCATCAGGTTTCTGGATGAATGTATTATGTCACTGAACCAAGGGCCTCAAGTCAGTCACTAAAAATATACAAGTCGAGTCAAGTCAGTGCATCATTTACGGCTGAGTCGAGTCCAAGTTGAGTCACTGAAGCAGCTTAAGTCCCACTTGAGTCTGAGTCTATTGAACTGAGTCTACATCATATATATATATATATATATATGGGATTGCAGTTCAAAACAACAGTCCTGCAGCACCTGAATGACTATTCAATGTTATTATGAATTTCTAATTGTCAGTCCTGCAAGTTATAAATTTTAATTACCTTTCATTATTATTTTAAAAACCTAGCAACCCTATAGAATGCTGAAAACTGACATATGCATATTTTATATATAATGGCTATTTTATATTGCAGTCTACATTGTGTAACTTTGCTACATAGCAGAGGTGCTATGCAATCCTGCTAATGAACTGTGAAGATGCATATCAGGATACTGGCAAGAATGTCCCGATGAGCATTGTGCTCTTCTGATGCACACTGGCAGACCTAGCCATTGTCCGCACAGACATCAGGAGTGCCTGTTGTACATTAGCACCCAATGCACATCAGTCCTGATGTACAATGTCCCGATGTTCTTTGGTCATTTTGCCAACTCCCCTATGTGGTAACATCATGGCAGTCCCTTGCTGAATATAGATACTGTGAAACTGCGTTATTCTATTTCTGGACGATATAAGTCCAATTATGTAGATGTACATCCCATGCTGAATTCAGCCAGTGTATTTTAGCTTTTCTAAGTAGGACAAAATGAGTACACAAGCATCACAAAGAATCACATTTGTCTCTTTCCCCCATGAAACTCATGAAATACAAAATTCTGTACGCTGGGAAATTGAAATTTCCTTTCCAATGAAAAGCTTCATTAAGGGAAGGCAGCCAGATCTCCTGCGACAACTCAAATAAATGCAACAAAATGCCACTGAAGTGCAGAGAGCATTCCACAAGGACAAGCCCTTAATTAAACCACCTCCATTTGATAGATTGCAAGTGTGTGGGGAAGGCTTGTTTTCTCTGTAATTTTTGTGTAGTGCCTAGTGATTTTAGATACTTTTTAAATAATCAAAGAAATATATTCATCATCTACAAATGGCTCAAAAGACAAGACTTTTTTTAAAAAAAGAGAGAGCATGCAGTAAAGACCAGGGAAGACAGCGACAATTCTCCACTTCTTGGCTTACCTATGTCTGAAATCTTTATTTCTGACAGAAGAACAGGAGCGCAGAAGGAGGACAAGAAGAAAGGAGGAAAAGGGAGGAGGAGAGAGAAGGGAGAGAGAGGGTTAGTGGGTGAACTCCAAGTATTATTAGAAGACTGAACACTTGACAGTAACAACTGCACTCAACAAGGCAATAATAAATAAAGATTTAGCAAGACTGACACTGATACATTTCATAATGGAGATTACTTGTCAGTAAGCTGACTGGTACGCTGCTACCCATCATCGGGAAAGTAATTGCTTGGCAGCTCTTAGAAATACCTGGGAAGTGGGGCACAGTACAGCTACCACGGGGTATGTTGCTCTGTTTCTTTTTGTTTCGTTTGGGTGATATGTATTCTCCCACTTCATGTATGTGTGGGAAGCCAACCTACTCCAGCTTTTGCTCTCTGTATTAGCTTCAAGGGGCGCCATTCCTCAAGCCCAGCCTGATTCTCTTGCCTTCGTATTAATACTAGTGGTGTGGGCAAACTTGCTTAGCTAAGCACATTTGTTGAGATCTGGACAGGTAACCCCCTTTCTTTTCTCCTTTGTCCAGTAAAGAAGTAGTGCCTCTCCCCTTCAGAAAGAGGTGTGTGTGTGCATTTGTGGGGCTTCCTCCACACCTCTGACTAGCCATATGAAAGTCATCCTTCTGCTTCTTCCCTCACCAAATCCTTCGAAGGTAAACATTTTCCTTCTTCCCCCTTCCCTGCCTCTCCCACAGCTGCTCTTTCTGCCCCAGCATGTGACCCCTTCAATTTTTTTTTAACTTTTTCAGTAAGCAGAAACCTTCTCCTTCCTTTCCTTAAGACTGAGGACTTTTGAGATAGGTCTGTCCCAGCACCCTTTACCCTCCCCAAATTTCATGTGTCTCCAGATTGTGCCCCTACCCATTATTCTGTGGGAATCTGAAAACTCTCATTCAAACAAGGTTGTAACACTTTCATTTTCCAACCCCTTCTTGCTCCTCTTTTCTTTCCCTTGTGATTAGTCATTCTCCCCAGGCAGGTCTTCACAACTTGTTTTATCCCGCTTGCATCTCCAAAACCCCCAACACCTGTTTGATTTCATTGAGATAGTCCCTTAGAGCTGTCAGGTGTTACGAAGATCAATTTAGCACAACCTTCTCTCCTGCCAAGCTAGCGCCAGAATGCCTGGTACATGTAAGGGAGGCCTATATTAAAGCCTCACATAACTCTTGAGTGGTGAGGGAGGTGGACGGATTTCTCCCAGGATTCAGGCTGGATGCAGACGAAGAAGAGCAGGGCCACGTCAACTGTGATCCAGGCAGACAGACTCTCAGGATTTGGCCTAATTGATGCATACCAAATGCTTAGGAGTTTGGTCTGCTAAGGGTCCAGTTGGTGTCTGGTCTGAAAATCTCAAAAATACAGAATTTGGGACATCCCATGTGGCTCTGATATGGGACTGGACCTCAAGCCTCCAAATATGGGATGCCCTATATAAAATAAGACACTTGGGAAACCTTCTCAAAAACTTATCTTGGCTAGGACACTGACCTTTGGTAGCCTAGCTAGGATGAATCTTCTACTTGGGGCTGAAAACAAGACATGATGTCACATGACTTGGTAATTAATCTGCCATTTTTAAGAGCTAGGTGGCAGCTGTGCCTGGCAGTGCTGATCCAACTAGAACTAAGACACGAAGGTGAAGTCTCTTTACTAGTTAAAGTCACCCAATTGCCCCCATGAACAATGAATGTCAGAATGTCAGTAAGAGTATGATTTTAACAGAGAAAATTTCCTCATTTTGCTGTTCTCATCAGATTGATTTCCTACTGTTGATACTACATTTAAAAAGAAAAAAGGAGTATTTGGTCATAGATAATATAACATATTCAGTTGTATCTGGATATCCTGGAGACTTATGGACAGTGCATCTGTTTGCAGATTGTTTAGGGTTAAAGTGTGGCTGCTGACCAAGGGTGGACAACTACCTGGTGATGGAATCTAATTTGCATCTCCCCAACCCTTTGTAGACTGCAAACTGGTTGTCATTTTGACAGAGTTGGGGCCACAAAAGAGGTGGTACTGGTGGTTCTCGTGGGTATAGGAGGGTGTTCTAAGGTGTTCTGGCATGGTCTTCAGGCACAGAGTGCCATTAAAAAAAAAGACTTGGGGGCAGTTGAAAGACTTCAGGAGATGGATAGGGACCTTCAAAAGTGCAGTCTGGGGGCCACTTGTGGCCTGAGGCTGGACTTTCTCCATCTCTGCACTAGATGGGCTAGTGGTCTGACTAGGCAACTACTGTGTCCAGTGCTGGGAACCACAATTCAGGAAGGACAGTGACAAGCTTGAATGTGTTAAGAGCAGTGGTTCTCAACCTGTGGGTCCCCAGATGTTCGTGGACTTCAGCTCCCAGAAGCTCCAGCCACTATGGTCAATGCTCAGGGCTTCTGGGAGCTGAAGTCCATGAACATCTGGGGACCCACAGGTTGAGAACCACTGGTTAAGAGGAAGGCAACCAAGATGATCAAAGGTCTGGAAGCCAAGCCTTATGGTATGAGGAATGACTTAGGGAAATGGGAATGTTTATCTAGGAGAAGTGAAGATGGAAAGGTGACATTATGGTTGTCTTTAACTATCTGAAGGGATGTCATGGAGAAGATGGAGCAAGCCTGCTTTCTGCTGCTTAGAGACTAGAACACAAGCCAAAGGTTTCAAATGAGATTCCATCTAAACATTAAAAATATTTTTTTTAAACTGTAGGAACTGTTCAACAGCAGAATAGATTGCCTCATGCGTAGTGGACTCGCCCTCTTTGGAGGTCTTTGAGAAGAGGTTGGATGGGCATCTTTTAGGAGAGCTTTAGCTGTGTATTCCTGCATGGTGGAGGGTTGGACGAGATGTCCCTTCCAGCTCTTAAATTTCTACGATTCTATGTGGTTCCCTGTATCCATCCATTCCCCAACAGTTTGTACCTGTGGCACTGATTCAGGATGGCCTGTTTCCTCTACATTAGAAGCCAAAAATGGGATGAGAAGAGGGGAGAAAAGAAAGAACGAGACAGGCATGGGGAGATCAGTGGTGTGAACTGTTTGTACCACTGGTCAGTAGGCTTCTATTTTACAGAAAGGTAATTTAGCAGCTGCAGAGTTGTGGGCAACAACAACGCTCTGTTTTATATTTCACTGTGAGAGACTCACAAAGTGGCCACAGGAGAGGGCCAAACCAATGTTTATGCTTCTTTCCTGACCAAAAGTTACAAACCTTTCCTGACCAAATGTTGAAAGCCTTCCCCTGATGCAATCTTTTCTGAAACCCTATTTTACAGCTGCCATTTCCCCTCTGGAACACAGACCCCCACGCTCCAATAAAAGAAACCACACTGAATGGCATTCATCTCCAAGGGAATGTACTTCGAAAAGGCGCAGATAAAAGCCGTTTTGCGCCCCCAAAAGCCACCGTTTCCCTGGGTGGCTGTTAGCCAAGGCCAGCTAGGCAGACAGCCTGTGGGTCTTTTATCGTTTCTTGATCCTTGGAAGTTAAGCATAAAAGCAGTAGAAATAGCCGAGGCTGCATTCACACTGGAATGATTTTATAGCTTCTTTGTTGGCAGGACTATGATTACTCTTTTGAGGCTCTAGCATAGGAAGTGCGCATGTGTTCTTTATCCAGATTGAGATAATTGACCCATCCATGCTACCGTTGTCTATGTTGAGTGGCAGGACTGCCCAAGTGGAGGATCTGACTCTAATTCATTTTAGCAAATCTGTAGCAATGCAAGCCAGCATGCTGGAATATAGACTAGGTTCCTATAACAACCACAGGAACAGAGCAGATTCCTGTCTGTAGAATAAAACCAACATATTCCTTGTACTGCTAGTATTGTCTGTGCATTTACACAAAAAATTACCAACCCACTATGTTACACCATTTTCCTACAGAGTGGAAGTGTTGCCATTTCTTCCACTTTACCTCTATGCTACAGGGAGCCAGTAGGACAGTTCAGAAGAGGGCAACTTCAGGAAGAGTCTGGAGATATAAATCACAGTGTCCTAGTTATGAATGACCCTCTAATATCCTGAATATCCTTGATATATTATCATTAGTCCAAGATTAGATCCTGCCTGAGGGTTGGCTTTTAATTTTTAACACTACTGGAAAATAAACTGCAAGAAGGTATTTAATTTGTTCGACCCATGCCTTCTCCTCACTTTACTTCCTCTGACCCTGGTTTGCCCTTTTCCTGGCTGCAAAAAGAATGCACAACTTTTGGAAGTTTCCAGGAGCAGCACTTCAACATTCAAAGAGACTGTGTAGTCTTTTTGAACTTTTTAACAGCAACAAACACCTGCTTTTTGAAATTGGAAGTGGACTTCCATCCAGTTATGGCTTTGTTTCATGTGGTTGGATTCTGGCCAAGGTCCACGGCCCCCAGAAAGTCCCAGGGCAGAAAAATAGGGCTCTAGACCTGTTGCAGTTGCCCGTCTCATTATAGCTTTGCTTTACTTAATGTCATGTTTGAATTTGTCGTATCTGTTCTTTTTTCCTTTTTGCTGCTGCTCATCTTGAGATAGAAAAGTTTGGGAGCTTGTAATGATCACAGCATGATTAGCCATCTGAGAGCTGGGGACCATTCCCAGGACACAATTAGACCACTATGATTCCTTGTTAACTGCCATGGTTCCCTCCTGTGGAATCCTGGGGTTTGTAGTTTGGGAGGCATTGGAGGATTCTGGCTGAAAATTCTAAATGCTCCCCACTAAACTGCCAGCCCCAGGATTCCAGGGAATGTTCTCATGGCAGCTAAGGTAGAATAATAATGCTGTAATTGTGCATTTATTTATATTTATTTTATTAAAACATTTATATCTTGCTCTCTGTCTGAAGATCTCAGGGTAGCCTATGATAAAACCAATTCAGAACAATAAAGTCAATAATTTTAAAAGATTAAAATATATTAACTAGCCTATCAATTAAAAACAAGATAATTTAAAACTGTGTAAAACAATTTAAAATAGTGCAATGATAGCACTTGCATAGGCTGGATAAAATCAGGGAGACCTAAAGGCTTTAAGAAAAAGCCTGGTTTTGAAATGACATTAATGTTGGTGCCAAATGGGCCTCCAAGGAGAGGGCATTGCACAAGTGGAGTGCCATCATAGAGAAGGCCCTCCCATGTCCTCCCGCAATATATCTCTCCTGCCAAGTGGGACACAGAGGAGGACCCCCAACAGACTTTAATTTTGACTAGGCATATGTAGAGAGAAGCACGGCCTTAAGTACTGAGGTCTGATCGACCACACCTGGAATGTTTTGGTGGCACATCAGCTGGAATACTGTGTCCCATTTTGTGTACTACAATTCAAGAAGGATATTGACAAGATGGAACATGTCAGAGGAGGGCAACCAAAATGGTAAAAGACTTGGAACTATGCCCTAGGAGGAGCAGCTAAGGGAGCTGGTTCTGTTTAGCCTGGACAAGAGAAGGTTAAGAGGCGATGTGATAGACCTGTTTATATATTTGAAAAGATGTCATATGGAAGATGGGGCAAGCTTATTTTCTGCTGCTCCAGAGACTAGGACATGGAGCAATGGCTGCAAACTTCAGGAAAAGAGATTCCACCTGAACCTTAGGAAGGATTTCCTGATGGTAAGAGCAGTTTGACAGTGAATGTGCTGCCCTGGAGCGTGGTGTAGTCTCCTTCACTGGAGATTTTTAAACAAAGGCTGGAAGGCCACTTGTTGAGAGTGCTTTGATAGTGTATTCCTGCATGGCAGAATGGGGTTGGACTCAATGGTCCTTGTGGTCTCTTCCAACTCTATGATTCTATTATTCTGTGTAGTTTGAATAGGCCCCAGATTTCACAAGGCAGCCTGGCACACCTTAACTCCAGTACGTTGGTGACGTTTCCAGAGGGAAAGATTCTCCGTATGTAGTTGAAGTCTCCGACATAAAGGCTTCCATCCGATCCACAGGTCAGGGCAACTGGAGCAAGGAGCTTGTTCCCATCCGCAAGGCCATTGCAACTTGGGCAGGAGATGCTTCTCCTCCGTCCATTTCCCATGATGCTCCCTATGACCGGTGGCTGCTGAGAGATAAACTGGTTTTCCCCATTTCCTTTATGCAAGATGCCTGGTGAGGAAGAAAGGAGAATAATAAAAATGGGACCAAGTTCAGCGCAAAGGTGGGCAACTGCAGCAATTTCAGGGGCCAATTTTCTGCCCTCAGGACTTCCAGGGGCCACACAAACTGCCCCAAACCTATCCCTCTCAAACAAACAAAAAGAAAATGAACAGGAAGTAGCTTAGAAAAACAGCTTTTGAGGGATGTGAAGACAAAGGCCATTTCTGCACTGGACTGTTATAGCGCTTTGATTCCACATTCAACATCCTATGGAATCCTGGGGTTTGCAGTTCTGAGAGGGGCCAGCTGGCCCCTCCCGGAACTGCAAACCCCAGGATTCCATAGGATGTTGAATGTGGAATCAAAGCGCTATAACAGTCCAGTGCGGAAATGGCCAACGAGAGGGTGGGCCAAACTGATTACCGCTAGCCAATCACAGCCTTTGGAATGTTCTCAAGGAAGGGGCTACGGGGGGAAAAGAAAACAACAACAACAAACAACAACAACTTCTTATCTGTATTTAGAATTCTCAGCCAGAGAGCTCTTGGACCTCGGTAAACTACAAACCCCAGAATTCCACAGGTTGTTGAAAGCGGAATAACAACACTATAAAAGTGTAGTGTGGAAATGCCCAGAGACTTTCAGTGTCAGGATGCAGCAGTGTGTCTGCAGTTATCAAGGCAATGAATGCTTGAGCTGGGAACAAATAGGATCCTACTCTAGCTGACCCTTCTGCAGCTGTGAGTACGTGTGTCCAGCAAGCAAGGTAAACAGCAGCTCTCTCCCGAATCCTTTCCTGAGATGAGTGGGCAGCAAAGCAATGAGAAAAGAGGAAAGCAGGTAAGCCTGCCTCATCAGCCACCCCTTAGGATATTGGTTATAGATCTATAAATCTGGACCTGAGAGCATTTTAGAAGAAGCTTCCAAGCAGTCTCTGGAAGGTTCATAATATTTTTGCTTACTAACGCAAGCCTTAACTTCTGGTTGTACCCTTATACATATGTGTTTGTTAGTTCTGGATAAAAAGTATGCTGGAATGTGTTAAACTGCTCTTCTGCTTTGTGGTGCAGAGATCGATCCCTATTCTTTCCATATTGCTGCAGCTTCTGGTACCAAATTTCCTGTTAAGGAAGCTAAACCCAGGAACATACCTACATTTGGTCCTCCCCATTTGTTAGGGTCAAGGAGGTAGAATCCTTGCGAACCATGGAAGAATTGCAAATATCAAAATGTGTGCATGTGTGTTTCTGCGGGAAGAGGGGTGAGGGCTGGTGGGGAGAACAGGAACTCAGAGTCCAAATCAGGTCAGGGAAAGGAGAGGCAAAGATGGTGGGTTGACACTATACTTCCTCTCTCTTGCTCATTTCCTTCCTTGGGTGCATGTGGGGGCATCGGGAGAGGGTTTGCGGTGCTGAGAAACTGGGCTGCGGTCTATCCTTAGCTGGCCACGCAGCAGCTGATGGAGGAGAAGGAGCACCAGAGGCAGGTTTTTAAAGGGTTGCATGACCTGACTGGGGCTGCCAAGAAGGAAGATTCCCCCAGAAAAGAAGCACTTGAGGTGGGGGGTGGGCAGGAGTTTGAGAACCTTGCAAATAATCAAATCTGTGAAAGTGAAGCCCACAAATGCAGAGGGCCAACTGTACTTTGTAAACTGAGGTCTACCTTTTTTTCCAAAGGCATTCAAAGGAGCCTAGGGTAAGAATAAGCTTTGCCAAAAATAAATGCTTGCAGCAAATTCTGAGTGGGTGATTTTTCTCCAGCTACTTAGATTCACATAAAAAAAAAAAGTTGGCACGATATGTAGGTTACAATAAATAATTTGTTAGCAATCTACGTGCATGTGTGTGTGTTTCCCTCCCATTTTGGTTGAATTATTAATGGCAAAAAAGCTCCTACGCATTGTGCAACTGTGTCAGACCCATTCTATTTTTTGCTACAACAAACCGAGGGGAATGGGGAAAAAGGCAAGAAACCGTTACTCAATGCTGACGCACCGCTCTGGATGTTGAGGGCGTGGTGCTTGTCCAAAGACCACCCTCCAAGTTTGGACGCATCGATTTCATAACCTTGAAGCACCGCTGTCCGCTTTTCCCACAGGATCAAATCAGGACACGATTCGTATTCATAGCCCACCGAAACTTGGGAGAGAGGGGAAGAGAGAATGAGAGAAGGAAGAGAAAAGAAAACCACAACTTAGTCACCTCAAAAGCGCACACTCAGCACACAGCAGGGACTTATCATTGGGTGCCTGGGTTGGGCATAAGGGCATTTCCGCAGGCTAGAACCGATTCTTATTTAAAACACTCCCACGTCCAGACAGAGCCTTCCTCTTTAAAGGCTACTGTGCATTTAAAAAAAGGTCAATGCAGTAATAGATGTTGAACAAATGTGCTAATTATTTAAAAATTGCTAGATCAGGGACATGTTTATTAGGCTTGGAATATTCAAGGTCTTTTGACTTTGCATTTTGCTCCTTTATGCTATTTTTTAACTGCTCAGAAATCTCCACTGAAGCAGGACACAAAGAGGAAGATCAAAATTAGGGAGGTAATTTTATTAGAGTTGAAGGATACATATGAAGAGTTATTTAGTTGGAGATTGGATGACAAATTATTTTATGATGCGGATTTTGTAAAGAAAATTAAAAATAGTATTAAATTCTTTATGGAGGAAAATCTAAATAAAGGAGTAAATTTAATGACGGTTTGGGATGCAGCGAAAGCTGTAGTTAGAGGGTTGTGTATTCAACGAAAAGCACAAATTAATAGGAAAAAAAGAGAAAATTTCTGGAGAATGGAAGAGGATCTAAAAAAGAAAGAATTAGAATTATCTCATGATCTAACTAATGAGAAAATTCTTAAAGAAATAAAAATATTGCGAAAACAAATAGAGATGGAAATAGATCTTGAACTTAAGGAGAAAATGATTTATGCAAAACAATATTATTTTGAATGGGCAAATAAATCGGGAAGATGGCTTGCGCAAAGAATAAAAGAAAAGAAGGAAAGAACATTAATTACAAAGTTAAGAAGTGGAGAAATAATTTATACGGACTTTCAACAGATTAAGAAAATTGTTAAGAATTATTATGCCACAATTTATAAGAGACAAGACTACCAAGAAGAACAGATGGAATTTTATATAGAGAATTTGAAGTTAGCAATGTTGACAGATCAGCAAAGAGAACAATTAAATAAGCCCATTGCATTATCGGAAGTGATTGAGGTAATTCAAAAAGCAAAATCAGGTAAAACCCCGGGCCCGGATGGTTTACAGCTCAATTTTATAGGATTTTTCAAAATGTCTTAGCACCAATACTTCAAATTATTATGAATGAGGCAGTTAAAGGTAACATACCAGATACATGGAAAGAAGCTAATATAACATTAATCCAAAAAGAAGGCAAAGATCCTTTAGATATTAAAAATTATCGGCCTATTTCATTATTAAATTCTGATTATAAATTATTTACTGCAATTTTAGCGAATAGATTAAAAATAATATTGAAGGAGCTAATTTCAGAAGAACAAGTTGGATTTTTACCTGGTAGATATATTAAGGATAATGTAAGAAATATAATTAATATATTAGAATTTTGTGAAAATCATCCTCAGAAAAAACTGGTATCTCTTTTTCTAGATATCGAAAAGGCCTTTGATACTGTTAATTGGTCTTTCTTATTTTAGGTATGTGATAAAATGGGCTTGGGAGTAAATTTTATAAGCTGGATAAAAACAATTTATTCGACACAATATGCAAATATTATGGTAAATGGCTCTAATACTGGAAAATTTGAAATCCAAAGGGGAACTCGTCAAGGCTGTCCTTTATCACTGTTGTTATTTCTTTTGGTAATAGAAGTGTTAATTTTAAAAATCAAAGCGAATGATAAAATTAAAGGGATTAGAGTACAAGGTAAGGAATATAAGATTAGGGGTTTTGCGGATGATCTTGTGATAACTTTAGAGTACGAGGATAGTTATTTAGATATTTTGAAAAATATCTTAAATAATTTTGGGAAACATTCAGGGTTAAAATATAGTAAAGATAAAACTATGGTGATGACGAAAAATATGACAGAAGGGGAGAAGATTAAGGTGGGCCAAATTTCAGGGTTTACGTTAGCTGATAAAGTAAGGTATCTAGGAATTATAATTACGAATAAAACTTCGGATTTATTTAAGAATAATTATTTGAAAATATAGAATGAAATTACTAAAGATTTAAAAAATTGGAGTAATTTAAAATTATCATGGTTGGGTAAGATAGCTACGATTAAAATGGCAATTTTGCCAAGGTTGCTTTTTTTGTTTCAAAATATTCCAATTATACAAAACGACAAGATTATTAAAAATTGGCAAAAAGAAATTAGTAAATTTATATGGGGTGGGAAAAAGCCCAGGGTTAAAATGAAGATATTACAAGATGAAAAAAATAGAGGGGGTTTGGCTTTACCAAATTTGATTCTTTATTATCATGCTTGTGCTTTAAGTTGGGTTCGAGATTGGATTAAATTAGAAAACAATAAACTATTAAAGATAGAGGGTGATGGATTAGGACAGGGTTGGCATTATTATATTTGGTTTAATAGAGGGAGAAACAGTAAGGAATTTGATAGGCACTATCTAGGAAAGCCTTTTTTAAAGTTTGGAGAAAATATGTAGTCCAAGCTTGTAGGAATATCCCAAAATGGGTTTCGTCACATGAAGCGTTTTATAAGAAAGAAAATATATTATCAGATAAGTGGATAAAATATGAAGATATGTTAGCAATACAACAGAAACAAATTAGAATTAAATCTCAACAAGAAATGAATGACTCAGGAATAAAATGCCATTGGTTATTATATAGGTAGATGTATGAAAAATTAAAAATTGATATTAAAAATAGTGATTATCAATTAGTAGAAGAGGAATTAAATGCAGTGTTATATGTGAAGGAACAGAAAATAATCTCTAGTATCTATAAGATATTATTAAAATGGTATACTGAGGATGAAGTCGTAAAACCATCTATGATTAAATGGGCCCAAAATCTCAATCATCCGATCATGATGGAACAATGGGAACGATTATGGACTAAAACAATGAAATATACATTATGCCAAGATATCAAAGAGAATATTTTTAAGATGTATCTTCATTGGTATCTAACCCCTCAGAGATTGGCAGTAATGACAAGTAAATATTCCAACAAATGTTGGAAATGTGATGAAGATATAGGATCATTTTTTCACGCATGGTGGACGTGCAAGATTGTGAAAAGATACTGGAAAGAAATACATAGGCGGATAGAATCGATACTAAATATTCAATTTGAAATGACAGCTGAGGTATATCTCTTATCGATGTGGAAGAAAGATCTTGACAGGACTGTGGGAAAACAATTATTTTATATGACAGCAGCGGCAAGATTAGTCTTAGCGCGGAAATGGAAAGTTAGGGACGCACCATTGATTGAAGAGTGGGAATTGAAATTGTTAGAGGTAATTGTTCTTTTTTCTTTTTGTTTTTTTCCTTTGATCTTGCTTTGTTAATTTGTATATTTTTAATAATAAAATTCAATAAAAATTAAAAAAAATTAGGGAGGTAATTCTTCACTAGTTTTGTTCTTTCATGAAGCAACAAGTAATTTTAGCAATTTTTTTCCGCTGTGTGAAAGTCTTTGAAATCTGTTTGCAAATTGACTTAATTCTGTACAAAATGTCCACATATATATATATATATATATATATTTATTTATTTATTTTGCACAGCAAGAAATTGCTGAATCGGCATAGAAAATGCCGTTTGCTGCACAAAAAGTGAAAAGTTTGTCCCCAACAACAGCATATAATAAAATAATAATTTTGCTCACAATATTATTTTGCTCACAATATTTTCTACACAGGAAATGCTGTTCTTTGAAAAAAACAAAAATAAACAAATAAACAAACAAGAAACAAAACCCATGTGCAAATTTTGTCTGGAAAAAGTCCCGAACTGAGAAAATTTTCATGAATCCAGGATTCTCATCAACAGGGTTTCCTGACACTTTGAGAAATTACCAAATGTTGCATATTTTTGAATATTCCCTTCATCTCTCATCAAAAGGAATAGAGATCAACCATTCAAACCACATTTGAATTTGATTATTGAGAAGATAACCTGAGACCCAGCATGGTGCAGTGGTCTGAGCACTGAACTATGACCTTGGAGTTCGTAGTTCGGTTTCCTGCTTGACCACAGAAACCCACTTGGTGAGCTTGGTTGCATCACAGACACAGAGCTCCAGAAAACCCTGTGATAGAGTCACCTCATCATAAGTCTGAAACGACTTGAAGGCCAGCAACAACAACATACATTGTCCTTCCAGGTTGAGCAGTGTGTAGTGAAACATTCCTTCACTGATTTCTCAGGGCCCAGTCAGTGGTTGATACCTGCTCAGATCAATAAAAGCAGACCCAGTTTTGGAAGATCCAGCTGTTGTAATGCTCCTTACTCTGCGCATGGTAATGGCTTCAGTGAGAAATGTTGATGATTTTGTGGGAGAGCCCAATGCATCCACCTTCTCTGTGTGTGGCAGGTTAACCCAGTGGTTTAGAGACTAGTGTGAGCATCAGAAGAGAACCTTGTTTAGTGGAAAAGATCTGAATTCTTTCTTCCTTTCTCACTATCCACCTACCAAACTTGATGGGGAACCATAGCTAGCAACATTTCTATCATAGTGATGTAAATTTTCACTTGTTTCATTCCTGCATGCAAGAATAACGAATATTTTTAAAAATCACTCTGATGGGCAGTATTGTTTCTGCACTTTCTTGGCATATTGAAATTTTTTTCTTGCAAAAATATACTGGAAGGCTTTGTTTTGGTTGCAAATTCATTGTGTTTTGTGCCAAAAAGAATGTATTTTGTGCAAAATATAACTTTTATTGCGTAAAAATGCTCAGTTTTTATAGGGAAAAAACTCTCTGAAAAGTTTTTATTAAAACATTTCTGAATTTAAAGTATCTCACAGCAGTAGCATTTTTTTAATTTCATTTGACATGGGGTGTAGGAAAATTGGAGAATATTCTTTACATCCCTAAATGATGGTGCTGATAATCATCACCATCATCTCTTAGATCTTTTCTCTTTATTTCACAATGAACCTCAAAACAGCATACATCAAACATTCGAAAACTATCAACCCACAAAACCACAAGCAAGATACGCAAACGGAAGAAACAGCAGCAGGTAAAAATAATCAACCACAAATTCAAAAGACCTAGGAAGAAAAAAAACCCAGTTCTAAGATCTACCAAAAGAGAAAGATCTGTGATGGAAAAGCAAACCATTCTCTCTGGGGAAGGCATTCCATGTCACAGACCAAGCAACAGAGAAGGCCTTAAAATCACTGAATTGTGGAGTTTGAAAGTACCCCCAAAGGGGTCTAATCCAAATCCCTCTTGATGCAGAAATCCATATAACCAGAACAACCCTGAGAAATGTCCACCAATATCTGAGGTAGTCTGTTGCTCATGTCTGCTCCTGCCAAATGTATTCCAGAAGACAAGAGAACACATGCAAAAGAACGGCCTTTTCACCCAGCCTCAATAGGCATAGAAGCTCATGTAGGTAGGAAATGGTTCTTTAGACCAATGCTACTGAAAGTGGTAGGCCATTTCTGCACACTACCTGATCCCATTCTCCTTCCATTGTGATCTCTCCCATCACAATCCCGGCATTTGCCAGGAAGGGAGCATGACAGGAATGCTCCCTTCCGCATCTGGCCAGCTCCTTTCCGAAGGGAGTGTAAGCAACATGCGTCTGCCTTCTGCAGAGCAGCCAGGTTCTTTCCTGTGCTGTGCTGGGGAAGGAAGTGCCTCCTTCACGCTTCCTGCCCTTCCGCATGGCTGTGAAGTACGGCAGAGTCATGGGCGCTTAACAGATTCCGTTAAGCAAATATCCCGCGATTGCACCGGGTGGGGACGGGCTAGCAGCAGGACTGCGATGTCATGCACAAGCATGACCCACAGACTGCTGCCATTGTGTCCCCATCACAGGACAATCCCGTTGTATGAAAATGGCCGTAGTCCCTGGACCAGTGTTGGGAAATAAGCAAGAAGCAAGCAAGTATTCGGGAAAAAAACAATTGTAGCCAAAGGGCACCAATATGGTGCGAATCCTTGGCTCACTGGAAAAAAGTAAGTGCTGGTTTCCCACATCAGATAGCCAGAGAAGCTTTGCTTTAGACAGGAGACATCTTACCAAAGACTTCGGACAATCCATACACCTTCTGATTGTAGACATCAGTCTTGTCCCACACGAAGTAGTAGGAGAGGTCCGGAGCTGCAGCAAACCATTTCCTGAAAAGGCGTCCCTCCACAGCTACCATGAGATGGACTTTCATCAGGTTGAACGGTATGGTAGGATGGGTCAGGCTGATCCTCAGGACTGATCTATAGCCAGAGGTACGGCTGCTCAGGTAGCTCAGCTTGATTTTACTGCCGGAAATTTTAATCTCTTCTTGCAAGGCCTGCAAAATAAACCACCACCACCACCACCCCAGAGAAAGAGGTGTTATTAAATTACATGCTAAGCAGGCTGTGACACATCTTCAGAGTTGCTGTTTATGAGCTGCTGCTATTTTTTTTTTTTAAATAATGGCACAGCTAGGCACAACGCACTCAGTCTTCCTGATTCATCTGTGAACACATTCCCATTTCTGTCATCAGCCGAGAGCAAGCTTTGAACTACACTTAAAATCAAGCCATTTCTTTGATTGTTATTCTAAAGGTCACAAAATTAGGTCGCTTCCAGGTAAGGCTTTTATCCTGCAATCATCTCACCTCAAACAGGGATTTTACAGTGGGTATGACGTTGGTGTCAACCGTTGGTAATCCACCCCCTCCCATTTCCCTGCTGTTTTCCTTCTTACTACCAAAAAATCCATTAACAACCAAAAAAGAAAGAAAAAGAAAAAAAGGACTGATCAGTTGCACAATGTCTTCTTACAGGCATGGCTGGAGCATTTCAGCTGGAAGCGCTCTTGTTTGTGTGTATGTTCCTTCATGTCACCAGTCAAATTATGGGGACCCCATGATTTTCATAGGCAAGAATACTCAGAAGTGGTTTTGTCAATTAGCCTACAGAACCTGGTATTTGTTGGTGTTCTCCCATCCAGGGCCTAACCAGGAATGACCCTGCTTGACTTCCAAGATCAGACAGGTCTTTAGGCCCAAGTTCTAATTATATTTCTTCCCCCCCAGAAAAATAATAATAATTAAATTTTTAAGAATATATTTATATCTAAAAAGTCTTTTAATTAGGGCATGCTGTATTTGTATTTATATTTATATTTTTATCGTTATATTTTAACTATCTTTAAAAAAACTCTTTTATATTTGTGTTTTAATATGATTATTCAATTGCTTTTTAACTCTTGTAGTGTTCATAGTTTTAACCTATATTCTGCTTTAACTCAAACTGCAAGGCACCTTGTATACCATATTAAGAGAAAGATGGGATTTAAATAAAATAAAAGTAATTAATTAATAGTATTAATGATATTAATTAATTAATTCATAGCATCAACTGTGGTTCATACTTTTCTTTCAGTTAGAACAGAAGTGGACACTTGCCAGGGTTGGAGAGGCCTGCAATGGAGCTCTGTGAGCTTTTAAAGGTTCTACAAATTCTGGTGCTTGCCCAGGTTTCATCCCAAGTATTTTCGTAGTTTCGTTTGAGCATCATAAGTGCTTCATATACATTCCCTCTCTGTAGAACACTGAAATGGTAGGGCAACATTATCACCTTCGTAACTGCAAACGGAGGTCTTGTTTGCAGCTGGGAAATCTTGAAACTTCAAGCAGAGGAGCAAACATCCCACTTGGAAGGCTTGTGAACACCAAGAGAATTAATTGACCCACTATGTTCTATGCTAGTCAAGCCTCGTTAGGGACTACTGAATTCAATTCTGGGCACTCTCTTTTAAGAAGGATCTAGACAAGTTGGAGCAGATTTGGGCCATTTCCACACTAGTCTGATGCAGAAATGGCCTTGGAAAGGGGCCACAAGGATGAGAAAAGCTATGGAGAACAAAACATATGAGCAAAGGTTGAAGGAGCTGGGCATGTTCAACTTGGTGAAGAGAAGACTGAAGGGATGACAGGACTGCACTCTTTAAAGATCTAAAGGACTGTCAGAGGCCCTTTTCACATGCCATTTCCCATGCAAAATGGCCACGGGAGTGCTGCGGGATTGTGAGGACGGTTCCGCATGACGTCCTCGTGATTGCGTGGTGCTCCCGTAGCAATCCCACAGCAATCGTGCATTATATCATTTTCAGGTTTTTCCTGAAAATAATGCGCGATTGCGCATTCCTCTTGCATCCCTTCTGCACTTACCTAGCATGCAGAACCTCAGGAAGCATGATGGCCATGCTTCCTCTCCCATCGCAGCCTGGGAAAGTACCCGGCTGCACTGCAGAAGGAACGGGCGGAGCTATCACGCTTCCTTCCATCCAGCATGGAGCTGGTGAGGAGGGAAGTGCAGGAGACACGATTCCCTCCCAGAGGAGGCTTTTCTCGCGATCCTTGCACGATGACAGCGAGAAAAGGTAAGGTGTGAAAAGGGCCAAGAAAGGAGGGACTAGATCTGTTCTCTGCAGCTCCAAAGGGTAGAGCCAGAGGGTAAGTTTTGATTAAATATTAGAAGGAACTGTTTGACAATAAGGGCAGTTAGACAATGGAAGCAATTGCCTAGTGAAGTGGTGACACGTTCTTCTCTGGACGTCTTCAAGATGAGGCTGGACAAGTATCTGCTGGGGATGCTTTAGCTGGAGATTCTGCACTGAGCAGGGAGTTGAACTTTATGGCCCATGGCACAGACAATCTGTGATTCTATGATTCTGAGGTTTTTGTCTGGGCTGTGTGTGGTGGGGAGAATGGACACAGCAAAAATGTCCACCAGTCTGTCCAGGGTGTATGTATGTTGAAGAGGGAAAGCAAAAAAGTGTCCATAAGGCCTGAATTTGCTAGAGCCACACTGAAGAAAACAATTTGCCTAGATCAAGAACAGCTGCTGGAGATTTCAACTTAAATTAAACATGTACAAAACATTATGAGCCATGTTCCAAAACATCTTTATGTGTTCTATTGATATGATAACATCCTGAACACAGGAGTAGGATACAAAGAACAAGTGGTCCTATGCAGAAGTTAGTCCTGCCCTTGTTCACCAAGGCTTACTTCCAGACAGATAAGCATAGAAGGTCAACCTAGAACAAAGACGTTCAGATCTCCCCTTTTCTATGGCCCTTTCTGCAACGCACCTTTTCGCGGAGCTGGGGTGCAGGGATCATGCAAGCAGCCTCTAGCGAGAGGCTCTCACATTCTGGTTCCTTCAGCTCCACAGCTGCTGCCTGCTCATGCGAGAGCCCCGCCTCTTCCTTCCACAGTGCAGCCTGGGAGTTTCCCAGGCTGCGCTGGGGCAGGAAGCATGAGCGCCGCGGTTCCAGAGCTCCGCACACACCACAATTGCGCACAGGGCCCCGGAGCGATGCGCGATCACGCACCTTTTTCGGCGCACAGCCAAAAATGAAAAAGTTCACGGTTGGCGCCTGCCAGCCCCTGAAGTGTTGCGCAATTGTGAGTGCATCGTGTGGACTGCTCCTCACATTCACATGACGCTCGAGGGGCCCTTTCGCATGGCAAATGCCGTGCAAAAAGGGCCCTTGTCCTGCCAACATCTGATGCATATTTGGTGGGAACTCAAGAAAGAGCCTTCTCAGTGATTGCCCCTAGACTGGAACTCTCTACTCAGGAAGGCATATTTTAGCCCACATGCTGATGGACTTCTTCTGTTATATTTATTTAAACAGGTATTTGAACTATGGAGTTGACTGTTTTTTCTCTGCTGTCCTGAATGTTAATATTTATTCCAATTAAATTTTTTCCTAACCAGCTGCCATTTTAAGATCAAGGGAAGTACAGTAGAGTCCCAGTTATTCGACCCAAACGGGCAGCCGCAGGGTCGGATAACCGAAAGGTTGGATTACCCGGACGCCCGGGGGGGTGTCGGGGGCGTGTCAGGGTGGGCCTGGGGGCATGTTGGGGTGTGTCTGGGGGCACGGAAATGCCCACAGCCACGCCTCCAGGCCGCTGCAATGTCGGTTAATCTGGATGGTCGGATAACCGAACGTCGGATAACCGGGACTCTACTGTAATACCACTCTATGCTGCTTTGATTAGACCACACCTGGAATACTGCGTCCAGTTCTGGGCACCAAAATTCAAGAAGGATATTGACAAGTTGGAACTATGAATGAAAGATCTTCCAGAGTCCAGGAGTCCACTCACATTACATAATGATAGCATTGTGATTCCACTTTAATTGTCATGGCAACATTCCATGGAATCCTGGGATTGGCAGTTTAGGAAGGAGCATTTAGAATTCTCAGCCAGAGAACAGCCTCACAAAACTACAAACCTCAAGACTCCATAGGATGGAACTATGGTAGTTAAAGTAGAACAATAGAGCTCTAAGTATATAGTGAGAATGGGCCAAAAGTCATCAACAACCCTGCTCTGGTCTTGGAAACTCAGGGAAGCTGTGGCTTCCTTGTTTGAGTCAATCCCCTTGTACTTTGCTTTTTATTTTTTATTTTTAAAGGAGATTTCATTGTTTTTAGCCACCTCAGCTGTTTTCTCTGGAAAGGTGAGTAATTCAATTAATAAAGAGTTCTTTAACTGGATAAAAGAAAATCTCTATTTTTTAAAAAATCATTTTTTCCAAGCTAATTCTAATGGTGAGATGATAGTAAAAAGGATGCTTTTAACTACTGGGCCTGTTTAAACCACTCAAAATATTTTGTGCAAGAAATAATTCATTAGCCATGAGGCATGGCAACTCCAGAGAAACTGATAAGTCAGGAAAGTTTAAGGCCATTTCCGCATGACGCTCTTATAGCGCGATGATTCCACTTTCAACCTCCTATGGAATCCCGGGGTTTGCAGTTCCGGGAGAGGCCGGCCGGTCCCTCCCGGAACTGCAAACCCCAGGATTCCATAGGAGGTTGAAAGTGGAATCATCGCGCTATAAGAGTGTCATGCGGAAATGTTCTAAGTGCCCTTTCCTTGCTTGCATACAAAGTTACCCTCTCTAATACAGCTTTTTCAATTTACATTTATATATAAAGGTGAAAAACTACAGAATTGGAGGAAACAAAAACAGGGATTTTTTTAAAACAGTAATTGTACAAGCCCAGGTAATCGGCATGCTTGGATGTGACAGACTGCTACAACCTGAGCAGTGCTGGGGCAAGGGGAGTAGTTTTCACAGGCAGCTTCCATGGGAGAGAATCAGGCAAAAAATAACTATAGAGGAAGAAGGGTTTTTTTGGCGGGGGGGGGCAATGTCTGGTCCAATGCCATGCTAGGAAATTATTACTTCTCTCCCACTGTGGCCTGTCTTATCGACTGACTGCTGTTTCACACAAAAGGTCAACGAAGGGAGGAAACAGTGCTGAACAAGTGTGATGGAAAGCTTTGGGAAGGATTTGGCATAAAATGATTGTGTTTTTTTTTTAAGGAAACCAAAGTGACAGTTCTTTGGACTCGGAGAATGTATCTAAGCTGCAGACAGCTAAAGACATTTCCGCACTACACTCTTATAGCACGATGACTCCACTTTCAACATCCTATGGAATCCTGGGTTTGCAGTTTGCAGGCTGGCACCTGCCGAAACTGCAAACCCCAGGATTCCATAGGATGTTGAAAGTGGAATCATCACGCTATAAGAGTGTAGTGCGGAAATGGCTTAAGAGTTTTATACCACTTTAACTGTCTCAGTTGCACAATTTTGCATTTGAATGACATCTGTTATCAGGCATAAAATTCAATGGAATGCCCTCATTGAAATTAGGTGGGTTCCCAGTGTACGGTGGTTCTGCTGTCAACTAAAGACCTGTATTTTCCTAATGATTAACTCTGTCTGCTACCCCTAGTTTCTAATGAAAGTTTTTATCGATTTCAATCTTTTTATTGTTTTATCATTTTATCCTTTTAGCTGCTGTTTAAATGTACCCAGGTTTTTTTTTCGTGAATTGCCTTGGGATTTTTAAAATGAAAAATGACATAGAAAGGTTAGAAAATAAAAATAAAATAAAATTGGAAATATGAGTGTTCCAGCTAAACACACACTATTGCTCAACTGATAGTGGCTGGAATTCTCTACTATGGTGCATGTTATGGAACTTTACGCATACTTAGCTGATGTCAGGATGCGTGCTGCATGTCATAAGTATGCTGGAGGTGTGTTACTATATGTAATGGAATAGCTTTGCTAGATCAAATAGGGCTATGGTTTGCTAAGCTGTTATCATTGTTAATTGCTACTTGCAACTAGGGCCGTTTCTGAACTACACTGTTATAGTGCTATTATTCCACTTTCAACCTCATATGGAATCCTGGGGTTTGCAGTTTAGGGAGAGGTATTTAAAATTCTCAGCCAGAGAGCATTTTGGCATCAGTAAAGTACAAACCCCAGAATTCTACAAGATGTTGAAAGTGGAATAATAGCACTATAGTACAAAAATGGCCTATATATCCAGTTAATCTTTGTATTGTTCAATGTTACTTTCTAATTGGGCAAGAGGGAAGAAGATCAGAAAGGGGGATGTCAAAGTAGTGGGAAGGGGTTCTGGGAACAGGCAATGCAAAGATAAGGAGTCAGAAATTTGGCCTTGCTCTCAGGATGAAAGATATGTAAATAGCAAAGGGTCCGGAAAAGTGCCTGTACTGGTGGGGTGAGGTGATGTTTATGACTTTCACCCATCATTGCTATGCACGCCTAAATTTATATGACAAGGTATAAAATCTGTAACCATCCAATATGTGGTAGTCTCAGCAACTTTTCAGAAAAGTTGCTGTGTTGCTTGCTTTGCGCCAAATAAATGATTCTTTGGTAACTCTGAGTGACGTTTGTAAGCCCACGTTATCCAGGAAATGATAGCTATGTAGCATAGGCACAAAGAAACCCCTGTTGATGAACTGCAAAAATGCATAATGAGACACTGGCGAGAGTGTCATGATGCACATTGGCACTTCCTAGCCAGAATCCAGATGCACAAAAGGACCAATGTACAATGGGACCAATGCACAACTGGACTGGTGCACAACAGAAACAGTGCACTTTGGTTCCAAAGTGCATCAGTCTCAATGTTTATTGGTCCTGCTGTACACCAGTCCCGTTGTACATTGGCCCCAATGAGCATCAGTTACTTTGCTGCCTTCCCTACACAGCAATGTAATAGCAGCCCTTTATTGGATATAGGTAATATGGAACTGGCCAGTTCCAATTCCCTCAGATGCTATATTAATATACTGCCCATCTCCCAAAACTGAGACTTTAGGAGACTCACAGTAACACTGAATTTAAAAACAAAACAAACAAACCCCCACACACAGAATGAAGATTAAAGGATTATACGAAACATATCATTCAAGAAAATACAGCCTCTTTCTGCTAAAAAGCCTGGATCCTCAGCAACTGGTCAATAGCCAACCATGTGCTGGAATTAAAAAGCGAGCCTGAAAGGAATCCTCAAAGGGTTCTTTCTGAATATTTGAAGAGCTTTACTATGGCCTTGCTCTAAGCCCTGCCAGTTCCCATGCCCATCCATTTTCACACTGAAAAGACTCATCTTGGCATAAACAGGCAAAAGAGGGATCCCTTTCAAGGTTCTCTGTCAGGCTGCTAACAACATATGTTGACCGTTTTCTCTTGTCATTTTTTGGGCTTATAGGCAGTCTCCTTCATGGACACCAGAACATTGCAGGGGGACTTCAACTGCCCAAAAGACTAGGCAAGGGTGGCTGATTCTTCCCACTCCCCAAAATGATATGGCAAAATTGGACTATCGAGACTTCTATATAGTCTAGTCTCCTCTGGGATCACCAATCAGAAGCATACTAAATGACCAAGAACTAAAAAACATTAAGACAACTTTGTCTTTGACCCAAGGTAGTTTACAAAAAGCTGAAAACTGGAAAAAGGTAACAATAAAAGAATGTTACAACATAATTAAATTTATTAATATGCATGGAGTTTAAAAATGGGCAAAAGTCATTTGAAAACGCAACAATGAAGTTAAAAATACAGTGCACTTGCACACACTCCAAAGAAATGTTTGCCTGCAAGCAATTAAATACTGTATGGCTGTCTGAATAGAAAGCTCTTTGCCTGCTAGTGAAAGCAAAGCTGAGATGGGATCAGCCTAGCCTCCTGGGGAAGAGATTTCCACAGCATGGGAACAGCCACTGGAAGGCTCTTTCCTGTGTCCTCACTTACCCACATCTAGGATGTAAGGGGGATCAAGAAAAAGCCTTTCCTTGAAGATCTTAAGACTCTGGCAGGTTCATAGAGGGAGATACGATCTATCAGTCTGAACCTAAGCTATGCCTCCACCCCTACTTTCAGCTACTGGCAGTTATGATTCAGAATAACCATGTTAAGGAAGCAAAGTCTCTTGATTTCTTTTGCCTGTCTTTCCCCCCTGTGTGCTGCAAAGCCTCGGGCAATAAATCTCTGAGCTTTCTCCCTCTTCTTCTTTTCCCTACTATCAAACTGTAAATAACGCTTTGGGAGTAAATGGCTTCCCCTCTCTTTTTTTCCAGCAGAGACAATTGCAGATTTTCTCTGCTGGTGACTGTTGTTAACCAGCACTTCTCTGTCAGTCTATCAGATATGGGCCGAAACAACTAATGGTGATGTGAGCCTTAAGCTTTAAATATCAAAAAGTATGTAAATGTCTATGTAAATCAGCCCAAAAGCAGAGGGGGAGAAGCCTTTGTGGAGAGCAATGTGTGCTTCGAAAAAGCCATTTGTTTCTTGCCTGACTCCCTTAGAGAGCTGCCTTGTACAGGTCAAAACAACAGGTCTATCTTGTGCAATACTACCTACAACTGGTTGGACCTCAGTTGGGAGTCTTTTCCAATGCTGCTTTGAGATGCCAGCAGTTGAACCTGAGACCTCCTACATGCAGTCCATGTAGTCTTCCACATATCTCTAGCTTATCCACCAGAAAATACTGCCATGTTCTGCAACCCTCCTGTTAACTGGGGTCAAGGCAGCCTCAACTTATGGTGACCCTATGCACGTTGGACTTCCAAGACATCCTGCCATCCGCAGCTCTGCTTCCAATCTAGCAAACTCAGGACTGAATCTATCCACTGGTAACGTAGTCTTCCTCTTTTACTGATGTAACCTGCCTAGAAATATCTAATCCTACAGCCTTGACCATTTCTGCACTAGACTGTTATAGCGCTATTATTCCACTTTCAACATCCTATGGAATCCTGGGGTCTGCAGTTTAGGGAGGGGCCGGCTGGATTCCATAGGATGTTGAAAATGGAGTAATAGCGCTATAACAGTCTAGTGTGGAAACAGACTTTGTCTTTGGCCTAGGTTGCCTCTTGGTGAATACCATTCCTGTTGTTCTTTTACATTTTTCCCAGTAACACCTTTAACCTCTGAGATTGTGCCACTCTTCTGAACTGACTGTTGACTCTAACTCTATATGCTGCCAATGCCCAGATAAGAACCAAACTCTGTATTAAGAGTGTAAGAAGAACCATGGTGGATCTGACAAAAGGCCTGTATAATTTCACATTCTGTTTACATAGCGGCTATCAAGATGTTTGTCTGAAGTCCGCGATCAGGATAGAAGCATTTAACACATTTCTGGCTCATGTTCCCCAAGATATACACTGATATACAGAGAGACAACGTGCTGTAAATGCTGGCACTGCAGTAGGAAAATCCAGATTCCAGTGTTCAATGAACCATGAAACTCACTAGATGACTTTGGTCCAATCACTCCCTCTCAGCCTGGCCTAATTTGGAGGGCTGTAGTGAGAAGAAAGTGAGAAGAAAGAAACCTACATATGCCACCTTGTGTTTATTGGAGGAAAATGTAACATAAATGTAAATGTAGTTAATCAACTACTAGTATTGAAGGGAAGATATGCCCTCACAAGACAAGTAAGCATGGATTGCTTTGGCCTCCTTGAATAACTCAGTTCCAATTCTGTATATTTTGGTTGTTTCTTCTCATGTTCTACTCACATTTCATTTTTTTTAAAACAACTGCAGGCTGCTTCAGGTTGAATAGGGAACTCCTCTGTGTGTGTGTGTGTGTGTCAGAGAGACAGAGAGAGGTCATTATATGTCTGCTCCAAATTTTCCCAGAAATTTTAATTGTCTGTGTATGAAAAGATATAGCGTCCCTTCCATCTTCTTCCTAGCTTAAGATTTGCTTAATGGTTGTTCTGCTGATGCATGGTGTACAATCCTTAGTTTCAACCAAAACTTAGTTTCAACCAAAACTTCCTTCCAAACTTGTGTCTCTAATTCCCCAAACTGTCTTGTCTAGTACCTATAACTTTTCCCCATATTCCCCAATCCAATTTGTATTCAGAGTTATTAACATACAGAGGTTGGGTTCCTGAGGGAATACACTGCCATCCTCCTCCTTGCTGCTAGGCCTCATCTCCATAACAACCAGCCTATTCAAGACAGACATTGACTGAGGCCCAAGAGCTCTCTGGCTGAGAATTTTAAAGGCCCCTCCCTAAACTGCAAACCCCAGGATTCCACAGAATCTTCTTAGACAGCCAATCATATGAGGTCTTTGCCTGACACAGCCAATCATATGAGATCTTTGCCTGACACAGACAAACAAACGTTGACTTTTATTTATTAGATGAGAACTTTGTGGCCAAGAATTCTAAATGCCCCTGCCTCAACTGCAAATCGCAAGATTCCATAGGAGAGAACAGGGAAGTTGAAGGAGAATCAAAGTGTGATAATTGTGGAGTATGAGAGAACCTTAGGAAACTCTTTTGATTCCATTTCATACCTGGATTTCTGGGACAATAGGGCCTCTCTCTGAGCAGGAACTGGCAAATGCTGTCATCGGGGAAGGCGAAACCACTGGATTGGGCCGGGCAAAGTTGCTCAGGTCGCAGCTGGGAATATCGTTCTCTTCGTGCCTCATGACAATGGTCTCCATCACAAAGAAGTGATCCCATGGCAGCCACAAGGTGTGGTCTTGTGTAATGAAGGGTGCCCGTTCAAAACGCAAGATGATGGAAATCCCACCGTTTGTGACAAGATCAAAACTGTACAGGGAAACACAACAAAAGGTCAAGATGCCATCATTTATGCAATAGTTGTAGTTACTATATACTTATAGTTGAAGACAGGTTCCCACATTATCAGCTCTGCCAGAAAGAATAGTGGATGCTCTTCATCCCTCGATTTTTGGTCAGTTTTTAATTTGTTCCTGTTATTCACTGTTGCTCCTACTATTCACAGTTGTACTTCTTAATCCTGACACCACATGAAAGCTTGAAGTCACTACTGTATATTTTATCCAAGTGGGCAATGCAGAAAGTAATTTGTGAGTAAAAATTGTGGTTTTTTACTCTTCTCATCCTTGAGGAAGACCAATTTTTAGTAGAATGCTTCTGATTCTACAGGAGACGTCTGAGCATCACACTAACACTTGGATAGAGCTCATTTATGACTAATTTGTTGCAAAATGCAGTACCTTTCTTTTTAGCAAATAGGCTTAAATGGGAACAGCTACTCCTTCTCCTTTGTGGGTAGATGTGGTTTCTTTAGAGATCCAGCTAACTGGTTGGGAGAAGTTGTTTTGCCTTGTGCAGTGGATCTAAATTGCTGCAACTGATTGTTTCCTTTCTTTATGGCTCAGTGGCGCTATCTGTTATGTTGGTATTCCCTTTGCTTAGGGTTCTAGCCATCATATTGTTAAGGCTGTGGTTCTTAACCTCTTCTCTACCATGGACCCCCTTTGAATATCTTTTGCTGCCGCTGACCACTAAGACTTAACTCAAGGCAGCTTCTTGCAGTAGGTATGGTAGCAAGAAATGTCATGGGCTTTCTCCCAGCCACTCGGCATCATTCACTTGCAAGTTCTCACCATGTGCAGAAGTAGCAAACGCTGAATACAATTTTTGCTATCAAATAATTTCATAGCTTTTGAATGGTTTGAGATATTGTAATGAACATTTGTACAAATGATGTCCATCACTGGCAAAATACTCCCACTCTTTGAGAGCAATGGATGACTGTTTTCCTTCCTTCCTTCCTTCCTTCCTTCCTTCCTTCCTTCCTTCCTTCCTTTCATTCTGATTTAGCTGTAAAAGCTCATGACATTTCTTTAAGCCTTCGTGGACACCTTATGAGGACATTGTGGTCTCCAAGGGGTCCATGAACCCCAGATTAAAAACCACTGTGTTAAGGTATTTTTCTTTCATCTTTCTGCATTTCCAAAAACAGGAAATTTCCTAAAAGAGAAAAACCCTATCAGCTCAAATTATGTATGTGAGTATTTATTATGCTGCCACAAACCATTAAAACACAAGATGTCTATTATATAAAATATAATACAAAAAAACCTATAAAAACAGACAGAAAAAGTAACATTCCAGCATTTATTTAAGATCTTATCTACAGAAAAGATATGATCAGAGGGTTTTGTTATTAAACATATAATAAATTGGATGAAAGATTATAAGTGTAAATTGATGAAACAGTGGATCAATGAAAAACTTGTTTACCCTAATTTAGATTGAAATAGGGTATTAGAAATAAGAGGCACGTATTGGAGTGATCTGTCTGGGTCATGGGAAGGTTTATGTTTTATGTTTAATTAAAAAAAATATAATAAGTTATGATAGTAATACAGAGGTGACATGTTTGAACTTACAAAATAAACCGGAAAGGGATTAGTGGGAAGTGATTTAACTTGTACAATAGGATATATATTCACCGAGAAGAATAACTGTGGGTATAATTTTATTGGTAGAGAAGATAGAGGTTAATGTTGACTTTACTGTTACTTTACTTACTAATTTCATTGTTACCTGATTATATTTACAATTCTATATTCTTATATTCTACTGGATTTTATTGTAATAAAAATTTAACAAAAATTTTAAAAAAACATATAAACAGTCAACTATGTATAAATAGTTAGGGTTGGAGATATTCTGTTCTCAAAGCAAGGAAAAATCAACCCTTCTCCAGCTAAGTCAAAACATGGGCAGGATGAAGGGCCATTTTTATAATGAGTAAATATAATAGTACATTTTAGAAGGTTTTGATTTGAGATGGAAAGTATGTTCATTTTCTGGAAGGAAAAAGGGTTTGCTGACATTTTGCTATGAAAAAGTAGAGCAGCTCCAAGATTCTTTATAGTTTGGAGCCTTTTGGGGCAATTGATCTATAAAGAAATACGCACAGCTTTTTTACACAGAAAATATGATTTACTTATTTATTTGTTTGCACAAAAGACATGTTTTCTCCTCAGAAAACTGTCTGTATATTGTTTTCTTCTGTGCAGGTAACATGCTTTTTGGTGACAGAAAACATATTATCTGCTTAGAAAACCCATGTGTAATTGTGGAAACAAATTCCACAAAAGACTTCTTGAAGTGCAAATAGCAATACAAAACTCAGCAGAACCCATGTGTTCTCAGAGCGTAGGGAGAAAAAAAGAAAAGAAATTATTTGTCCTTGTGAGCAAGGACAAACTATATGAAGATTTACATCCAGATCTCCGATCACTGCTTCTGGAGTAGGGGGCAGGTTCTTCCTCTAAACCTTGATTTACTGTCATACACTGAATTTATTGGGAGCTTCTGAGAAGTAAACCTTGTCAATCTTTGCATAGCACCTTCCCTCTTGAATCTGAATTTTGACTGTGACCAATTGGCAGAAACTAAAAACAGAATCTAGAAGTTTGCTTCAAAAGACAGAAACCCCATTTAAATTATTGGAAATAAGACCTGACATTATCCTTAGCTGTATCTCTTTTAATTTTTCTAAGCTTCCTTGAGTCCCTGAGTTGGGAAAGATATAAATAAATATGATGGCTAGCATCCTGTCAGATATTGTACACTGACCTCACGTAACAGTGAATTGCAGTGTTGGGCAATGCTTGCACTCTCAGCCAGGGAGGACTCAGGTCGTTGTTTCTGGGACCCCTGCAGAAGTGGAGCCAAAAATGGGGCTGTTGTACCATGGGACCCATTGCCCAATGGGCATCAGAGTGGTATGGGACCTGTCCTGCAAGAACGCTATGGGGCTTGCTGCGCAATGGAAACTCCCACTGCGCAGGACTACCCCATGCAACATCGTCACATAGAAGTGTTGTGTGCCCTATCACGGACGTAGCTACAGCATCATAAAGTTACGAATTGTAGTCTCTGATGCAACATCTCAGTCAACAACAATAATAATAATCAATCATTATCATGGATTTCAGTCCATGAAGCAGAAACGAGCATCTCAGCTTCAAAGCAGGAACCGCAAAACAACAAGGTGTTTATTCTTCAGTTCAAGTAGGAACATCAAACTCCCAGAGCCAAGCTGCTTGCCGACTTCTAAAAGCCTTGTTTCTTGCTTGCCAGCAAGCTGAGCAGCGTTTAAGACTTGATGAGGGCATTTTTAACAGTTAGTGTTTGGCAAAGCCTTGAAAGCAGCCTCAGGCCATGACTGAGTGCTAAACAAGGAGTGCTGAGGAGGGGGAGGCAACAGAAAGAGTTGCAATGTTTTCCTTTTAAATGCCTTTTAAAAAATGTACTACATCCAGCAAACTACTGGAAAAATTGGAAGTCCTTTATTTATTGAAGCACCTCTCTTTCACACTAGTGAGTGGAGATGCCCAGAGGAGTGAACTCTAATGAGCTACGGTCAGGCATGTGAACTGGGGATGGGGGGCTTCAGGGAGGGAATGAGTTGGACCATCGGTGAAGCTTGACAGAAAAGGGAAAGCATCGATCTCATGTCAAGGGAGGCTCAACAGCTGCAAAAACACAGAGGCCCCATTGTACTGAGGGCAATCTAGGAGCTCGTCAGCTCTTGCCCTTGCCTTGAAGTTACCTTGATAGGGATGAGAAGTGATGACAGGAGGGGAAAATAAAAGAACTGAAAAGAGAGAGCAGGAGAAAGAAAGAGAAAAAGAGAGAGGCCCTTCCCAGCTGAGCTGAAATTAATACTGGCAAAATTTTCTTCCTGTCGAAAAGCATCAAAGTGCTCCCTCTGATGGGGGATGCTGATGATCTAGTCTTTGTGAAAACTGTTTTTTTTTTTTAACGTACTGTTTTCTGGGCTTACTCATTCCAAAGTTCAAAGCAAAAATGTGCTGTTTAAAAGGAGTCATGGCAACATCTGATTGTGCTTGGGCAGGGGACGAGAAGTCCAGAGGAAAACTTTTGCATGAGACTGGGCCCAAGAACAGAAGGTGTCTACGTACCTGCCATCTTGCCTGCTGATGGTGTAGCCGTAGAGGGGGTTGTTGACAAAGCTGATGTTCACGCCGACCAGTGGAGTTCCATCTGAAGTCATCACCTGTCCCCGAATCACGCAAGGGTGGCTGGAGGGAGGTAAAGAAATCGGAGCTGTTTCAGAAAAGAGATAGTCCTGCTGATAGTGAACAGGTTGCTTTCTTATCCAAAGAAGATGACTCAGTGCCAGGCTAGCGCGAGGAAACCCAGCCATTATTGCAGCGTAGGCCATTTCCGCACAAGACTGTTATAGCGCTATGATTCCACTTTCAACATCCTATGGAATCCTGGGGCATGCAGTTTCAGGAGGGGCCAGATGGCCCCTCCCAAACTGCAAACCCCAGGATTCCATAAGATGTTGAAAGTGGAATCATAGCGCTATACAGTCTCTTGCGGAAATGGTCTTCATGACCTTGAAATTCCATCAAGGAAGCACTGATACCAACACTGCTAGCTGACTTCAGTGTTTTTGGATCAAAATTCATCCAAACATGCATTTGAAAACTTACTTCTAATTGTTTTCAACCACATGTTTGTTCATGGTGGTGCCACAAACTAAATTAGGAGCTTGTGCAGTGATTCTAAACTTGAGATGATGGTTCACAGACGTCTTGGAGAACCTGATGAAAATAATGGACTCTTTCTCCAGAAAAATAGACTTACACATGATTTTCAAAGTAACAGAAAGGAAATGAAAAGGAAAATGTTATTTTTTTTTTGCTCCTAGTGTACAGACCTTCTGAAGCTTAGGGGCCCATGGATCACAAGTTAAGATATAACTCACCAATTGAAAATGAAGGCTTAAATCCAATTGCTAGTACCTGATAAAGCACACCCGCTGAATCAGTGTTGCTTATCCAAGTATTGGCTTATCCATATCCGTTGATTCAGGGAGACTGCTTGAGTCAGGACTAGCAACTGGATTTAGATCCAGTATTAAAGATAAACTGACTGTTCACCAACTATCAGAAGCTCTCTGGAGTTATAGGCAAGAGTTTTGTCCAATCCTACCTAAATCATCCAGGAACCAAATAAAGGACTTTTTGCTCAGAAAGCATGCACACCACATCACTGAGCTATGGCCCATTCCAGATAATGGCTAAAGCAATAAAATTTTTCTTTATCAGATGTGGAGATGTTTCTTTTGCAAAGAAGCACGAAAACTCTGGATGCATTCTTGTGCCTTAAGTTCTCCCTTTGAGCCATCAAAAGAACACCTGCTTGAACTAGCCAGTCAGAACCCTAGAAATAGGAGGACACCATGCTTCTTCTGGTTAGAGTCATTAGGATCTCTCATTTAAAATTCATGATCTCTTAGTAGAAGTATTTATCACCTCTTGGCATGCCAAGGCTCCTGAGTTGATGCACAACCAATAAAAATAAACAAATTACTGTTTAGTAAGAGTTTAAAAAGACTTTCAGTACTGATCCCAGCCCTCAGAAGACCATCACAAACTCTTTGTTTTTGCCCCCCAAAATCAACTTGGGGGGGAGTCACAATTTGTCAGGTAACATAATTTCTTCCAGTCTTGTTTATGCCTTAAACCCCTTCTTCTATTTTTGAGAAAGAGAAAGTGACTGGCTGGTCATTTCCAGACTTTCCTAGTATAGAAGCAAAGGGGGAAAATACAGGTTACTTCCACCCTACATTGTTATAGTGCTATTATTCTACTTTCATCGCCCTGTGGAATTCTGGGGTTTGTAGTTTATTCAGGCCAGACAGCTCTCAGACTGAGAATTCCAAAGGCCCCTCCCTAAACTGCAAACCCCAGGATTCCAGAGGATGTTGAAAATACACTAATGACACTACAAGAGCGTAGAGCAGAAATGGCCTTATATTTCAATTTCAGTTGAGAGCTTGCAGAAGCTTTGGGGTGCAGTTTTGGGGGGAGGCAAGGAGGAAGCTGTTGGGCTGAAGGGGTGGCCCATCAAGAGCAGAAGCAAAGCAAAAATAGAGATTTCCTACTCCTGTGGCAAACAGCTTGTGCTCAAAGGCCTCAAATTTTAAAGAACTACTTGTCAAAAATCAAATGAGTTCATTTCTCGTAAGATTGTCTTTAAGCTAACTTATAGGAGACTGTTTCTTGTGCCCTTGTCCTTTGTTAGTCCCCATATTTGGGAGTGGGAAGGTTTCCAAATGATGCCCTCCTCTGCTTTGAGTGCATGTTATTCATGGCAAGCTATCATTAGTCCCCCATTGTCTTCCTTGCTTACAAGGAATGAAAGTGACCTGTAGCTTGTTTTAATAGAAGACAGACAAATCACTCACTCGGGACTTCTAAAGCAAGATTTCTCTAGTCTTCAGGCCCGTTTGTATCCCACTATAGCACTATTATTCCACTTTAAATGCTACAGTTCCATCTTATAGAATCCTGCGATTGGCAATTTAGGGAGGGGAATATTCTAATACTTCACCAGGCTATCAGTCCTACAATTTCACAGGATGCAGACATTGCAACAAACGAGAACCAATACTGCTCTAATTGTGCTTGTCTCTAAGCCATCCAGTAATAATTTTGGATCATCTGGAAGAACAAAATTGCAATCTATACTTAGGCCCTTTTCGCATATTACTGGATCCTAGCAGTGTCCTGTGGGGATCCCAGTAGAGCCTGTCCGGGAAGGAAAGTGTGACAGGAGCGCTCCTCTCCACACTGGCTGCCTGCGGGAATGCAGGAGGCACTATAGCCACATCTCTTCCTTTCTTCTGCAGCATAGCCAGGCACTGTCCCTGCTGAGGTAGGAAGCTTCCTCTTTGTGCTTCCTGACCCTCCGCAGTTCAGGTAAGTGTGGTAGGGTGGTGGGAGGGCAGTGCAATAGCCGGTCATTGCTGGGAAGAACCCATCAATGATTTGTGGCATGATTGAACTGCCTGGGGATGGGAGAACGATGGGACACGGATAACGTCATGCAGAACAGCCCCAGAGGAAGGTAATCAAGAGAGTAAAAAATGTGCCCAGAGGAGAGTGATCAAGATAGTAAAAGATCTGGAAGCTTAGCCTTGTGAGGAATGGCTTAGAAAGTCAGGTTTATTTAGCTCAAAGAACAGAAGATGGATCTTGAGATTTCTTGTTTGCTGGAGCATTTTAATTCATTGCCTGGAATAAAAGTACTACAGCTTTCTAGCAGAGAGTTGTTGTTGTTGCATGCCTTCAAGCTGTTTCACCCTAAGGTGAACCTATCACTGGGTTTTCTGGGGCTGAGCATGTGTGATGCACCCAAGGTTAGCCAGTGGGTTTCCGCAGCCAAACTGGGAATCAAACTCTGGTCTCCAGGATCCAAGTCCAGTGTTCAAGCTGCTACATTATGCTGGCTCCCCTAGCAGAGAATAATACGTCACTTATCAAGCACAAATCCCCAAGGTTCTGCATGATTCCATGGCACTTAAATTGCTATCAAACTGCTAAACGTGTGCCGTACGGATCCTCCCTCGGACCACAGGTAAAAGGGTTATGTTAAATACTCACTGCAGGAGAAGTTAGCATAGGTTAAAAACTCCCTGAGCAGAGGAGAGACAAGGTTAGGCCATTTCTGCACTACACTGTTATAGTGCTGTTATTCCACTTTCAACATCCTATGGAATCCTAGGAATTGCAGTTTAGGGAGGGGAATCTTTGGCCACAGTAAACCCCAGAATTACACAGGATGTTGAAAGTGGAATAATGGCACTAGAACAGTGTGGTATGGAGGTGGCCTTAGTTTTGTGTGCAAGAAGTTATCTAGCTGGAGAAGATTCCACAGTGGGATCCCATGTGGGATCTGACGTGGTCCAGTTTTCATCTGATGATCTCAGTCTCCTGCACACAGACAGGTCTGCCCTGAGTGAAGACTTAAAATGAGATTCAGGCAGCTTAGATAAATTTGCAGCTGGCTAGAAGGAGCCAAGAAAGTTTGGAAGAGGAAAAATGATGAAATTAAACTCTATACTTCAGTGGCTGAGATTTGTACATTTAAAAAAAAATCATTTCCCCAAGTGGTACAGTTTGCCCCATTTGGGAAAAGCAATTAACACCATGCCTTGTAAGCATCTGGCCCCTCTTGGGTCAACTTGTCCTTTCTGGAGGCAAGGCTGCCTATCCACAATGCACTGAGCCCCACAGGAACGTGGTTAATGCTAATTTAGTCAGCCATTTCCTTCAGAAGACCTTGGTCTAAATGCAATTACACTGCAAACAAGCTAAGTGGTACAGCAAAGACTCTCTCTCAGCTCTTCCCAGGAAATTCTCTCGATATATGTACATAAAATTATCTCTGCTGTTAATAGGTGGAGTTTTCCTTCAATCACTCTAGCCTTCCCAATATGAAATTTATATAGAGCAATTTAGGAAAATTGATTTTATTTCTTGTAGATGACGACTCAGCAACATGCCGAATTATTAAGATATTTCGTCTTATGAATTTGCCTGCATTTTAAAGCAATCCTGGAAACCGTTTAGATGAAAATAACTATTTAATCACTAGTTATAATTAGTCTTTCCCAGAGGTCTCCTCACAATTAAAAAGACCTTTTGGAGTTTTTTAATATTTGGTAATGATAGTTTGCCACTAACTTTTAAGAAAATGGATGGTAATTTAGTCATGCCATAATTTTAGTCCATCATATAACCAAGGAATGCATAATTCACCAGGAGACTAAGTTGTTTCTGAGTTCCCTTAGCAATAGAGTTGCCAGAGTGAAACCTGGCAAGGGCTCCTGTACCTTTAACGGTTCTGTAGGAGAAGGAATTTCAGCTGGTGTGGTTTCTAAGCTAGTTCCCTCTTCTATACAATGATTAAGGAAAAGCAGATGTCTCCAGTTTTCAATCTGGCAACCCTACATAGTCAACAAAATTTTTTACAGTAAATTACCAGTGTGGACATCACCCCAAGAAGCCTTCAGAATATCAGAACCAAAATTAGGAGGAATACTAAGATATAAAGATTTAAGAAAAGTTCTATGAGAAGCAAAGGCAGTGTTGACTTCATTGTCCACAAATACCGAAAGGTGTGTAGGGGGGAGAGGCTTATATTCTTCAATATGTCCTTCACAATCAATCCTAAACATGTGTTGATCTTCGTGATTAGAACTCATGGCAGCTAACAAGTAGTACTGGCTGAGGTACCACCTGACCTCTGGGTTCTACATTCCTTTTTAGAGTCATAGAGTTGGAAGAGACCACAGCGGCCATCGAGTCCAACCCCCTGCCATGCAGGAACCCACATCAAAGCATTCCCGACAGATGGCCATCCAGTCTCTGCTTAGAAACCTCTGAAGAAGGAGACTCCACGGCACTCTGAGGCAGCATATTCCACTGCCGGACAGCTCTGACTGTCAGGAAGTTCTTCCTGAGGTTTAAGTGGAATCTCTTTTCCTGCAGCTTAAATCATAGGTATCAAACATAGGTATCAAGTCCCCTCTTAACCTTCTCTTCTGCAGGCTAAACATACCCAGCTCCCTAAGCTGCTCCTCATAAGGCATGGCTTCCAGACCTTTCACCATTTTGGTCACCCTTCTCTGGACATGCTCCAGCTTGTCAATATCCTTTCTGAAATGAGGTGCCCAGAACTGGACACAGTATTCCAGATGAAGTCTAACCAATGCAGAGTAGAGTGGTACCATTACCTTCCTTGATCTAGACACCATACTCCTATTGATGTAACCAAGAATTGTGTTGGCTTTCTTGGCTGCTGCATTACACTGCTGACTCATGTTCAGCTTGTGGCCCAAGAAGACTCCTAGATCTTTTCATGTAGAAGAGTTTCAGAGTGTCTAATCACTGACTGGCAAAACCACCTCAGAGTATTTCTTGCCTAAGAAAACTCTAATTCATAGAGTTGCCATATGTCAAGAGGCAACTTGAAGGCACATAGGCACACACACACACACACACACACACAAACTTTAACTGTTAGATGTTTCTATACCATGTTTAGGATGTAAGGTGCTCTGCAGTTTTTAAATCAGTCATCTCCACACAGTTCTGTGAGGTAGTATGGGACAGCATAGAATTCTTGACTTTTATTGGGGAGACATCACCTGGAAACATCACTGAGCTCTGGAGGTCTTCATCAGCTATTTTACGTGTGTGCATGGTATTCTTCCATGGGATTTGAAATCAGGTATTTTTCTGCATGATGTACATATTAGGGGTGGAACCAATATTTGAAAATATTCAGAAAATGATAGAAAAATGTGTTTCTCATGCATCAGGAAGCCAGACAAGGAGAATCTTTGACTAATGAGAATCTTTGCAGTTTTGAACATATTCTGCACAAAATTCAGACATATTATTTTTTCACAGAAAAGAGGACTTCTGGCATAGGAAACAGTGTTTCCGGCACAGAAAATTATGTTTTCTACACAGAAATACCATATGTGAATTTTGTGCAAAGCAAGTGTCAAGATATGAACAGTCTTCAAAAGCTGCACATTTTTTTTTAAAAAAATCTTGATTCGGGAAGAAAATGCTAAAATTACTCATTGCTTCCTCTGAGAATGAAATGAGCAAAAGATTGCATCCCTAGGGGGCAATCAGAGCTTACAGTCTTCTAAGAAATCAACAGATTTGGATGCTTTTCTATTGCATATTTTTAGTGTTTCCTTCAGAAACAAAATTAATGAAGAATTACATCCCTAGAAGATATGCAGAAATTTGGGATGGGGAACCATTTATTTTTGCTGCTCTGACTAGTGAACTGGGGTTTAATGGTGGAGACCTCCTCCCATCAATGTGGGGTGAAAAGCATCGCTTAGACCATGGGAGCCCCTATACTGAGCCTACTTCCTGACTCACCAGGTTCTACCCCTTCGCTTGCCAACCATTTGCCAATGTCCCCTTAAAACTCCACCCCCTGCCAGCAAAATCTGACTTTGCCTCCATTGGCTAAGTCTTTGTAAAACTACATGTTGACAACTTGGAAATTCAGCCCTTGAATGAGGTATTATCTTTCAGCCTGTCCTACCCTACAAGGACTGCTAACACCATTTCCCCTACCAAGGAACTTGAGATGCCAATAATAAATATTCCCACAGAGTGAATGAGGCAAGCTATATCTCTACTCCTATCTCATTTATCACTGGCAGCACTCCCATGGCTGCTCTCTGTTACCCGAATTAGGTGGTACAACACAGCAGCAGTGACATTTGGTTTTGTGATGCTTCTTCATCATGACTAGTATAACGCTGTGCTCAAATCCATCTGCAGTTCAGTTGAGGGCCAAGAAAGGAACAACACGCTTTATGAGTAGCAGCTATAGTAGATTCCACAAGTTGAGCATCTGAATGATGCTGTGTGGAGGTGACTGATTTAAAAACTGCAGAGCACCTTACATCCTAAACATGGTATAGAAACACCTAACAGTTAAAGTTTGTGTGTGTGTGTGTGTGTGCCTATGTGCCTTCAAGTTGCCTCTTGACATATGGCAACTCTATGAATTAGAGTTTTCTTAGGCAAGAAATACTCTGAGGTGGTTTTGCCAGTCAGTGATTAGACACTCTGAAACTCTTCTACATGAAAAGATCTAGGAGTCTTCTTGGGCCACAAGCTGAACATGAGTCAATGAGCTAGACTGTAAGTAAATCTTGTCCTGTATTGCCCACTTTGGCTAGTAATGGTTCCCTGGGTGAAGGGGCAGGGGTTATAACTAGCATGGTTTTGGTTTCCCAAAAAGAACACAAAGGACTCAACCTGGGACCTATGGCACTCAAAGAAGGTGCTCTACCAAAGACTGATGAGCCCTTGGAAAAATCATATGCACTGTTTATATTTCCTGCTTTCTTGCACGGACATGCAGTGTGCATCAGCAGAATGGAGATAGTAATATTGACTTAAACCTACAGAGTTCTTATTAGAGGTGGCCATATCGGTGCGCTAGTCAATCTGTTCCAGGTTTTAGCCCAGACTTTAAAGGACTTATCCAAGGTACTGAGTCCTATCTGCAAACGGGATTCAGCACCTTGGATAGTTCATTTAAAGTTCAGGCTAAAAGCTGGACTGGATTCACCCATCCACTGGTTATGTTAAGAGCTAAAACAACAAGATGCATCTCATATTTTAGCCCCTGCAACAACTCTGTGTGCAAAGAATGGCATCACACACACACATAGGTATCTAGAAAATCTCTGATTTTTCTTCTCCAATTGTAATGATAATTATAAAAGGAACTACAGTGAAAGGGTAATCACATACACGGGGCCTAAATGGTTTTTCAAGAGTCGAGTTTGCTCTTTATGTGTTTATTTATTTTGCCCCCAAGTGCTAAACAAGAATTTAAAAGACATTATGGGAAATTGCAGCCAAGGGAAGCTCGGTTTTAAAAGTAGCCATCCAGAAATGCTCTGATGCCACCTGCGTATACTGCAAGTGAGTTCTTACAAGAATCTGGCATATGTCAGGCAGCTGGGAGACAAAACAAGCTATTAAACTCAGCAGAAAGCCCTGACAACAAACAGAGCACCAGAAAGCTGCTGTCAGACAGAGGGTGGGGACTGGATGTCTTGACACTAGACCGACAGTCTCCTCACGGTTTGTGGAAATGTCAACGACAGACAAGGACCACATTCCTGGCATCCATTTGCCAAGGAACCAATGGAATACAAGATGGAGGTGATGGAGAACTAAGTAGGAGTAATTAAATGATAATGCCTGGCATCTTGTTAGTACGTTACAATAACATAAGTCTAAATTCTACTATCATCACCCACTCCTTTGGGTTACTAACATAGGTCCAACATGTATATGTGTGTGTGTGTGTGTGTGTGTATGTGTGCTTTCAAGTCACCTGTTGACTTATGGCAACCCTATGAATTTCATAACGTTTTCTTAGGCAAGGAATATTCAGAGGTGGTTTTGCTAGTTCTCTCCTCTGAAATATAGCCTACCGCACCTGTTATTCATTGGCAGTCCTTCACCCAAGTACTAACCAAGACTGACCCTACTTAGCTTCCAAGATCAGAAGGGATCTGATGCTTTTAAAGTGTTTAGGCCACACAGATAGGTGTGTGTTTGTGCATTCAAGTCACCTGCCAACTTTGCAGGCAAAGTACTCCACTGGGGTACCTTCGAAAGCTAGGCCATTTCCACGCTACATTGTTATAGTGCTATTATTCCACTTTTCCTGTGGAATTCTGGGGTTTGTAGTTTCCTGAGGCCAAAGAGCTCTCTGGCTTAGAATTCTAAAGAAAACCCTGCCTTAGGGTAACCATAAGTTGGAAATGACTTGAAGGCACACAGCAACAACAATCCTTTTTGTCCTATTCAGTGCAACGTATTGGGACAGAAAGGCTAAGATTCTACAGATACCAATAGCTCTGCATGCACATCCTCCCACTGTCTGGAAGCTGTCAAGTACTAGGAAGGTCCCCAGCTGCTGTTGCTTACTGGGAGGCAGGGGAAGGAATGGCACCGCAAGGAAGATCATAGAGAAGCAGCTGGCTCAGTTGGGGGGACAGAAATGAGACTGTGCTTCAAATGGATTGCACCTTCCTTTTCCTCCCCCACAGGAGCTGAGAACAGCCAGATCTTCATGGTCTGAATCATCTCCCACCTCCCTCCTCTTACCTCTGCTAATAAGGAGCAGCAGTAGCTCCTCCTTCATAGCTGCAGAGCAGAAGAGGTTTCTGGACAGAGTTCAAGGGCAAAAGAATAGCTCTCTGCACCCTATCCAAAAAGAGACTTACTGTCCTATTTCAGTCAGAGCAGCTCAGCTGATAACGCAAACAAAACAAACTGAATCCCCAGCTTGTTACTTACTTTTAGGCAGTGAGCACAAGGTCATAAATAAAATCCAACAGAATTCTAAGGCAAGCAAGTCCAAAGTCAGTCAGGGTATTCCAGAGTCAGGCATGGAGTTTAGCAAGATATTTAACAGACTGAAAGGCCAGCTAAGCTCTGAGAACTTCTGGAGGGGAAGAGCGGCATCTATATAGGTCAACAGCCTAACGCAGCTGTTGCCTAAGTAATTGTTGGTGGTCATAAATTCTCTGGGATCAAGGTAGGTTTTCTCTTTGTTGTCTGCATTTGGCAAAGGTGGTTACTGGTAAGTTATGTTCTGTGTCTGAAGGGGCAGGACTCTCTGCTGGAGCTGGCACTGCCCCCTGTTCTGTTTGTGGTACTGTAACCTCTTCCTGTACAGCAGGTCCTGGCATGCCTCTGGCATGTCCCTGTTTCAGACTCTGAGTCAGAGTCCATGTTCTGGAAGCAGGGCATGATACTTACACACGCCTGAGTCATGACTCAGGTACTGATCAAAATGTCCCATATTCTGGCCAACCACTAGGTTGGCCCTGTTTGGGATGGGGCACTGGAAATCTCAGTGGATTCAGGCACTACAAGAAGTATACATCAAACACTACCACCATCTCTAACTCTAACCCTAACTCCAATCTCTCACTCTTATCTCTAAACTAACCCTACCAGTATGTCTAACCCTAACCTTAATTGGTGTTTTGGAAATTTCAGCATGGGGTCAGAAAACACCTGCCAAATGCACAAATCACTGGATGCAAGAACAACAACAACTTCTCAGTGCATTAATGTTACCACTCTTCCACTGCCTATGATAGACTGACACACATCCAGATCTTTCCCCAACCCCCCCTGCCCTTGTTGCTTAATAAGAGTTTGACAATATGGCTTGAAGAATGAAGGGAGAACACAGATCAAGGGGATAGATGGGCTTTAGTTTTGATGGCTCCCTGGAGATGGCTAGTTATTAAGAAAGTCTGAGTGAGGAAAGAAGAGAGAAATGGACAGGAACCAGTAGCTGGCTGTCATTCACGCTGACAGTCAGTAGAAGCTTTTCTCTGAGGCTTCTGCAGTGCAGGATGCCTTAAAAGGAAAGCAACTGAACCAGCATGTTTTTTCAAGGAAGGATGAGAAATGCTTTGCTGAGCCAGGAACACTGAATATAGCCAAATTTTGGAGAATGGGGGAGTGAAACCTGATTTCCCTTTCAAAACAATGAATAGCAGTTTTGGACAAAACTGTTTAGTTACCCACCATTAGCTAAATCTGTTGTATATCCCTGGGCTGTTGTTGTTGTGTTTCTGACTTATGGCAACCCTAAGGTGAACTCAACACCGATTTTTCTGAGGCTGAGAGTGTGTGAGGTGTCCAAGGTCACCCAGTGGGCTTCCGTGGCTGAGTGGGGAATCAAATCACTACTTCACGCTGGCTCTCTGAGAAGATCCCTTTATTTTTGTTTGCTTTCAAATCATTTCCAGCTCATAGTGACTCTATCATGGAGTTTTCTTGGTGAGATTTGTTCAGAGGAGGTTCTCCATTGCTCTCCTCTGAGGCTAAGAAAGTGTGACATGCCCAAAAGATGATATTCAGGTTTTAGTATGCAAGACTTTCATTTTTTTTTGGGTTTTTTAAAGTTACTATAACATGACAAAGGTATTATGAAGATATGAGATTTCTTTAAATTGTTGCTTGTTTAGAATACTTATTTTATTTTTACTGTTTAGTTAAATGAATATTACTTAAAATTTACTACTAAGTTTTAAGAATCACTTTATTTTAATGAGGATCACGTATACTGTTTTACTAGAATAATCTTTTGTTTTAGATTATAAGACCTATTATATGATTTTATAAATATAACCAAGAAATTGATATAGAGGAGAAGTTTGTATAAATAATATTTGACAATGTTAGATTTATCTTAGATTTTTCAAGATATACTATGAGCTTAATATTATGACGTCATTGCAACTTTAATATTATTAGAGATACTTATTAGTTTTTGTTCTTATAACCTTTAGCGTTGGTATAGGGGATGTTTTTATTTTATTGCTTAAGCTATGAACATTTGGGGCAACAATAAATGATTTAGATTTTAGTTATTGAGTTTCACAGAAAGTTAAGTACCTTTATTTTAGTAGGAGCTGTTTGAAATAAGGGCGGAAACTATCTTTTAAAATTATTTTTGTGTTAGTTTAGTAGTAGTTTAACTGTAGGATGTGGTTCAATTGTGTCTATTGTGTTTCCTTTCTTATTGTATAGTATTGTTATTTGTTTTTTCTGTTTCTGTTTTTGTTTTAATGTGTAATTTAGAAAAAATGCCCTTCAGCACTTTACATTAGGAAAATAGGCTTGTCTCTGTGCCAGAGGATAAATGGACATAGATCAGATATTAGGGATGGGAATATACAGAAACCAGTTGCAGAACACGTCAGTCTTTCTGGACATTCCATGTTGGATCTCAGAACAGCAGTCCTTGAACAAAACAAAAACAAAACTGCAAAGAGAGATTGAAAAGACAGTAGAATTGGAATATATCCATAAACTCCACTCCACCAACAGTGAGTTGAAAAGAGACAACACATATTATAACACTAGTTAACGCTCCAGCCTCAGGAGGGCTGTCTTGGCCAGTTTATCACATGTCCTTTCTGGTTCCCAGGCAGAATCACACTATATTCCAATAACTCCCTCCACCATTCATATGACTATCAACTTGCCTTGGCTTTAGGCAATAGTTTTTCTCCTGCCTTTGTCCCTCAATAAATATTGTGAAAACTGAACTTGTCACTCCATCACCATACTTCTATTGCTATTGATACATACAGCCTGCTCATAAAGGTCTGTTCTTTGTCACCTTCTCTCCATGGAACTGATAGACCTAAGTCTATAAAAGCTTATGCTACCAACTCAGTTAGTTGGAAAGGTGCTACAAGATCCTTTTGAATAGAGGAACAGACTAACGTGGCTATATCTTTGACTTCTACACTACAGTTAGCCGTTTCACAGACTCACTGATGAGTTGTTGCAGCCATTAATGGTGACAGCAAGAAGGGACAGCGGAGAACCATCTGGCTATGTTCTTGTAGCTGGATGCATAGTAACTGCATCATCCATTGAGATGTTCTGGGGTCCTCTGAAGCTCTCAGGGGATGATGTAACCATTCTGCACTACAGGGAGATAGCCAGACAAGCAGTACAAAGATGAATGAAGAAGGAGGAGACCAAGGAGGAAGGAATTCTGTGATTGCCTCTGGTCAGGAAGATAACCTGGAACTAAGGGAAGGAAGGAACAGGTAGTAAGTAAACGGGAAGAGTACCATATGCTGAAAGTTTGAAATTGAAGTTGAAATTCAGCAAGATCTGGAGGGCTGCACAATTTCCACTCTTGGTTTAAGGCAGTGGTTCTCAACCTGTGGGTCCCCAGATGTTTGTGGACCTCAGGTCCCAGAAGCCCCAGCCACTATGGTCAATGCTCAGGGCTTCTGGGAGCTGAAGTCCAAAAACATCTGGGGACCCACAGGTTGAGAACCACTGGTTTAAGGGAAGATTAAAGAAACTATTTCACATTCTAGAGAAGCAAATATGGGTTCATCAGTAGGTGTAAACTGGACAGGCAACTAGAGCATAGCTGGCTCTTGGACAAGTCTGCATATATAATACTCAGATTTGACAGAAACAGTTGGTAACATTTAAATACAATACATTGTCAGGTGTAAACCTTTTTAAAAGAGGACCATCATAATATGTGATGGTCTTAGAACAGATTGCTTGAGGGTAAAGCTAAAAGGAAAACACTGGCCTTCATATCAGACAAGGAACAAAACTGCCTGGAATACTCCCAGTATCTAGCTCTTTGGAGTGTGTACCAGAGCCATTGTGGTATAGTGGTTTGAGTACTAGACTCTAGTGGACCAGTGTTCAAATTCTACCAGCCATGGAAACCCACTAGGTGACTGTGGGCAGGTCACACTCTCTCAGGCCATTTCCGCACTAAACTGTTATAGTGCTATTATTCTACATTCAACATCCTATGGGATTCTGGCGTTGGCAGTTTAGGGAGGGGCATTTAAAATTCTCAGCCAGAGAGCTCTTTGGCCTCAGTAAACTACAAATCACAGAATTCCACAGGATGTTGAAAGTGGAATGATAGCACTAAACAGGGTAGTGCAGAAATGGCTTCAGCCCTATTGGAAGGTGGAAGACATCTTTTGAGTAAATCTTGCCAAGAAAACCCTATAAGAAGGTCGCCACAAGTCTGAACTGATTTGAAGAAATGTAACAGCATGATAGCAAAATCTGTAATGATTCAGCCAATGTTTTTTGTGGCCTCTCTACCACTTCATCACAAATTGTAGTTTTTTTAAATAAATTGATTTTGATACTTGTCAGTCTAGGATTCCTCCTCTTCTAAAGGTAACCAATCATTCTAAGACTGCCCTGAACTTCTTGCAGTTTGGGAGAAGCCAGAGTTACTAACATTTAGGTGAAGACATGTTAAATAAAACAGACTGTTCTGGTGTTTTTTAAATGCTTCAAGGTTTTTTGTTTTTGCGGGGGGGGGGAATGTGATTTCTAGTTGTTAAGGAATTCAATTAGGCAGAAAGAAATGGAGGAAATCTGAAATTCCTTGGGAAGCCATAAAATAGATGGAGCAAAAGCTTTGTGTATTTCTTGGCCTCAGATGCACAGATGTCATCCTTTTTCTGAGGCCGCTGAGAGGAAGACATTAAAATGTTCTTTAAGCTGCTAATGAAAATGTGGAGCATTTTATACACTCAGCTTGATACCATTCTATTTTACGATGCTAGTCCAAATGGCACTGTGGTTATTGAGTTATTTTTTCAAGATGGACTGGAAGTAGTTGTTGGAATCGTGAGATAATCTGCAGGTTGTCTGTTTCTGTACTGATCCATTCTGTCAATCAGCTCCTGTGCTCCATTCCAGGTTCAACACTTATAGTTGTTTTACTGTCATGAAACATTCTTTGCCTCTTCTATGGTGCTTCTCCACTAAATATGCAGGCATGTTTTGTTTTGTTTTTTTCCTTCTGTGGCAAAAATGGCGGACCACTGCCGCTGCCTTTTTAGCCAAAACACTGAAGATAAACTGGACTGGTTGATGACTCCAGCATTTAGTAAATATTTCCATGGGTGATAACAGCACAGACAAAATACTGCTTCTCATGCCTTCAAATAGGCAGACCATGTTTAGCTGAGAGCCATTTAGTAACAACGCAGCATGTGGGCATGTACCCTGAAGATGTAAAAACACTGTGTTGTTTTGCAATAGCCATGGTTTTCTCTCTGAAAAGTCCTAGTGCAGTGGTTCTCAACCTGTGGGTCCCCAGATGTTCGTGGACTTCAGCTCCCAGAAGCCCTGAGAATTGACCATAGTGGCTGGGGCTTCTGGGAGCTGAAGTCCACGAACATCTGGGGACCCACAGGTTGAGATCCACTGTCCTAGTGCCTTTCCACACTACACTGTTATAGTGCTATTATTCCACTTTCAACATCCTATGGAATCCTGGGATTTGCAGTTTAGGGAGGGGCATTTAGAATTCTCAGCCAGAGAGCTCTTTGGCCTCAGTAAACTACAAACCTCAGAACCCATGGGATGTTGAAAGTGGAATAATAGCACTATAACAGTGTAGTGCGGAAAGGCCCTAGTCTTATGTTCTGTCCCCTAATTCTGTGGAATGGTATTGCTCGAATGAAATCTTTGTCAAACCAAAGCTCAGTTGGATGGCATTTTCCATAACAGCTGTACGGAGACTAGCACCCCTGGGGATGAGAGCGAAAATTTGCTAGGAAGGTTTCATTTAAGTTTTGCCTTCATCTGATGTTGTCTTGTGTTGGACAGCTCATGGGGGTAGAGGCAGCTACTGTAGCTATTGTGAGTGTGTGATCTTGTGGCCTTTTGGCCTACCTCTCCCTCACAATGCATTCCCAAAGGCAAGAAGAAAGAGGCAAAGAGAACACCCTGGGTGTACAGGAACAACTTGGATGGAATGAAATGCAGACCAGGATGGAGTTAGGAATCCCTAAATATTTGAAGGGATGTCATGTTGTGGAGGGAGAGGGCTTGTTTTCCACTGCTCCAGAAACTAGGACAAGGCGCAATGGACTCAAACTGCAGGAAAAGAGATTCCACTTAAACCTCAGGAAGAACTTGCTGATGATCAGAGCTGTTCACCAGTGCAATATGCTGCCTTGGAGCATAGTGGAGTCTCCTTCCTTGGAGGTTTTTAAGCAGAGGCTGGATGGCCATCTGTTGGGAGTGCTTTAGTGCAAGCAGAGGGTTGGACTGGATGGCCCCTATGGTCTCTTCCAATTCTATGATTCTATGACTCTATGATTTTATGAATGAGAACAGCTTAGTTGGACTGGAGCGAGGAATCAAGGTCTTAGAATGGATTGTATGAGGGTAAGCTAAAAGGAAAACACTGGACTTTCTTATTAGGCAGAAGGTGTATTATTTTGGTAGAGGGGTAATAGTGAGGCTGAGTATATACTCCAGTAGGTACAGAAGAGGCAGTGGGATGAAATGGATGGCTGAGGGCCTATATAATATACCCCCAAGGTTTTACAGATGCATCTCTATTCCTCTTTGTAAGGGAACAGCAGTTGCTCAGTCATCTGATGGAGTACGGGTAAACCAATGACCTGTGACAGCTCGCTTTTGGGGGTGAATTTATTACCAAATTATGAGCAAACAAGTGGTGCCGACAAGCCATTCTGAAGGAGGGAGGGAGGAAAAGAGAGCTCCTAAGGATGATAAAGGCAAAGAAAAGAGATATAGAGAAGACATTACTTCAAGGGACAAAATGTAAAGACCTCGCCTTCTCTCCAAAAGCAGCCGATTTGCATTATTCATGGGTGAAGGGGGAATGACAAAACTCAGAATTAGTGCCCATATTGAAATGAGCATTTATGATGATAAAACAAGCCACCGAGTTAAATTCTGAATGCAAAGGACGTCTCTCCCCGTCATCTTGATGAACAGATAACAAGTGCTCTTGTGCCATTTGCTCATTCTCTTATTGATTTCCCAGCCACTTACTCTTGCCATTTGCTTTGTATCTTTAAACCATTTTTAGCTGTCCATCACTGTAAGGACTGGCACGAGGGAGATCGTATTATCAGGCCACTCGCTTTTGAGAGTGATATCCAAGAGCCCAGTTTTCTCTCTCTGGAATGGCAAAGGGTCCCTGTATTGCAACAGAGGCCAAAACACATGACATGGATGTGCCAAAAAAGGACGGAGGAAAAAGGGCATTTTCAGACAGAGCTGACTTCAAGGACATGGTGAGGTTGTTTTGATGCTTCTGTTCTCCACAGTTCAGACTGGATGAGCAGATACTGGGAGAACCAGTGAACAACAAGTTGGATATAAATGTGAAGAAAACTGAGAGGAGACTCCTCTGTGTTCAGTTTGCTCCAAAATAATTCAGCATAACTAGATCCCCCCCCCGCACATCTCACTGTCATTCCCTGTTCCCCCAATAGCTGGTCAGCCTCCTACGGCCAATGAGCATATTCAATCCACCCTGGTTGTTTTTTTGGGGGAGGGGCGTTCCTTTCCTATTTTTTCTTTTTCTAGATACCTTTTTGTAAACCATATGGTTATTCTGAATTGCTTATAGTAATGCTGTGAACGAGAGATGTCCAAGATCCCTAGTTATCCACTGCCTTGGTCAGGTTTTACAGACTCAGGGCCATGGCTTCATTGATCAAATCAATCTCTCTGTAGTGTGGAATCAAACACCTGCAGTGAGGTTTACTGAGGATTATTGTCTTGCAGTTGTTGCTCTTGTTCACTGTCATCAAGTCGACTTCAACTTATGGCAACCCTATGATCGGAGATACTCAAATTACCCTGTTATCAACAGGTTCAGCTCTTGTAAATTCAGAGCCTTGGTGTCATGCTCCACTTCCAGAGGATGGACTCTGACTCAGAGTCTGAAGCAGAGGGCATGCCAGAAACTTAGACAGGGGGCATGCCAGGACCTGCTGTACAGAGAGAGGTTACAGTGCCAGAAACAGAACAGAGAGCAGTGCCAGCTCCAACAGAAAGTCCTGCCTCTTCAGATACAGAAGAACACTTACCTAGACCCAGCTTCGCACAGCAGAGGCAGCAAAGAGAGACCAAGCATCACTCTCTCAGAATTTATAACTGGCAACAATCAATCAAGGCACAGCTGCGCCAGGCTTTAGGTCTATTTAGCTGACGTCCTTCCCCTCCAGGAGCTGTCAGAGCTTATCTGACCTGCTACCTTGTTGGATGCCTTGACATATGCTCGGATTGACCTTGGACACTCCCTTGCCATGAAACCCTGCCAGACTTTGTTTATGTTGGACTTTATTTGAGACTCCTTGCTTATTGCCTGCAAGTAGGTAACAAGCTGGGAGATATTCAGTCGGTTTTGTTTGATTTATCAGCTGTGCCAGGACTGAGGTAGGACACTTGGCTTCCTTAAATGAGTCTATTCACCTGTACTGTGATTGTCTTATTTACCTATTGCCTTCTACCTTACCAAACATTATTGTGTTTTGGAATGAATAATGTCTTCTCATGGTAAATCCACAGTATAATAACCTCAGTTTCGTCATTTTGGTTTCTAGTGAGAGTTCAGGCTTAATTTACTCTAAGTTATAGTAATTTGTAGCAACCTATGATATCTGTGGTTATCAGTGGTTTGAGTATTGGACTGTGACCCTGGAGACTGCCACTTGATTCCCTGTTCCACCATGGAAACCCACTGGGTGACCTCTGGAGTGCCACATACTCTCAGCCTCAGAAACCCCAAGATAGGTTTGCCTTAGGGTCGCCATGACTTGGAAACAGCTTGAAGGCACATGACAATAATAACGATATTTATAGAACTCTCCTCCTGTACCACATTTCAAGTGAGTTTATTTTTTGCCTGTCAGTTTTCTTCACTGTCCAGTGTTTACAGCCATACATAGAAATCAGAAATACTCTGCAATGGAAGATTTTGTCCTTCGTATTTAATGACAATCTGCTTGTATTCCCCCATCATTTTTTTTAAAATAGTCATTGCCATTTTGGTTACATAACTGACAGCACTCAGAAAATTGAATCTGAGTATGAGGTGATGATGTTCAACAGTTCTAAACATGGGAGATGGGGAATTTTTTTAGACAACCTGGTTGCTGTAGAATTTTCAACCTCTTCACAAGGGAGAACATTAATAGAATTGCAATATCCTTACAGATCTCTGGTTGTCAAGGGAGAAAGCTCATTAAGCATGGGCATGATGTAGAATCTATGTATAACAAACCCACCTGTCAAAAATTGCACACCTCCAAATCCCAAACACAACCTCGTTATGCATGGCTCTGACATAATCCTTACTTATAACAACATTTCTTGCAGACAGCAAGCTATGAGAAATGTGGTTCTTCCCAACATCAGCTGAGAGTGAGGGGGAATATGACAATTCCAGCAATAGATCCTAGAAAGTCAATGAAGTCGGATTTTGTTTACTCCATCTAGATTCAGAGGTCGTTATTTCAAGGTTGGTATCATGACAGCCTAACCCCCACCCACAGCATCAAGGAATTCCACAGTGTTTTTAAAGACACCCTTTCAGTCCCAGTATATAAGGTCACAGGAAGCTGCCTTATACTGAGTTAGATCTCTTGACTTTGGTGGACCTTCCAAATATTAAAATGAGGTTAGCCTTTCTACATGCTAGATTAAATGTCCTTCCATTGGCAGCTCAGATGGTCCAATATAAGAGTGTTTTTATGAAGGATAGAGCATGTGGTTACAACTCTGTCTCAATAGAAGTTTTAACTCATGTATTGCTTGAATGCCCTATCTACAATGATCTTAGGAATAATTCTATTTTTCCTTTACTGAAATCTCTTAAGGGAAGTTCTTCTGTGAAGATCTGTTTTCTGTTATCTGATGCTGTGAAATATGTATCCTTTAGAATATCCAAATTTCTTGTTAAGGACTTACGATTAGGTTCTATAAAGTGTAAGGGGGAAGGGTACAGAAAGTGATTCATCTATTGTAGACTAATTATTACAACTATTAAAACATGTAAATTAATTTATTTGACTTTTTCATTTTCCTTTTTCAGTATTTCTGTATAACAGCGGGTTGCTAAAATACAATAAACTGACTGACTAGTTAAATTAGTGGTTGCTCTAGGCCAGTTCTGGCGATGCTGATTGGCAGCAAGTCTTCAAGGTTTCAGGCAAGATTCTCGCTTAGCCCCAGCTGGAGGTCCCTTGTATTCCCTGCTGGTCTCCCCAACCAGGTACCCACCACCCCGATCCTGCTTAGCTTTAAAAATTGGATGGGAATGGGTATGTTCAGGGTGGTATTTTGTGTATGTGCCAGAGTGACACGGTAGAATCTTGAGGCAGTACAGTCAACATCTAAAGTATCGGTTAAAGCAGAGGTGGGCACCTGTGTGAAGCCAGGGGCCATACTAGTCCTGTAGGAGACCTTGGAGGGCTGCAACACATCTTGAACCCGCACCACAAAAAAAATTGCCCCCAACGACTCTCTAGGGGTTCTCAACCTGTGGGTCCCCAGATGTTTTTGGACTTCAGCCCCCAGAAGCCCCAGCCACTACGGTCAATGCTCAGGGCTTCTGTGAGCTGAAGTCCACGAACATCTGGGGACCCACAGGTTGAGAACCACTGCTCTAGGGGGTCATTTCACCATGCTTTTAGTTCCCCCAGGCCATTTTGAAGCCATGGTTGGTTGAATCTTTGGCTACAGAATCCGTGGATATGGAGGGATAACTGCAATCGGAAGTTACTTCCTGTTTTTATAAAGGCTTCTCCTAGGCCCATAATGGCTGGGATGGGGAGAAATGCAGCAAAAATGTCCCACATAGCCGCTAAGGGGCATTTGGGAGCAAAATAATAGGGAAAAAAAATAGCAAAGTAACACTTTTGTGGGTGGCAGGGTACTTTTTCCGAACACCCCCATATATTTTTTTAAAAAATCTCCTTTTTTTAAAAAAACTAAAAGCCCCTTCTTACTCTATTTTTCTTGTTGGAAGGATTTTTTCCACACAGGCAATATGATCAGAAAGCAATTATGCAGACTAAAGTGGTATGATACAGAGTTCATGTCTGCCATCTGGTTTCCCCCAAAGCACACTCACTTTGCTGTTGTTTGAAAATCAGCCAGAGAAGTTAAGCTTTAGGGGAAAAACTTGCTAGAAACATCACTTGATATGTGGCATTTTCTACTTTTAGTTTTTCAAATTGCATTTGGCTGAATACTGCAAGCCTCTCCAAAATCATTCATATCATGTGGACATTCGTTTATAAAACCTTCACATCTTCTTCTTATTTAACATAATGGTGCTTCATAGTTTTCTGCTGCAGATGAATATGCAGGTCTACGAATGGCATAACAAAGAGCTTGGTTCTTGCTGGGAGAAACAAAACAAAAAGGACTTACCCTCCAGTGAATGGATTCTCTCCTGGAATTACATGTGTGCTATCCTTCCCAACAAGAAACTTGATCCGATCATAGAATGAGTAAAGGTTCTGCTGGGTGACAGGAGGTTGCGTCTCTTGTATGATATCCAAGGGATCCGGAGAGCCCAAGCAGAGCGAGTTGGTGTGGCACAGTGGCTGAAGGCAGCAGTCTGGGTCCATACAGTCTACCAACCCATCTGAGGATCAGACAGCAAAGGGACAGTACAGGATGAGCGGGCATTACAAGGGTGTAGGCTACAGATGTAACTATTTCCTTATTGCATTCTTGTGTACAGAAACAATTTTTTTCAGAAGTTTTCTCCTTGCTGGACAAGTCTGCAAAAACTTCTGTGCATATTTCTGAAGATTTGCTTTCACATTTGGGGACTTTGTGCAAAAACACCATTTGCTTACAAAACATTGGTTTTTGTGTAAACTTTCCATATTTACAAGCAGAAAACACTGGCATAGATCTCACTTCAAATGCTGTGATCTGTAATTTTATGATGGTGGAATTATGTCACGGATATGATACGCAACCAGACTAATGAATTATAACAATGGACAATGGGACATGGTGGCCTCCAATGAGCAGTGGGATACATTGTGTGTTGCGACATGTTGCGTATCACGGCACACTGTGCATCAGGACGGGTTGTGCATTGAGACTAATGCCATGCTGTTCGCTTTGTTTGTGACCAGGTACACCCAGTGGTGTAGCCACGACTCCACTCCTTCCCTAAGAACAAGAATGTTTTGCAATGGCAAAATTCAGCTTTATGTGATTGTAAGTCAATTTACAATGATGTAAAATCCGACTCCCCAAACAGGATGCCAGACACTGTTTCTTGCATAAAGAAATTCTTTGCAAGAAATGTGAAAAATCTTGCAGTGGTTGAGTACATTTGATGTGTTGGGACATTCACTGTGTCCAAACACACTTTCTCATTACAGCTGAAAAAGAAAATGTGAATATTCTTTACAACACTAGGTATGCCAAACAGTATCAAACTCAAAGTACAATCATCCCTCAACAGTGGAGACAGCTCCTATACTTTTAATGGTTGTGTCCCCGTGAGAGGTTTGCTTAGACTTGCCATCAGTCAGAAATGACTTGAAGGCACCCAACAACAAGAACATGTCCAGAAGAGGGCAACCGAAATGGTGAAGGGTCTGGAAGCTATGCCCTATGAGGAGCACCTTAGGGAACTGGAGATGTTTAGTCTCCAGGAGAGAAGGTTAAGAGGGGGCATGATAGCCAAGTTTAAATATTTGAAGGGATGTCACGTTGAGGAGGGAGCAGGCTTGTTTTCCGCTGCTTCAGAGACTAGGACAAGGAGCAATGGATTCAAACTATAGGAAAAGAAATTCCACCTAAACCTTAAGAAAAACTTCCTGATGGTCAGAGCTGTTCCACAGTGGAATATGCTGTCTCAGAGTGTGATGGAGACTCCTTCTTTGGAGGTTTTTAAGCAGAGGCTGGATGGCCATTGGTTGGGAGTGCTTTGATGTGTGTTCCTGCACAGCAAGAGGTTGGACTGGATGGCCCCTGTGATCTCTTCCAACTCTATTATTCTATAATTCTAGGATGGAATTCTAGCAGGAGTTGTCTTTCACACAACCAGGTAACAAGAAACACTTGCTGAAATTCTCTCTTCTACACAAGGTAGAGGAACCATCTCCCTTTTCAGTGTGGCAATCATATTGGCTACGCAGGTGGACACCCAGGAAGAAGTAACTAACTACTGGCTCCAGCACAACATTACTCCTTCTTCCCCAACTATGCACGGGTAGCAGGAACATGCTTGGGTGCACCCATAGCTGATTAGTGGCCAAGGGGACTAAGGTGCACCCATGAGTTTTCCTGCAGGTATTGTAAATGCAGGACAAGGGGCATTGTGCAAAGAGGTACAGAATACCTTCTTTCACAGACTCTCTGCAAAATACTTTCATAGGAATAACTTGGGATAACACTTGAGTGTGAAACCAAGAAGATTCTAGCCCAAGAACAGTAAGAATCCTGCATCTCCTTTTGGCTCCTTTTTTGTTTCACTGCCTCAGATTAAGGCCATTTCCGCACTAGATTGTTATAGCGCTATTATTCCACTTTCAACATCCTATGGAATCCTGAGGTTTGCAGTTTAGCAAACCGGCCTCTCCCTAAACTGCAACATCCTATGGATTCCATAGGATGTTGAAAGTGGATTAATAGCGCTATAATAGTCTAGTGTGTTAAATGGCCTAAGTCTGCAAAGATGGAAATAAAACTGTAAGAGACAACAGGGAGTGTGTTTCATGGGAAAATCATGGGATGAGGCACAAACTCAGCTGAAGTAACCTTTAACTTAATATTTCTTTCTCCCCTTGAATAGCAAGACGTTTTATCCTCCTTTCGATATCCTGATCAGGTGTAAGTATGACAAAGGATCTTTGCCATTGACATGTTTAAAGCTCTTAAACTCTCTGAAAGTGGATCTGGGATTCAGCTTTCGAGCTCCTTTTGACTTTTAATGGGTGTTACAGGATTATGTTCCCTTCAGCTCAGGAAAATTTAGGATCTGCTTCAGCCACGCAGATTCAAAACACACACTCATGTGCCCAAACAGAAATCAACTCACAAGAACCAGGCAGGAACAAAGCTTCACACTTAGCAGTGCTTTCAAAATGGACAGGATTTTGCCAGTAAGATAACCTTTTTTAAAAAAAATGTATAATTATACATTTCGGGATTAGTCAATTTGTATGTTGAAACTGGCATGTCAGGAAAACAAAGTCCCACATTAAAAAAAACAAAACATTCAGTATCCAAAGTAGGTTAAATTACTTATTTCTGCTTGCGCTCCATGGGGTCCGTTTGGTGCAGGGGAAGAAATATAAACTTTCCAGAAATTTTGAAGCCATGGGGGGAGGGGAAGAGATTTTTCTCTCTCTTTTTCCCCCAGGAAAAATTGACATATTCACGAAAGTTGGAGCAGGGGATGTGATATCAGCACTTTCATTGGAAATCCCTTTGTTACTTTGAGAACATAAAATATATTACGCATCATCTGGTTGGTTATAAATCATCAAGTTGGTGTTATAGTCATCCCTCCACATTTGCTAGGGTTAGGGGACAGGACCCCCATGAAAGTGAAAAAAAAAACACGTGAAGAACTCTGGGCCCCCCAAACCGTATTTAACACAGAAAAAAAGTATGATCACCATATTCAACCCACCCTGGATTCCTTTGAGAGATCAGGGTTCCTTCACAAGGCAGAAGTGGGGGGCTAATGGGGCTGACTGCCACCTCCACTGCTGCCCCACACTATTTTTAAGAGGGACTTACTGGCCTGGTTTGTAGTTTCTCAGTCTCACGAGGCTTGCAGCCCCTATTAAAAATGGCACAGGAAGGCAGCAGAGGTGACAGCAAATAATCCGTGAATAATCAAATCCGCAAAAGTGAAACCTGTAAATGTGGAGGGCTGACTGTATTAAAAGTGCAACGCATTCAGAAAATGATTACAAACTGGATTTGCTTTTTAATACTTAAATTCTGTTACAAATGAAACTCTATGGTCCTGAACAGTATGGGACATCTAAACCACAAAGCACCTCTTTGTTTGTGCCAATTTATTCGCAACATGCAAAAATAAAAAAGATGAAAACTAAAGAAATATTAGTAAGCATGGAGTAATATCAGGAGGAGGGAGAGGTCCCAATGGCTTTTGAACCATTTCCTTCTTTATTTTCCTTAATTTCTTTACCAGCAAAAGATTCCCTGAGGATAAATATCATGTGGTTTAAATCATGCCTTGGGGTCTGTTGTAGGTGCTAAGGTGAAAGTGGCTTGAAGCATTCAGACAATTTAGGTTTTTTTTCTCAAAGTAAGGTAAATTAATAATTTCAGCTGTTTTTGAGAAACGGAAAAGCGAAGACTTGCTTTTTAAGAATCATGAACTCCAGTGATAACTGACTACTTTTTTTGGAAATCTTGGAAATAAAACAGTAACAAACTGTTTCTTGGAAAAATCATACTTAAAACTCCGGAGATTCATTTACAGCCACTTCTCACAATGCTATTTTCAACGTGAAGTGCAAATTAGGTACAGGAAAAGTTCCCACTATTCCAAATTAGTCTGAAGATTTTTTCAAATCTGTGTTCATTCCCCCCCCCTCTATATAAGAAAGAAGATTTTGTCTGGAAAACACCGAATCTGAGTTTTAAGATCTTTGGAACTAGGGCCTTATCATTAATCAATTAATCAATTAACTAATTAATATTCGATCTTTCTCCCAACATGGAATCCAAGGCATGCAGCTAAAGTGGAATAATACTTCTATAATTGTGTCTGTCTCTGAGTTATCCAACAAAGGCCATTTCCACACTAGCTTGTTATAGCACGATTATTCCACTTTCAACATCCTATGGAATCCTGGATGTTGACAGTGGAATCATAGTGCTATAACAGGCTAGTGCGGAAATGGCCAAAATTTTGGATCATCTGGAAGAAAGAAATTGCAGTCTAGACTCTTCCTCTAGAACAGTGGTTCTCAACCTGTGGGTCCCCAGATGTTTGTGGACTTCAGGTCCCAGAAGCCCCGGCCACTATGGTCAATGCTCAGGGCTCTGGGAGCTGAAGTCCACAAGCATCTGGGGACCCACAGGTTGAGAACCACTGCTCTAGAACAAACCAGAATGTGCCCCCAAAAATAGCCAGTCCCACCACCATTGCAGGCATGCTTGGTGAGAACACAAAAGAGAGCCTTCTTGGTTTCTGCTCCCAGGCTGTGGAACTCTCTTCCGTGGGAGACCCACTTAGCCCCTTCCCTGATCTCTTTCCACTGTTCGGCCAGTTTCTATGCAGGCATGCCTCTGATTTTTAATCACATGGCAGACTAGCGTTTGGAAGTAGTGGGCTTCATTTCTACTTCATATGTTCTCAGTGGTTTTAAATGTATTTTAAACTGCTTTTAACTATCTGCTTTTAATAGAACTGTTTGATTTTTAAAAAAACTTTTGGAATATAACATTTCAGCCAAATCTTTATTTTAAATTACTGTTAGCCGTTTTGGGTCACATGGGCGGAGAAAGGTGAGGTATAAATTGAATGAATGAATGAATGAATAAAACAAATTAAAATAAGAATACATAAAGCCCCCCCCCGGATGCGATTAGGAGAATTTTTGCACTTTTTTTTATTTCTGCATTTTGGTGAAAAATGTGCGAACAACATTTTTCTAAAGAGAACACTGTATTTTGCAAAAATGCACCATTTTGCATGCAAAAATAATGTGTCGAGATGGCTCACCTTCTCAGAGATTGAAAAATTTGTGACTGTCTTTATGTCTCTACCAAAGACATAAAGAATACTGACAAGAATTTGGAAATGTTACATTTTTGGGACTAAAACTACTTGAATCCTCTCGGTGGGTGCATTCTGAATGTCCTAGTCCAAACTTAGTAACTTTTCCAAGCTCTGATACTGACCAGGAGCCACTGAAGCCTTGAACAATGCTATTTCAAGGCCATAGCAGCAGTTTCCTTTCTGCGTCTGGTGTACAAACCCATCTCCTTCTCTTACTCTAAATATGTTCATTTCTGTTCCCATTCACAGAAGCAGAGATTACAGTCTAAATCCTTATATTTGACACATCTGGCGCGGGTGAATAGTATTGCCGCCTGGAGTCTGTTACAAACAGAAACAAAGACCACAGTATCTAGTTTCATGGGAGAGAAGAAAGTACCCTTTGTTTTACAGCTTGTATTTTTTTTCTCCAAATAGCATGGGGGGGGGGTTTCTTCTGGTAGCCCTTCTCTTTTTTCTCTAAATCTTTTTTTCATGGGAAGTCATTTAGGCCATTTACCACACCAGATGTACAAAACTATCCAAAGCATCCAACAATATATATATATTTAAAACTAAAAAACCCTGCTCCTTCTGGAACAGATCATCTCCGACCTGGTTGTAGCTTTCTCCTCATTGCGTGAAACAATCTTGTTTGGGTAAGAAGAGACATACAAAGTTTGTCTTGAAGGTGGTGTGTACGTGTGCGCGCGCGCGTGTGTGGTGGACAGTCGGGGGGAGGCACTATGGTTTATAGAATCAAATTATGTCTTCTTCCATCTGGCTTACAGTGAGATCTCTCCTAACCTCTAATCCAAGCCTTAACAGTCTACTGGAGTTCTCAATAACAAGAGAAGCTGCTGTTAATAGCCAATTATAAGAACCTGCTTGACATTACTCAATAGAACACATTAGAAGGGAGGGAAAAAAAGAAAAAAGAAGAGAGCATTTCTCCAGAGCACAGCTGGTTTAACCTTACAAGTCTGTGCTGGCCGATAACTTTTCCCAGATGGAGGAAATGCTTTGGTGAGGCAGGTCGGGCCAAAATGGCATCGGGGTGGGGGGAGAAAGTACTTTTGTTTGTGGTCCTAATCCAGATCAGGTCTTCTGAAGCCACTCTTTGCAAAAACTGTAAAAAGAGGTGCAAAGGCATCAAGACACTCCTAGGCCAAGAGACTTTTAGAAACTGTCTGGGACAGATTTTAACAGTGTGCTGTGCTGTTTTGCAATTTGTATACAGACTTTAAATTATTTTTAATGGTTTTAAATTTGTAGATTGCTGCGCTTTTAAATAACATTCCCATTCATATTTTTGTAGATGTTTAGTGGTCTGAGCATTGGATTACCACCCTGGAGACCAGGGTTTGATTCCATGCTCAGCGACGGAAAGCTACTGGGTGATCTTGAGCATATCATACACTCTCAGCCCCAGAAAAGCTTGCAATAGTTTCACTTTAGGGTTGCAGTGAGTTGGAAATGACTTGAAGGCACATAAGAACAGCAATATTTTTAATCTGCATTGTTTTTAAAATGTTGTAAGCCAGCTTGAGTCCCGTGGCTGAGGAAAAACTGGGATATTAATTAAAAAAACCCCAATCAATCAGTCAATCAGTCAATCAATCAATCAATCAATCAATCAATCAGGCTCTCTATCTCACATCCAGTTTGGTCATTCTTTCTGGAGGGCAAACTGCTCATTTAACTTTTCTTAGGCTCTTCTCAAGATGATGGATGTCGATGTGTTGGACAAGAACTCCCATCACCCACAGCTGTCGTGTCCAATAGCCAGCTTGGCTGGGGATGATGGAAGTCAAAGAGCAAAGGATGGTGCCATTTTGGAAGAGGCTGAGTTGATTAAGCCAGACTACTGGTCCATCTAGCCTAGTATTGTCTACCTCAGGGTCTCAAGCAAGAATCCTTATAGTACCTGCCACTTTTGTCTGCTTTGCCTGGAAATGCTAAACATGGAGGCTGTAAACTTCTGTACTTTATGATCATGGTATCTCCCCTGCCAGGTAAGTATGTGGATGTGAGGGCGATCTGGCTGCGACATCTGTCACCCCATTGATTGCCAGGGTTGATTCAACTGATCTGGCTGGCTAGGCAGGTGTCCCCTTCCTCCCTCACTGCTCCATGTGTGTCCCTCCTGAAGCTGCGTGCTCGGTGGAAGAGAACGACCATCCCAGATAGAAGGAGTGTACCGTTCTTCGGTAAACTTCTGTATGTAAAACAGAATCACAGAATGACAGAGCTGTAAAGGACTCCAGGGATCATTTAGTTCAGTGGCCTGTCAACATTGGCATCTACCACTAACGCAGCCTGGAGAGTTTTTTTACCATGTATTTATTATGTACCTAGCTGTGGGGCTTTTTGTCCTAAGAACATAGGGGCCTATGAAACTGCCTCACGTTGTTTCAGACTCCTGGTCCACATAGCCTAGCACTGTACACTTGGTGACTCTCCAGAATCTCAGAGGTCCATCCTTCTGAGATCTACTGGGATCTTTCAGCTGCAGATGTGGAGTAAAGGATGTGGGATCATCAAAACCTAACACGTTTCCCAGGTATGGTGACCTGTGATCTGTCTGTTGGCCAAAGATCAGGTTGGCTTAACAAAGAGCTTGGGAAAGTTACTGCATTGCTATTGTTTTGAGGAACATGAAAAACAATTTGACACTCACAGTTAAAACATAATGAAAAGCAGTTTTAAAACAGGAAAACTAAGAATACTACTGTCCCTCACTCCCTGAAAGCATTTTCCTTGCAAAATTCAGTTTTCAAAAGGCTATTGCCTGCTGATAAGAGGACAGTAAGCAAGGAGCCATTCTAGGGTCCCTACAAAGAGAATTCCAGAGCCATCACCAAGAAAGCCATATCTGATGTCTGCACCAGATGTGCCTTTGAAAATGGTGGGACAGAAAGAGAGAGACAGCCCTCTTCTGAGGATTTCATGAGTGGGACAAGCTCATGTGGGGAGATATGGTCTGTCAGACAGTCTGCATCTGAGTCATATGGGGCTTTATAGGTTACAACCAGCCCTTTGAATTGTATCCAGAAAGAGTGCTGTCTTGCACTACAACTCCCAGAATCCTCCAGCCAACAAGAACAAGACAGTGGAATGATTTGACTTTGAAGCAGCTTCAGTATACAATGGTTTCTTGGTCTTCAAGCTAAGGCAAACAAGCACAGACCTGCAATTAGCAAAATCCCTACCTCCGTCATTGTCTTTTCCGTCGCCGCATGCAGTTTCCATGGAAGTGTCGCATCCTGCTCCTCTCCAGCCCAGCTGACAGACACAGTGCCACCCGTTCATGTCCAATGTGCATCTGCCATTGCCGTTACACAAGCCAGGGCATCCCTCTGGAAGGGGCAAAAGGAAAGTGAAAGTTCTGTTGCATTTGAAAGCAGTTGAAGAAAGAAAGAAAGCTTTTGAAAATGAAAATTAAGGACACAGAAAGAGAGAGACAACTTGTTTGTTGTTTCTAGACAAACAGGTATTTGCAAAACTCTGGATTGATGCTTTGCACTTGGTAGCATGCCCCCTCCACCCCACAATGGCAATGTGTCTTTTTCTGTCCCAAAGTCATTCTTCACAACAATTCAGCCCAAGTCAAACCGGAATGATGAATGATTTGACATGCACCCATCATTGCAACAAACCCAGCCAGATTTTCTCTTTAAAAAAAAAAAAAAAAAACACATGTAGGCTAGCATCCTGTTAGGGAATTACGATGGTGTAAACTGGATTTGCACCATCGTAACTCATTTTTTTGGTCATTGAAGAAGCTGGGACTCTGTTCTGAACATGTGATGACCAAAATTCCCTGCAAATCCACCTTGTAAGGAGCACAGACCCCACCAGCACAGCAGTTACCATGTTGTTGGAAAACACTGGGATCACTGGGAACGCATCCAGCTATTTGGTCATTGCTTGCTATAAGGATGTTATATGCAGGGGCCTCCCAATCACCATGAAGGTCTCTGTGGATGCTTGTTGCAGAGTGTGCAGCTAGAGGAAAACAGCTGCATGCTTCCCCACTGATCCCCCTGTTTTCTGACAGCATGGAAATGGCTGTGTTGTCCGGGGTGTGTGCACCTCTTACAAAGTGGATTTGGGAGGGAGCAACATTGGGAGACATATCTACAGAGATGTAACCACATGTTACACATACGTCTCCTGATATAGGATCTCAACCCTATTCTTCATTTCAATATGGAACAATTCACAGATTATTGCAACAAACTATAAAATGAAAGAGCATGCTCTAAAACAATTATTCCTCATTTATTTTACTCTCAAAAGCACATGGAGAATATATTTTTATTAATAATGAACGTTTGAATTTATTTGGCTCCTTTACGTGTGTGTGTATGTGCTTTCAAGTTGCCTGTGTGATCGCTTCAGTCAATTGCTATTAACATATTGTATTTGCTGACATATAAGACTCACTTTTTCCCCTGAAAAATAGGTGCGTCTTATACGCCAGTGTGTCTTATACACCGGCAAATAGTATTTGCCAGTGTATAGATGGTGCATCTTACACTCTGGCAAATATGGTATATCATGAGTGGGAATTATATGGGTTCATATGTTAGCCAGAATACCCACTGGTGAGGAATGCTGGAACTTATAATTTAACAACATCTGGATGCTATATGACTCCCACCACTAATGTGTATTGTGCTTTACAGCACTTGTAACACCATGGGTCTCTGCTCCAAGAAGATTAAAAACTACTTTTAATTCTGGATAGAGAACAGCAGGGTTAAAAAGGGTAGTTAAGGATGAGGAAAAGCAATATTTAGATTGTTGTTACCTGGAAGGTATTAGTGTTTGCTGAGTATTAACAGAAAAGAGGAAACACTTTTCACATGTATAGCTCATCATGCAATAATTGCCTTTAAAAATGATTCAAAGAGAGAAAGTCCTGAATTCTCCCCTGGAAAAATAAGAGATTGGAAGTATCCATCTCCTGTTTACATCCCTACCAGAGACTATGGTGAAATTGTGATTTACTGTAACAAGCCAGGATCAGGAAGTATGGTTTAATCTTGGTTTGTTTAAAAAAAATGTAATTCAAGATAGCCATAATTTGTCCTTGCAGGACATAACAACAAATCAGTTAGTTTAAAGCTAGAAGTTGTTGCTTCTGCTCTTCTCTTCCATTCCACACTGAAGAAATGAGAGAGAAGAAAGGCTTAAATCGGCTTGTTTGTGTAGGTGAATGTCTGGTAAGAAATAATACCAAGGCTGAAGTTGTGATTGACTTCCTAAGCATATTCCTTGTTCAACATTACTGGAAGAAATAATGAGCAAAGTTCTGTTTGGAAGATTGGGAGCAAACAAAGCCAGTTGCTCCATATACACAGTGGCATTTCCCTCTGTCTAACAAGGCTGTTTATTCAGATTAGCAAGTGATTGCCTAGCAGTTTTTCAAGAATGGTAGCTGAAATAATCTGCTGCTAATGATCTGGACAATTAAAGCTCCTTAATTAGTCCTAGTCATAACCCTCACTCAGAAGGCTTATTCTACTAAGTTGTATTTCCAATTGAGATTTGATTGAGAGATTAGGGCTGGAGGCTGAAAGAACAGAGGGTGTGTGATGGAGGGCAGGGAATTCTACATTACATTCTTTCCTTGCTTGTCCTTCCCTCAGTGAAAAAAAGGAAACAAAAGCATTACTCGGTCAAATTTTGATAGGAAAGGAAAAGATTCCTGATGAGCACGAATGGGGAAAACGTCAATTTAAGCTGAAGAAAGATCTTAATTTCAAAGACATTGAGAACTGGATGACCACAAATCTAGAAAGCTTCCCCTCTGCAGAGCATAAAACATATGTATAGTTTAAGACTGGGGTGGGCAAAATTTGGTGGAAGGGCCCCAGAATTGCCATTGTCATCTGCTCCCAACTTCCAACTACTCTCCAATTTGGATGTCAAAAATGGTCAATTGTACCCTTTAGCACCCATAATAGTGCATTTCACCCACTTTCCTCACTTGGCCTGTTTTAGTTCTCTTTGTCTTGGGGGAAAAAAAGGACCTCCATGGACCCAAAAAGTCCTGCTCCCCAAATGGGGCAAAATACTCTATCAAGCCCCTTAAAAGATGTGATTTAATGCTGCCTACTGCCTAGTTTTTCGAATCCGGGTCTTCCAAATTGGAAAACATGGCAGATGTTGCCTCCGGATCTCTAGAAGCTTCCCACCTGATCTCAGATCAGTCTCCAAACCCTTTTACATGGACTTCTACTGTCAGAGGTACCACTGTTTCCCCTGGCTACTCCTTGGTCTAGTGTATGTAAAAAGTTCCACCTCTGTGGTTCATTTTGATAACTTGTTAGTGAAATTATGGTGTTGCTTGCATCATATGAGAGAAAGAGAAATCATGTTGGCTGATGCTTAGTTTATAGCTATTTGGACCTATACAGAAACCATGGATGCCAGGATTTCTAGGCTGTTAAACACACACATTTAAGAGTTTGGTGTTATTCTTTAATTTCAAAGACATTGCATTGTTCCTTTGATTCTTACTGTTTTGGAGCTTATCTCCTGTCTCTTCTTGACTGAGCGAAATGAAACATGTCATGGCCATTTGGCTTAGTCTCCGTGAATATTAAATTTTAAGACCTTCCACCTGGCAAAATGGATTCTTTGGCAGATGCCGCCACAGCTGGGCACCATATGGAAGGGCACTAAAATGGCCTCAAAACTTAAAACTGAGACATCTATGACCAATAACCTGTAAAGCAGGGGTGGACATAGTGCAGCCCATGGGCTCCATGTAGCCCCAGAAGCCTACATTTCTAGACCTTAAAGCTCCCAACTAGTCCTCCAAAGTCCCCCAATTTATTTCAGATTCGTGCCCCCAACTCAAACAGAAAGGCCTCCCATATTAAATAGCCACATCCCAGAAGCACCCCAAAACCAAGTACCATCTCCAGATCCCTCTGCTTTTTCTGCAGTCTCTCTCAAAATAGCAACAGGAAGTGATGCAGTGTCACTTCCTGACACCATTTTGAGAGGGACTGCAGAGGAGCATAGAGATATTTGGCTTTGTTGTCTGGACTGCAGCCTATAGGGGGCTGGGTGTGGTGGTGGTAACTCGCCACTGACTCCTACATAGCTTCCCACTCTTGCAATAAAGCTATAAAGAGGTAGCAGCATAAACCATGAAGGTGCTTGAAAGTTCCACTCCAGGGTGTTCTATAGCTGCATTTGTCATTGAAGCTTGTTCTTTGTTTATATATATATTTATATATGAAAGTGGGCTGCCTTTTCAGCTCTCAAAGAAAGATCTGGTCCTTAAGCGTGTTTTCTGTATTATTTTTATAAATGTTTTTAAGACCACACTTGGTTCCCTAGCTGGTCCAACATCTCAGTTTGAAAACCACCTGGGTGGGCAGAATGATGCACCTGAAACATGGGACAATGGCTAATGTCCTGGGAAGTCCACATTTTTTGCTCCCAGCAGACTGACTCACTGGGTTGTCAAAGCAGAAAGGATGTGGTGAACTTAACTACATTCACCTGAATGTGATGAAAACCAAAGACAAACCCGAGTTATAGCTAAACAAAATCACAGATGTGCATGCTTTCTAGTGTTGGAAAAATAATTGAGTGATCATCACATGCTATCTTGCTCCTAAGCTCCATATCCTCAAGTCTTCCGGGTGAGGCCAGAATGTGTAAACTGAATTGACCGGATTCTTTTTCAACCCAACTGTGCAGTGAAGTACTTGCACAAGGGCCGTGCCATCTACTTAACTCATCTTTCAGCATGCAGTGAGGTTCCTATCTAGTTTCAGCTCATTCCTTTCGTTTGCTGACAAGCGGAACAGAGTGAGTGATGAAGCCCTTATAGAGATTATGTATACCAAGTGCTCTACACAGTGTGCCTACAATCACCCAATCTTTCCCCTGTGCGATCAGTTTGAGCAAAGATTTTACTGAAACACTCTTTGATGGGGCAGAATGCAGGTAAGCAACTGCGCCTGGCCCAGGTCCACTTTTATGCTACAGGACCCTCTGGATGCCGCATGGACTACAGAAAAATAGTGCAGAAAAGCCCCAAAGTGGCCAGAAATCTCAGGATGGGTATTGTTTGATATTAAACAGGACAGGGAGGCTTTGCAACCATTTAAAAGGTAATTTGTCACACCAGGAGGCTTCCAGGAGTAGCAATTCATCATTTTTCAACCAGGAAAAGATTGCATGGAGATTCTGGAGGTGCCGATGGACACAAAATCATCCTTGGTGGCTGCATGTGGCTCTGGGGCACACTTAGTCCATCCTTGGAGTAGAGCGAGGATGGGCAAAGTGTGGCCGTGGGCTGTATGTGGCCCCAAGAGCCATTTTTTTGCCCCCTGGGGGCACCCAGAGGTAAAAACAAATTGATGAAATTTTTTGTTCAAAATTGTTCAATTTTAAAAATGATCTCTAAGAGGTGTGGAGGGCATTTCTACCACATTTGGCATGCTGCTTGACCCCCAGGGTCAAAAACAAAATCAAAATTCCCCTCAAAATGACCTCTAGGGATCCAGTATGGTCCCAAAACATACCTCCATGTCCCCTCAAGGGCTTTGGGGGCATAAGATTGATTTTTGGGGGGGGGGTGGAAGCAGGTGTGGTCGGTATGGACTTCCAAGGTCTTCTGGAGGGTAATGTGACTCTTTAGTCTTTCACAGTTGTCCCCCCTGCCAATGTAAAGGGTAATAGAAACCACCTCGACTCTGTCGGCATTCAGAATGTCTGGGGCAAAGAGGCTTCCCCCAAAGAATTCTGGGGACTGTAGATGTCGGTAGTGTGGCTGAGTGGTCCAAGACGGTGCATCAAACCCCCAGTCTATTTCGGGACATGACTTTGAATCCCACTTCTGCCAGGATGTTTGTTCCTGTGTGCCTTCAAGTTGTTTCTGACTTATGGTAACCCTATGGCAAACCTATCACAGAGAGTTCTAGGGTTGAGAGTGTGTGATGTGTCCAAAGTCGCCCAGTGGGTTTCCATTGCTGAGCAGGGAACTGAACCAATACTCAAACCACACTGGCTCTCAGACTCTGGGAAGCCAGGGTTCAAATCCCCACTCAGTCGTGGAAACCCACTGCGTGATTTTGGGCAAGTCTCAGCCTCAGCGAAGGCCAATGGCAAGCCCCCTCCAAACAAACCTTGCCAAGACAAAGACAACCCCACAATAGGGTCTCCTGAAGGCCAGTCTAAATTGGAAACAACTTGAACACATATCCCCACCATCCCAACCACCCCCAAGAGGGTGCTGACAATGTTTTGGAAACCATAATCCCTCCTGCATCAGTTCCCACAGTTCTTCTGGGGACTGAATGGCTTTTCTACCCATTAAAATCCCTGGTATAGATACGGCCTTAAAGATGTTGACTGTTTTTTGGCTTGGATTAAAGCAGAACGAAACCCATGCATCTTTCCAAGTCAGGTCAGAATGGCTGACTAGGAGATTTCCAACAAGAAAGATGTTAATAATTAAGGGAGCCTAAATGAAACGAGCTACGTTCATTTCAAACCAAGCATTCTGCCCACATAACCAAATAAGAATTATGCAAGTTGGAAGTTACAGTGAGTGCTGATCTCTCCACAGTGCATCATAAATGCAAAGGTTTAATGCGAGTCCGTTCACTTGAACCTGAAGAAAACTTTATGGAGTACAATCTACCCTTTTCAGCTCTTGGCTGTTAATGGTCATCTAAAGAAGATAGAGCAGGCATTTTTATAGAAGATAACTTAGAGGGAGCAGGGATAAAAAGAAAAGCAAGGAGCTCTGCAAAGTGGAAATGCTTGGCACCTCACATCTCAAGGAGATGATTTTCTAATCTTTCTTTCCCATTCCTTTTAGGTACATCTCTGTTTTCCTTTGATTTACTCCACCCCTTCCCCCGCCTCACGTATGGAGATGAAAGACAGAAACCGGGAGTGATCTTGAAGGGTACCGTACCAACATGTACTGCGTTATTAGCAGGAGGTTCTGATTGTACCGCCTTGCAATGACCTACCTATTCTCTGTAAGAATTGCCACCAATCTAGCTCCAGAAATGGGAGACAAAGGCAGCCTGCCATTCTTTGATCTCACAAAGACGACTTAAAAAAAATAACATAAAGCAGTCTGGGGGCATTTCATTCACCCTGGGCAATTAAGAGAAAAACAACCTAGCTGCCACTGAAGAGATGGGCCTTCTGAAGGCACAGAGATTTGGCTACAAGCAAGGATCTTTTGTTCCAGGTTTCCTGTTCTTAAAGGGCTAATAATTGGCTTGCAAAAGTGGCTTTGCTAGTTCTTTAAGATTAACAGAGGGTTTTTCGGGTTTTTTTTAGTTACCCTTGCTGCTTCTTTGTCTGCTGTCTCATTTTATCCTCTTCCTTACAGATGTCCAACAGTCAAAAATTTGATTCGGAGGGTTGGAGCCACTAAGATGAGTGTTCATCATCACAGAGTGGAAAATATCTCCCATTACCAGCCTGCATGACTTTTAAGAGAGGGTTTTCTCTTCCTTCCGGCACCATCACAGGTGCACTTGGCGAAACACGGGAGAGAGCCTTCTTGGTAGCTGCTCCCAACTTGTGGGACTCCCTTACATGGGACGTTTTGCTGGCCCCTTCTTTGCTCTCTTTCTGCCAGCAAGCAAAGATCTTAGTAGGCCTTGGGCTCTTAAATTACTGTGGTAGAAGAGTCGTTTAATGGAATGTGTTGTGCTTTTATCCTTTCTACAGTGTTTTACAACGTTTTAATATATTTTAAACTGTTTTGATTTAGTGTTTTCAACAGAATTGTTTACTTAAAGATTTTTCAACTTTTGTAGGCAAACCTCAGTCAGCACAGATTCTGACAGCAACCACCTAGCACCCCCTTTTCCTCCTCATCCTCTGTCTAGCTAGAAGATTTTTAGAAGCATCAGCATTGGGAGAATAGTGAATTAGGGATGGAGAAACACAGTCATTTGGTATTGGATTGCAGCAGTGTTTGTAAAGCTGACAATGCAATACGCTCTGGCTGAACTGACAGTAGCCATGTGTGTCTACCTGCAATGAGCCCTCTTCTCTATTCCAACTGCCCCTGCTCTGACCTCAGAGGGAGAAAAGAATAGGCTGTACCTGCCAAACTCAAGTCTCTTCCTCCATTGCCATTCCTTTTTTCTCACGTTTCATGTCTTATTTAGATTATAAGCCAGAGGGCATGGAACTGTCCAATTAACAATTTGCATGGTGCTCCGAGAGCCTTTCTGGTTGAAGGATGAGATGTAAATAAATAAATAAATATCCACAGCATAAAGGTGGGATGTTAACCAGAGTTTTCCTAGATGGACACTCAGGTCAGGATCTCATGTCACGAAATTATGGGTATCATGTAGCTATGTCTCTGTTGCTACCTCTCTTAATGCCAGCCCTCAAAACTCCCCTTGTAAGCAGTGTAGCTCCACCCCCAACACAACCATTTCCATGTTGCTGGAGAGAAATGGGAGATGAGTGGGGATGCATCCAGGTATTTTCATGTAGTTAGACATGTTGTGAAAGGCAGAAACCTCAGGGGTCCTTAAAAGCTCTCTTCAGATGATGTCCTTGCAGCATATCCAGCTACAGAATTCTGGCCTATGAAATGACCATAAAAGTCAGTTGCGATGGTGTAAGTCCAACCCACAGTATCACAATTCACTAACAGGATGCCAGCCCAGGTTTTTAAGAGAGATGGGGAGATGGCTTGTGATAGGAATTTTGACTTTTTGTGATGCATAAAAGTGGTGGACATCACAAGCCAGAAAGAAAGCCTGCTGGAAGGGAATGGGGAATGGTGGCATACATTCTCTTCCCCTTCCCAATGTGTCACATGATCAATTACAGAACAGCATCTGTTTGGTCAATCAAGAGTTTCCTAATACAGTGCACCCCATTTAACCCAAGTGTGGCTTTCCAGATGTTGCTGCATCACAACTTCCAGCAGCCCTAGCCAGCATAGCCCACAGTGAACGATGCTCAGATGTTCAGCCCAACAACAAGTGAAGGCCACACTATTCACGCACTTCAGATCCAATCAAGAAAGGGATCTAGGAGTCTTAGTGGACCACAAACTGAACATGAATCAGCAGTCTGATGCAGCAGTCAAGAAAGCCGGTGCGATTCTTGGTTGCATCAATAGGAGTATGGTGTCTAGATTGAAGAAGGTAATAGTACTACTCTCTTCTGCTTTGGTCAGACCTCATCTGGAATCCTGTGTCCAGTTCCAGGCACTTCATTTCAAGAAAGATATTGGCCATTTCTGCACGGGGTGAGGGAATCGCCCCGTGCTGGTACTTACCGGACTTCTTGGTTCCATGCTTGGGTCCAGGCTGGTCCGGATTAGTGTGTGGCTGCCGCTCCGCACTGCTCCGGGGATGAAAATGGCGGCTTCCAGTTGGTCGAGGCTCCCCACCAACTGCTGAAGCTTGCCAGCCTAAAGCACTGGTGCGAGCCTGCAAATCTGCACCGGAGCAAGGGCACGGAGTGGTGCGCTCCATGCTTTTGTAAGACCTGTTTCAAGCGGTCTTTCAAAAGCACACTGGACGACCTGTTCGGGTCACTCCGGAGTGGGCTGAGGTGCGGAACTACAATAAGTAGGTCCAACCCAGTCCGCTCCCAGGTGCAGAGCGTCCTCCCTGGAGGACACTCTGCACCGTTTCTTTAAGCCCATGCGGAAATGGCCATTGACAAGCTGGAACGTGTCCAGAGGAGGGCTACCAAAATGGTGGAAAGTTTGGAAGCCATGTCCTACGAGGAGCTTCTTAGGGAGCTGGGTATGTTTAGTCTGCAGCAGAGAAGGTTAAGAAGGGACATGATAGCCACATTTAAATCAGTGAAAGGATGTTATATTGAAGAGGGAACAGGCTTATTTTCCACTGCTCCAGAAACTAGGACAGGGAGCAATGGATTCGAACTACAGGAAAAGAGATTCCACCTGAACCTCAGGAAGGACTTCCTGACAATCAGAGCTGTCCGGCAGTGGAATATGCTGCCTCGGAGTGTAGTGGTCTCCTTCTTTGGAGGTTTTTAAACAGAGGCTGGATGGCCATCTGTTGGGTATGCTTTGATGTGGGTCTATGATTCAAGACACCAATAAATAGCAGAGTACTGACTATGTTAGAAGTAAGCTCCAGTGAATTCAACATGGGATTGGGATACTGACGATCTCAGCCTGAAGGCTGCAGCCTTGCCATTCATTAAAAGCAATGAGGAGCCTGGTTCTGCTTTGCACTTGTTCTCCTTCCCTTTCTACTGACGTATGGTTAAAACAAGACATTGGCTTGGCGTCCAATTCTTTTCAATGGGGAAAGAGTGCTTTCACCATCCTCCTTCTCTTGCCCAAAGGTCTTGCAACTACATGTAGAGTAAGTGCCTCCAACTCAATCAAATTTCTTGTCAGGTTGTCAAGAAAACATTAGAGTCTGTGGTCTCTGTATATAATGTACATAATTAGCTACACGTTTCAAAATGGCAGGCAAGTTTCCAATTTCCAACCCCCTCCCACCCCCAAACAAAAAAATCCCTCCAACCTACTCTATTTTCCCATTATAACTCTAAATTCATAAATGAAATTAATAAAGTGCAGCTTCAGCTGAGGTGGCTGCTAAAAGAGGAAGACTATTCTGGAGCAAGATTAATGGCTTTCTTTTTGGTGAGGCGCTGTAGAAAAGTGTGTGGTTTTAAAGACTGAAAACAAAACCTTGCTTGAAAGCACTGAGGTCTGAATACCACAGAACGTTGACAGATTTATCTGAAATATGTCTTTCCTTGTTGGTTTGCAAGAACAGAGCCAAGCTTGGTCATATGCCAGGGTTTTCAAATCATGGGATCGGGGTGAGTTCTCTTTCTGTATGTAAAAGAGATAGGCATGAGCAATCATAAAAAAAAAAGCCCCCCCACCTTGTAGGGGAATTCAGAAGATAAAGTACAGCCAAAAGAGTTAGGAGGCTGAAATAGCCACTCTGGAAATACACAGTGTTGTGGTGCTTCTTAATGTACCAAAAATAAGAATAAAAAGGAGTGAGATAATAAATGTTGGAAAGAGGGGTGGGCAATTGTGGGAGGCTAGGGAACTGCATTAGGCCTCTAGAAGACCTTAGGGGTGCTGCACCCCTCTACTATACCCCCTCACTGCAAAAAAATTGCACCCAAATGTCCTCCAAAGTCCTCTAGGGGTCATTTTTGCCATGTTTTTAGGCCATGTTTTTGGTCCTGAAGACAGTTTTTTCCAACCAAATAGTGACCAGAAATCACTATTGCTTTATGTTTGGTTTTAGAAAGGACTTTTTTGGGCCTGAAATGGCCCAGAGGGGTCCAAAACAGGCATTTAGGAGCATAAAATTTGTTTGAAAAAACAACAACAACACAAAACCCTGACCCCTAGGAGGCCCTGGAGACCATAAAAACATAGCTGGGGGGAGGTGTGTGGCTTATGGGTCACACAAACTTCCTCCTTCTCTCATGCTAGAATCCAATAAGGTCATCCGATAAAGTTCAATGGTGGGAGAGTCAGAACATATGAAAGGAAGCAGTTCTTTACCCAGTACATAGCCAATCTATGGAATTAGCCGTGGCAAAAGGTTAGGAAAATCCACCAACTGAAATAGCGATTATCAGTCACTATTAGTCATGCTGATGATTGTGCTCACGTCCTACTTGTGGGCTCTCCATAAGCATCTGGGGCCCTTTCATACTACACAGTTATAGTGCTGTGGTTCCACTTTAACTGCCATGGCAATGTGCTATGGCAATGGTTCCCAACCTTTGGTCCTCTAGCATTTTGGACTTCAGATCCCAGAATTCCTGTTAGCCAAGCTAGCTGAGGCTTCTGGGAGTTGAAGTCCCAAATACCTGGAGGATCAAAGGTTGGGAACCACTGTCTGTGGAATCATGGGATTTCCAATTTATGGAAGGGTATTGAATGTTTTCAGTGAGACAGCTACTCTAGCGTCTCACCAAACTACAAAACCCAGGATTCCACAGGATGCAGCCATGGCAGTTAAAAGGGAATCATAATGATGTTAAATGTGTAGTGTGAAAAGGTCTCTGGTTGGACATTTGATGCTCCATTAGATTAAACCTCCAGGATAATTCAGGAAAACTCAAAGTGAAACAACATGAGTTCAAATTATAGCATGGCCTCAAAGAAGATTCTGATTTGTCACTGGCAGAGCAGACTGGCTACATGACCCGAGGCATGCCACCAAAAAGATGGTTACCAAAAGAGAAATTAGCCACAGAAACTTTGCATGGGACATCTGTGATCTACATCAGAAGAGAGACTACTAGCATCAGAAAAGCAAGGATTTCATTCAGTCTGCGATCTTAAGTGAACTCCTCTGATTTGCACTTCCTAGACTGCACAGATAATTTTGTTAGTTTTCTGATTTAGCTGGATTGGGAGGTATAGTTCTCAACTGAAACAAACCAAAACAAAGATGTGGACTTTTAAGTCCAAATACACACAAAAGATGCATTCAGATAAAATACATACAAAATTGTTTAACTTGTGAGAAATGTGTTAAAATAATGCAAATTTTCATTTTTTTTTTTAAAAAATTGAAGATTGATGAAGAGATAGGATAGAATTATGAACAGATACATGCAAAATTGTTATGGACAGGGTATAAAATGATCAGTCCATCCACTGTTTTATTTTATTCCCAACTACTGCAGGAGTCTTCTTGGTTCAGCTTTCCTGCCAGCCATGGGCCATTTCCACACTAGACTGTTACAGCGCTATTATTCCACTGCAAACCCTAGGATTCCATAGGATGTTGCAAGTGGAATAATAGCGTTATAACAGTCTAGTGTGGAAATGGCCATGCTCTCCTAAAAAATGCTAAAAAGCCTCCACAATTTAGAGAAGGGGTAGGAAAACTGAGCCCCATTGGCTGCATGTAAACCCCCAGGAATTTCTGAGCCCCTCACAACCCTGCCATACTCCATCAAGCCCTCCAGACCTCCAAACTTCCCCCTCTTAAAACTGGAGTTGGAGAAAGTCCCCTCTAACAGCAGCTTTCCACACCTAGAGGCCTCCAGGAAAGGCACAAAGCTTGAACTTTCCCCCATCCAACCTCTGAAATTAGGCAGCAAGCAGAAACCTAAAGTCAGTTCCATTGTTGGTTTTGGCTACATGGTGGCTGATTGTGTTCTTGCTAAAATATATATTGGGACTTAAAGGGATTAGGTTTACAATATTCAGGTATAGTTGGCTACACAGAAACCAGAAAGAGATACATATAAACTAAGTTTTATTAATTTATTGATCAGTAATGATAAAATGCTATGACTTGATGTTGCCCAAATTGTAGTACCAGGGCGCCCAGCAATACTATCTCCGTATCTTTTAGAGTCTTCTCAAACATTGAAAATCATGGCCAGAATTCTTTATTGCACTCTAGGTTGGGTAACTTTATGCATACTTAGCTATGTAGCAGAGGCATTAAGGAATACTGTTAGTTAATTATGAAAATGCATAGCAGGACACCAGCAAGAGTGTCTTGATACCCATCAGGCTCTACCACTGTGCATCAGCACTCCTCAGCCAGCATCCTCTTGTGCACTGGGTCCCATTCTGCATTGGCCCCAATGTGTAACAGTCACTTTGTCAGCTCCCTGATGTACTCACATAACAGCACATTGTAAAACTGCTAAATTCTATTGCCTGCAGATATGTTCACTGATGGAGAATTCAGCCCACTAGCGAAGAAGAAAGTTCCCAAGTGAATTCCAGCCACTATCTATCCGCTACATCTGGAGATTTAGCTTGCTACATCAGCATCCAAAAACAATGGCTGTAGCCAAGAATCTTTACTTTACTCTGAAGCAAGGAGGCTTCATATGGTCAAATATACTCACCTGGTCTTCATCTCTCAGGTCATCACTTGCTTTAAAAACACACATTGCTCAGATGATGGTTAATTCCGTCCCCCCTCCCCACAATCCTGAATAACCTGGCCAGGTTGGAACAAATGATGGATCAGAGAAGACAGAGGAAATACGGACATGAAATTGGTGTGAGGTGAGAGCATTTACAAAAAGATGACATCATGAATACATTTTCTCAGCCTAAATTCCTGAAAAGCTCGCCTGGTCAGACTTTTAGGTGAGAGCATTGTGCACACGGAGGAAGGATGTGATCTAAGTTGATATCTGTGTGCTCTTTGGGGATGTGTTGTGGAGCGTGTGTGATTTTCGGCTGGGTTTGTAACACAAAGACAAACGGTGGGAGAGAAAAGAGGAAGGAAGACCACCATACCTTTCACTACCTTATCCAGATAGTGAGCTTGGGAGATAAAAGACAGGACATGTAAAGTAGGATTGAATCAAGTGCAGTACAGCTTAGTACAAGACAGTGCAGATGCAAGAGAGGCAAAGGACAGGGAGCAGCACGGATCAAAAGGGGAAGGGCAGGGGTGGCAGACGACAACAGCAGCAGGAGGAGGAGCAGAAACAACAACAACGACAATAACAACAACAACACAAGCCTTTATTACAGAGGAGTGAGAAAAGGGGAGCAGCAACACTTTCAGCCACAGAATTAAGAAAAGTAAACTTTCTGAAAAAACACACAAAAAAAGTGAGCATAAAGGGTCACAGATTTGGAGGTCCTTTTCACAGCTCTGTACAGCCATCAGCAATGTATTTCCTCTCTTTTCTTTCCCCCATCTATCATTCACTGATAGAGTACTAACTATGTATATGGCACTTCACAAGCTAGCACAGGGAAATGAATGGAGATCCTTGAGTCAAGAAGCTGTTAACCCAAAGTACTTCTTCTCTGCTCCCTGCTCCCATCACTACTAGTTTACCCACTGCCTTCATTGCATGTAGTATACCATCAGCAAAAAGGTCGGGGTTATGATCTGAATTCCTACCTGCCTACTGTCATGGCCAAGTCTGCGATGCTGGGTAGGTGCTGAAATGAGTCTGAAATCTGATTACGTCCTTACTCAGGATAGAAAGAATATCTGTTGTTATTTGTTTCCCAGAGGAGAAAGAGATGTCTTCATTAGGGACGGAAAAATATTAGAAAAATGATCAAGAAACCCTGATAAGAAGTATTTTGGACTGATGAGAAACTTTGTAGTTCAGGACTTACTCCGAACAAAATTCACATGTAGTTGTTTTGTGCAGAAAACAGTATTTTCTGCATAGGAAAAAACTTTTTCTATGCAGAAAATCATATTTGTATAGAAATGGTATTTTCTGTGCCAAAAAAAAAGTTGTTTTCAGTGCAAATCAACAAAGTGTGAATGTCTCCAACTGAACCTTTTTTTTTTTTGCACAGGAAACAAGCTTTTTTGGCAAAGGAAATAGTATTTATATGCAAAGATATTATTTTCTCCAAAGAAAAAGCCATTTCTTGTTCTGAAAATGCTGTTTTCCAAAACTACCACATGTAAATTTTGCTCAGAATAAGTCTTGAATTGCAAATATGGTTTAAAACCGCATGGTTTTCAAGGACTTTTTTGCACCTGGAGGAAAATTGCTAAAATTACTCATCGCTTCCTTCACGAAGAAAAATAATGACATATTACATCCCTAGTCCTGTTAGGAAGAACAGAGGTAGCAGCAAGGCTGTTTTGAGATTATTTGCATTCTGCTAAGTATTTATCTGTGCAGAAATACATGTGTTTTTTCTGTGCAAAGCACACATTTTTGTGCTGGAAACATGCTTTCTGCAGAGGGAAAATGATGTTTTGTGCAGAAAAACCACTGGTACTTCTGTGTAGTCCAATACCTGCCAATAGTGGCTGGAAATTGCATCAAAAGCTTTGTATGGACGTAATAGCATAAAAAATCTTCATTCTTATCTGCAAGGATGAATCAGAAACCCTGCTCAGGTCTTGCAGACTCAGAACTGTGGCTTCCTTGATTAAATCTGTCCATCTGTAATGGAGTCCTCCTCTTTTCCTATTGCCTTCAGCCTTATCAAGTGTGACAGTAGGGTCATCAGGATCCCCCATGGATACCAAAATTTGTGGATGCTCAAATCCCATTATGTACAATGGGCTGTAGTAAAATGGCATGCCTTAGATAAAATGGAAAAATCAAAGTTCGCTTTTTGGGTTTTTTAAAAGAAATATTTTCAAGCATGGTTGTTTTGAATCCATTGACACAGAATCTGTGGATACAGAGGGCCAACTGTATTGTCTTTTCTAATGAGTCGTGTCTTCTTGTGATATATCCAAAGTGTAACAGTCTCAAATACCTACCGACAGTGACTGGTAATTGTGCCGAAAGCTTTGTGCTTTCATGCAGAGGACAGAATAGCAGAGAAATTCTTCATTCTGATCTGCAAGGATGAAGAACACAAAAATGTACATCCCTAGCCCTTTTCTTTTACTGGTCAGACAGGACTTGTGGTGGTTTGTTGTTGTAGTTTATTACTGTCAAGTTGGCTTTGACTTATAGCAACCTTATGAATGAGAGATCTCCTGCTCAGACTTTGTAGACTCAGGGCTGTGGCATCTTTGATTGAGTTTATTCACCTGGTCTTCCTCTTTTCCTACTGCCTTCAACCATACCAGTATTATTGTCTTTTCTACCGAGTCATGTCTTCTCGTGATACGTCCAAAGTACAAGAGTCATACTTCTCACGATACGTCCAAAGTATGACAGTTTAGTCATTTTGGTCTCTAGGGAGGGATCAGGCTCTTGGACCCATTTATTTGACTTCTTGGCAGCCTACAGTATTTGTAGAACTGCCTATGGTGGTAGGCATGTGTTAAAACTGACCTATGTCTGTATCAATCTGTAACTGAAATTGGATGAAAGCAGTACAGAATCAATATTTTTCCTCTATCCCAATTACATAATACATTTAAGGGGTATCGTGCTCTCTTAGATCCTTTTCTGCTTTGCTTCATAAGCAAGCACGCATAGTCCCATCTAGAAAGGGTCCATGCTACTGGAAGAGTTCTAAACCTGATCAACATCTATTTTAAATTTTTTTACTTTGCTTCTGTATGCAAGCTCTCAGAAAACTTGGACTTCTTTCTTTTAAATCCCTCATAGGGTGATGGGGAAACATTTTAAAATAAAAATGGAAAAATTTGATCCTGATCGGGATCAATGACCAAAGTGATCCCAAGCAAGGATGCCACCTCATAACCTGGACATACTCTACATCTCCACTAAGCCAAGAGACCAAAGCAGAGACAGTTTCTTCTGACCAGTCCTTTCCTAGCTGGAGTTGTGTCATCCAAGGCTCAGTTGTAAGGTGTTATCTCTAGACCACGTCCTGACCACTTCATTTCACGGCGTAGATAGTTCACAGAGTGGAAAGCCACATGGTAACGCATTTTTGTGGAGAGACGCCAAACTTAAAATTTAACCTTTAGGTGGTTGTTGTTGTTGGAGTTGACTATTAGATTGACGTACAGCAGAGCAAAACATCTCTTGTAGATCATAGAGGGTCTTTTTTTTTTTTGATATGGAGGAAAGCTTTTTCAACTGTATGGTGAACCAATGCCCCTGTATAACTGCCTCCAACTGACTGCTTTGACATGATGAATTAACCTCACAAAAGGAGGAGGCCAACTGCTCATGATATGAAGGCATTCAGCAGAAGAATAGAGAGCTTAAGTGGGTTGGCTTAAGGTCACAGAGAGAGAGAGAGAGAGAGAGAGAGCGCAAAGGAAACTGAAAAAGCCACCAAGAGAGAGAAAAGGAGAGAGAGAGAGAGAGGGAGGGAGAGGGAGAGGGAGAGAGGGAGAGGGAGGGAGAGAGAGAGAGAGAGAGAGAGAGAGTGAGGGGGGCGAATATAAAAGTAACCCAGAAATTTTAGCTCACAGTGGTGTGATTGAACAGCTCCTTTTCTTTAGAGCAGTTGACAACTTCAGTGCAAGGAATATACTTTTGAGGAGAGATTGTGTGTGCATGATTTTCAGATAAAGCTCTCATTTGCTCTCTTCCTGCCAAGTGCCTTGCTCTTATTTATAATGTTGTTGAGTAAGGATAGGGGAGGGATGCTTTTCCAGTTTGGGCACCATTCCCACGGTCCTTTCAATCTGCTTCTCAGATGACTCTTTGCATTTTCCATTTCTTTCTCCTTATCCCCTCCCGAATTGGGCTCAGGAGGAGACCACCCAACTAGAAGGGTCATGACCTTTGAAAGAATTTGGGGGCCTCCCCTCTTTCTTTTGACTCAACTCCACTATGTCTACAATGGGTAGGTTGAACGCACAAGATTCATATTTTTAAGCAAGGAGGGGATGAGATTGATTACTAAAGTTTGGTTCTCCTACGGGAGATTGTCAGCTTTCTTGGCAGGTCAGAATATTCTGTTGCACTTAAGGAGGATGGTCTGACTGCAATTCCCAGAAAGGCTTGTCCCTCACCATCCCGGGAGAGGAAATGGGAAAGATTATATAAATCACCTAGTTGAGTACCACAGTTCTGGGAGCTGCTGTCTCTCTTTTTTTGAAAGCTGTCAAGAGGCACAATTTACAGAATCACATCACACTGTTTTTGCTGGATTGTCCTACTTCAGGATGTAGACTTGAGCCTTCCTTATTTCAAAACCAAACCAAATCTAAGTAGAAAGAACCAGTGTTCCACCTTCCTCCTGACATGCTGCTCTTCTATATTTTGTAATAAGCTCATATTTAAATGGGGAGTCAGTGAGGTATAGTCGTTTGAGTTTTGGACTAAGAGTCCAGATGGGTTCAGATCTCCCGCACTAGCCTGTTATAATGCTATTATTCCACTTTCAACATTCTTTGGAATCCTGAGATTTGTAGTTTAGGGATGGGCCTTTGAGGACCCTCCCTAAACTGCAAATCCCAGGATTCCATAGGATGTTGAAAGTGGAATAATAGCACTGTAACAGGCTAGTGCAGAAATAGTCTCAGAGGAAGGCCATAGCAAATCTACTCTGGACAAAACCTGGAGAGCCAGCCTGGTACAGTGGTATTGAACTAGGACTCCAGGACACCAGGGTCTGAATCCCTTCTCAGGTATGGAAACCCACCTTTGGTGAGTCACACACCCACAGCCTTAGAGGAAGGCAATGGCAAACCTCCTGAAAATAAATCTTGCCCAGAAAACCCCATGATACGTTTGCTCAAGGGTTGTCATGAAGATCACTTGAAGGGTATATGACAACAAGTATATTAAAAGAAAATGAGGGCGGGAAACCTAGCAGGACCTTTAAGGTTAATGGGTCTATATTTTAGCTTAAACTTTCATGGACATCAGTCCATTTCCTCAGAGGCACAAATATTCAAATCTGCCGCCTCTAACCTACAGCTCGAAATAGTCCAGCAAGAGCTGTACCGTGTGATTCAGATGATCATGTATCATGGCTCTGAAGTGTCTCAATGATTATGATTAAACTGCAAGAGGAAGGATGGATTTTAAAGGAGGGCAAAGAGGAATTATTTCTCTAGCATTGTTCAAAGAACACTGCACAATAAAAAGGTCTTAGCAGGGTCTTCCTCTTCAGTTTTTTGTTTGTTTTCAAATGCAGTTATTTGGTGGCAACAAAACTACACTTGGTACGCATGTTCTACTAAAACATCACGTTTGCATGGGTTAATAATTCCAGAATACTAATGCTGCTTTCAACATCCTGAAATAATTTCCTGTTTTGAGGCAATCTGTCTTGACAAAAGAAAATGGAGGTCAGTTGCATCATGCCTTGACCAGGATAGCTGGGTCTAAAAGTGTGCCTTACACTTTCACTTGTGATCCAGAAAGCAAGATCTTTGGACCTGGATATTGCCTAGAAACAGGCCTGCTCTTCTACTTGCTCCTCTAGAAGGTGCTCTCCAGTCCAGCAGAACAGTTGGTTGCCATCTTAGACCAAGCTGCTGCGAGGTGCAGTTTCACTACATTAACTTATCTCTTGGACTTCTGATTGGTGTATTTCCAAAGAAGGCTGGACATGAAACTGGAGAGCATGCACTACCCAGTTAATGTAGAGCAGAACTGCATGGCGTGACACAATCATGGTCATCACTTAAAGCAGCCACCCAGCCCCACAAGCATAGGAAGAATCCTTTTGGATCCACAGGACTCTTGCAGTCCAGCATCCTGTTTCATGCAGGGATAGCCAGTTTCTTCTGGGAAGCCCACTGGTAGGACAGAAAGGCAGTAAACCCTCACTTTAGTTGCCATAAGCAAGGTTCTGAACTTGGACATTTTATTCTGCTATTGTGGCCAATAAAAGCTGTTGATGGACATGTCACCCATTAATTCACCTGATCTCCTTCCAAAGCCACCTGGAGCTACAGCCTTCACTACAGCTTGTGTTAGTGAGTCCCATAAGAAAACTAGGTTTTGTGTGAAGTACTTCCTTGTATCTGCCCAATCAAGTTAAACAAAAGAAAGCACATCTCTAAGAATATCTATCTGTCTGTCTAGCTATCTATCTGTCTGTTTCACATCTCCAGGTTATGAGTTTTCCCAGCGCTGATAGTAGCAGCAGAACTGGGGTGGACAATCTTGCTTGATATGTTTTGCACCACTATCAATGTCAGCAGGGAAAGGAGAAATGGGAGGTGGCACATAGCTGCTACTAATGTCATCATGAATGTCATAACATCTAGTTCTACCCATAACCTAGCATCTTGACCACGTTAAGCAAAGATAGGCTAAGGTAGCAGCATCACATGGACCTGAGGACACCCATTTTGCATGGCCGGATAGCATGGAACTGAACAATGGTCTCTTCCTTTGCTCTGTGATCTACAGGGAAGGGACATAAGGAGAAACTTGCTTCATATGCTAGCCATTCCTAGCCAAGTTACTTGTATGCACATCAATTACAGATAGGAATTGAGGTCCAGCCACTGGGATATCAGATCTTAGAGGGCAAAAGCAGGCAGGGAGACGAGACACAATGGAGATTACCATTCACAATGCAGGTGGCCATGCAGGGAAATCATACCAGGAGGAGGGAGATGCTTGCCACGCACAACGTAGTTCCACATCAATGTCCTTTCATCTGTGACAATACTGTAACCCTTTCTGGCTTTCCAAAATTCTTGGGTTCTTAAAGCTCTGTAAAAACCCCTTGACAGACTAAGGATTTACTGTAGTCTATGCACTGACTGTCTAGGAAATGGATTCCTCTTGAGGTGCCTTATGAATTTGTGGAAATATGGAATTCTGTTATGCCAGTGGGTAGGATATTTCGATGGTGAGCAATCTACAACTGGTGTGTGAATCCTGCACACTCAGGCTGCATATGGCCTTCAAAGCCTTTTTTTTAAATGGCCCTTGGGGATTTTTTGGTTACCTGGGACACCTCCTAGATCACTCTGAAACCCTCATAGTAAAAATAATTCTGCAATATTTTTTCAGACTATCTACTCCTTGAAGTCTTCAGGAAGGATGATTTTTGCTTTAAAAGAAAGGGCTGCCCCACCTCAAAAGGCCCCCTCCCTAAAGAGATTTCACAAACCTGTTAGCATACTTCTTACCATTTCTTGTGTGAGTGAGGCTTTTTGTTTTGGTGTTCTGAGTCTGATTTGGCTTTTAGTATGCCCCAGGCCCCTAAGTTTCTGGAACTTGCTTGTCCCTGCTCTTGCAACTTTTGATAGACTACAGGAAAAATGCAAGAAAAAAAGCTAATACAACAGAATATCCTTCCTAAACTTGGAGGACAGTTTGGAAAAGTTGCACCCAGAATCCCCCACTAAGCATGCAGTAAAAAAAAGTAACTTTTTTCCTAAATGCCATCTAAGACCAACGCCAGCTCCTCCTATAGGGCTGTTCCTGATTACAGAATAAATGAAAAGCTTGCTTCCTCCCTTCAAGCTGTGTTCTGGCCCCTTTAAGTTGAGCCCAATGTGAAAGAGGCTTTGCTACCCTTAGGCTGTTCCTGCCTGGTCCTCCCTGTTAGACTGTCCTCCCTCAACTGCAAACCCCAGGATTCCATAGGATGTTGAAAGTGGAATAATAGCACTATAACAGCCCAGTGTGGAAATGGCCTATGTTTCCCTGGAAGTTTTTGACAAAAACATTTTTACAAATCCCAAATTATTCTGGAGGTAAGCTGGAGGGGCTCCCATATCACTACCTGAGAGGTACAACTAGTTGATGACCTCTAAGTCAATGGAGTGCTGAATGTGCTCTGGGTTTTAGTCTGAACTTTAAAGGAACTAAATGCTGAAATCATTTGGGGGAAAAAGTTCAGCACCTCTGGTAACTTTGCCTACCTTTTCTCTTTGGATGCTTAAACTGTATTTCATGCCATGCAACATTTCAGAAAAGAAAACTAGGATAGGCATGGCCAAGCAACATCAGAGTGTGATCAAGAGAGCAAAAATTATTAATGAGCAACAACACACAAACTGAGAGAGGCTGTGGCTGTTTGCTTTAGTCTGAGCCCACCGAGAAGGTCAAGATTCTGCCCCTTCCTCTTCTCTCCTCTCCATACTTAGCTGAGTTGAGTGCACATGGCTTTTCTACTATTTCATTTTGCAGCAACTGAAGTAAGCTGAGGACAAAGAGCAAAAGTGGAAGGAGGAGAGAAAAGCCAGGACATTTTAAAAATAGCTGAGAAAGTGGGATGACAGAGGATTAAATGGGACTGTCCTGGCCAAATTATGACTGTTGGAGGGTATGATATTTCTAAAAGTTGAACTGGAGTTTCAAGTTAATGCAGTGCTAGAAATGTGGAGACTGTAAGAAAATTTCATTGGGAAGTACAGAATTCTTATTTGTGGGGAGCTGTGCTCTCATTTTGCCCTTCCATAGCTACACCCCTGCAGTTCGGACAAAAAATCCAGAGCAAATTCACTTTTCACCAACTGCCACAAGGTACTTCCCATAGGCCCTGACTGCTGCTCTCAAGGCAGGCCTGTTGTGGATGAAGCTTTTCTAGACCATCAAGAACATCTCTGTTTCTTCTACTAGATCTTTTTTCTTTCAAAATACTAAGCAACAACAACTCTCAAGAAACCTTTTATCTGAGAGTGTGTGAATATTCTAAACTGCATTAATCCAATTTAATCAATCAATGCAGCTTTTCCAAAAGCAGAGCTTGGAAAACTTACTTTTGGAATGAAGCTTTAGCTTTGACATTTGTCTGTCCTAGAGTATGTCACCAGAGCTTGGATGCATAAGTGTTTTGGACTACAGCTCCCAGAATCTCCAAACAGGAGTGTTTCTGGTAGCTGTAGTTTGAAACAGCAACTTTTCCAACCTGTGTCGTAAAGCATCTGAAGAAGGCAAGAAGGGAAAATACCTTGAGACAGGATAATCAAGCAACTGGATTCAAAGCTGCGATAGAGCTGATTTAAGCTTCTGCTAACACTGATTAGCAGGAAAACAATTAAGCATGTTTTCTAAGCCATACAGACATGCTGGTGAAATGATACAAAAATTCACCAGTGAAGGAAAAGAGAAGGCTTTGCATAATGAGAAAAGATAATTGGGAAAATGACCAAGTGGAGGTACTGCACTTAACATCTTGTCATTTCAGTTGTGGAAATGTCTATACCTCTTCAAAGGGGTATAGGGACTTTAAGTTTTGTGGAAATCTAAATTTTAAAAAAAAATTACAGGCTTATATATCTTAAAAGGAGTGAGAAGGGTAAATAGGAACAAGTGTTTATGGGAGAGCACCACTGTGTGTGACCATCACTTAAGGAAAAGAAAAATCTCTAATATACATAATAGATGAAGCACAGTGCAGGTGAAGTCATGCTTAACTGCACCATTTTTATATTACAGTCAGCCCTCCACATTTGCGGGTTTGACTTTCACAGATTTGATTATTTGTATGGTTCTCCATCCCCTGCTACCCCCACCGGCACTTCTTTTCCAGGGGAACTTTCCTTCTCAGCAGCTCCGATCAGGCTGCACAGCTCTTTAAAAACCCACCTCTGGTGGCCCTCCTCCTCCTCCTGTTCCAGTAGTGCTTGGCCAGCTAAAGACAGCTCACAGCATGGTTCCTCAGCACTTCAAACCCTCTCTCGATGCCCCCCACAAACCCATGGAAGGAGATGGGTGTGAGAGAGGAAGCCTGTGGCCACCATATTGACCCATCCCCTATCCCTCTCCTTTTTCTGACCTGGTTTAAAACCTGGATGCTTGCCTTCCCCGCCATGCTTTGACCCCCTTCCAACAGAAACACACACATTTTAATATTTGTGATTTTTCCACTCTCATGGGGGTCCTGCTCCCTTAATCCTAGCAAATGTGGAGGGCTGACCATACATTTAGAATTATTAATTTAGTTACTTTGCAAGTGATCCATACATCATGTGTGAAAAGCAGCAAGGTTAGCTGTTCATCCGTCTGTTTTGTTCATGTGCCATCACACAAAAGGATTCTTATTTTAACTGAATGGACTGATGGAGGATGCTCAGATTTTCCCCTGTTTTGCAGCTCTGTCTTCCCCTCGGCCTGGCACCAACAGTAAAAGTGAAAGAAAAGGTAAAAAAACAACATACAGCTTTTGTCACTTGGCCATTTCTGCACTAGACTGTTACAGTGCTAATATTCCACTTGCAACATCCTATGGAATCCTGGGATTTGCAGTTTCGGGGGGGGGGTGAAACAGCAAACCCCAGGATTCCATAAGATATTGCAAGGGGAATAATAGTGCTCTAACAGTCTAGTGTGGAAATGGCCCATGACTCACTTTATACTGCAATGGGGAAGACACATAGCTGAACAAACATGGCTGCCAGCATTACCCAATTTCCCATACCAGGAAATAAAAGGGCTGATGCCAAGACACATGGAGTAGCCATTCAAAATGTTACACTGGGCAACTTAAGTTTCAGAGCACTGGTTGTTTCACAACAAGCCGGGATTTCTGCAACACCACTTGTTTGACATTACTAGGATAAAAATAGCGTGTGTTGCGGGGAGTGGATAAGTGTAACTGGTATTTCTCTGCATAAACTCCCAAAATACTTTAATGCTGGTGGAAAGAAATGGGCAAAGAATGTGAATTAAGAATGGAAGAATCATAGAATCATAGAAATGTAGAGTTGGAAGAGACCTCAGGGGCCATCCAGTCCAACCCCCTGCCATGCAGGAACACCCTCAAAGCACTCCTGACAGATGGCCATCCAGCCTCTGCTTAAAAACTTCCAAAGAAGGAGATTTCACCACACTCCATTGAGGCAGCATGTTCCACTGCCGGACAGCCCTGACCATCAGGAAGTTCTTCCTGAGGTTCAGGTGGAATCTTCTTTCCTGCAGTTGGAATCCATTGCTCCTTGTCCTGGTCTCTGGAGCAGAAGAAAACAAGGCCTCTTCTTCCTCTACATGGCATCCCTTCAAATATTTAAACATGGCTATCATGTCCCCTCTTAACCTTCTCTTCTGCAGACTAAACATACCCAGCTCTCTAAGTCTGTCCTCATAGGGCATGGCTTCCAGGCCTCTCACCATTTTGGTCGCCCTCCTCTGGACTTGCTCCAGCTTGACCATGTTCTTCTTGAATTGGAGTGCCCAGAACTGGACACAGTATTCAAGATGAGGTCTAACCAAAGCAGAGTAGAGTGGTTCCAGTACCTCCCTCGATCTAGACACCATACTCCTGTTAATGCAGCTGAGAATTGCATTGGCTTTCTTGGCTGCCGCATCACACTGCCGACTCATGTTCAGCTTGTGGTCTATTTAGACTCCTAGATACCTTTCACACGTACTGCTATCCAGCCACGTGCCCCTCATCCTATATTTCTGTATTCCATTTTTTCTATCTAAGTGTAGGACCTTACACTTCTCTCTGTTGAATTTCATTTTGTTAGCCTTGGCCCAGCTCTCCAATCTATCCAAAGAGATTCAAATAAATGGTTGGAAAAAACACACACCAAGTGTCTGGAGTATCAGGAAACCCTGATGAGGAGAATTCTATTTGGGTGATAATCTCTGCACTTGAGGACGCCTGTATGAAAAAGGTGCATGGTTTTTTGGACAGAAAACACTATTTTTCATGTTTATTGCACAGAAAACACCATTTTCTGTACAAAAATGCCAACAAACTTGCTTTCTGCAAAGAAACGTTGAGAGTTTTTGCATAGGAAATGTGAGGGTATTTTTGTCTTGCAGGAAACTTATTTCCTGCATAGAAAATCCATATTTTGGCAGAAAATGACAAGTCTCAAACTGTGAGTAGTCTGAGCAGTTTTGTTGATTTCCTCTCAATGAGGAGAAAAATGGTAAAATTATTTGTCCTTGCCTGCAGGAACAAAATATACAAAAATATCTCAAGTGTAAATTCTCAAAAAAGAGAACTAGAAACATGAGAATGAGAAACTTGTTATAAGTTATTTAAAATAAAGCAAAGATTCTTCACGTGCAGGACTTCTTCCCTATACCTCCTTCTGCAATAACGTGGGACAGCTGGAGATGATATGTGGCCCTTGCCTTACCCTTTATATAATGTGTGTGTTTGATCATAACTGACAAATGAAAGGACATTGCTGGCTTCTGGAGGGGGAATCGCCACATGAAAATGTATGACACTAGGACATGAATATCCAGTAACATAAAAAAAGATTTAAAAAAGAGAGAGAGATGTGCATGCTTCGGTAATGTCACACCAATTCAACCAAGCATGCTTCTTTCATCCCTTTTCCCCTTCCGCCCCCCAAATCAATGATTCCTTTTCATCTGGAATTTCTTTCTTTCTTTCTTTTACAATGTTTTCCCCTACCAATGGTGCAGTGTTCTCCGTTCCAGCCCGGGCTGCATTCGCACTTGCCGTCCCGGCACGTCCCGTGCTCGTTGCAGCGTGGGTGACACGCTCGCTGATCACAGGCTGCTCCCATCCAGCCCTCCTCGCAGCGGCAGGTGCCTCCGACACAGACCCCATGCCCTCCACAGTCCGCAGCACAAATCTCTGTGGAAGAGAGAAAAGAGGCCAGGCGTGGGTCAGGGGTAAGATCGGGTTGGGGGAAGAGATGAGGAGGGGCCAGGGTGAAAAGAGAAATCCAGAATGTTAGTGTTATGAAAGAGCAGCCACACTCCACTACCTCGCCTGACGGGCAAATGAAAGGAATTCCTACGGCTCATAACACTAATCCTTTCTGACAATACGAATCTAATAAGTAGATTACAAAAAGAGAAGAAAAAAGAGAGAGAGAGAGAAAGAAAGAGAGGAGACGGACATGAATTGGTGAGGCCTGCCAGTGATTGAACCTCCCTGTTTGCTTTCTTATACTATCACGCTCCTGTGGCTTTTTGTGGAGCTGGCCAAATCCAAAGAGGGAAGGTTCCCCCAAAGTAAAGGAACAAAAGTCACTTTTTAATTAAAAACTGGTTAAGTGTGAAAACAATGAGCCCCTAAATCGCCTGAAAATAAAGTTAAGTGTTGCCCGCAAAGTCTATTTACAGCTTGTTAGCCCCTGTGTTTTTGCAGCTGCGGCTTACGGGACTTCGTTCTTTTGTTCTCACTGTTGTTAACACTCACAAAGGATGTTTTATTTCTCCCAAATGTTTTGGAAGCCTTTGAAATCTTTCATTTGTTCAGGGATATAAATCCTGCAGTTGGAAAGACCTTGTGGCCTCAAACTGGTCTGCACGACTCGAGACCCAGAAGGAAAGTCAAAGTTTACCTGCCAGCAATGTGGTCTAGTACACTGCTTACAGTGGTGGACTCCGATTGAGGAGATCAAGAACTTTAATGGGTGATCTAAGCAAGATATGAAAGCTACCTTCATCTATTGCAGTGATGACATGCTATAAATTAAGTGATTGATTTTGGTTTACCAGATAATAGATCCCACCTCATCCAGAAATACAAGTTCAACAAACAAACTGGTTGTTAGGAGTCCTAGTTCTGAAAGTGTCCATACTGGGTCTTAAAAGGGCTGAAAAATGAATCCTTTCTTTGCAGACAACCATCTCGTGGAAAAAGGTAGGTTGAGAGATGATGGGTTACATAGCGAAGCTTTGCTTCTTGAAGACACATGGACTTAACTGAGCCTCTCGAACATTTACATTCAACACGTTGCAGCTCATGAAAATGGACACTTAACACATGAACATGATATAGGGCCTTTCCGCACTACACTGTTCTAGTGCTATTATTCCACTTTCAACATCCTATGGAATCCTGGGGTTTGCAGTTTAGGGAGGGTCATTTAGAATTTTCAGTCAGAGAGCTCTTTGACCTCAGTAAACTACAAATCCCAGAATTCCTTAAGATGATGAAAATGGAATAATAGCACCATAACACTGTAGTGCAGAAAGGTCTAGACCAAAAGCCCAGCCCATGCCACAGATGATCCTTTCATCCTGTACAATTATACCAGCATGATTCTGGGTTTTGTAGTTTGGTGAGGTACTAGAACTCTTGGGCCAAGATTGCTAAGTACCCCACCTTGAACAGAACTATGCCAGTTAAAATGGAATCATGGCGATTTAACCGCGTAGGGTGAAAGAGCCCCGAGGCAAGAGGGTAGCTGTTAAAAGAAGACCAAATGATGGGGCTAGATGGACCATTTGTCTAATCTACAATGGCGATTTTAAAGTTTCAACTTCTTGCAGGAGTCGGTGACACACTGGACAAAACCCAGCCTACCAACTGCTTTAACTTAAAATTAAGCCACTGTAGCTAAGTCACACAGTTGTGCAATTGACTAGGCAGTTCATGGTATAGTTGTGCACTCAACCATTGTGCAACAGTTTACCCAGCTCCCCAGTGGTCACTAAGGACGTCACATACAGAATTTCCTAAACAGCACAAACACTAATGCAATGGTATACAGTTGGCCCTTCACATTTGCAGGTTTAGCTTTCAGGGATTTGATTATTTGAGAGTTTCTCCAACCCCTGCCCCCGCAAGCGTGTCTTTCCTGGGGAAATCTTCCCTCTCAGCCGCCCCGAGCAGGATCCGCAGCCCTTTAAAAACCTGCATCCGGTCTTCCTCCTCCTCCACCAGCCACTGCCTGGCCAGCTAAAGGCTGCCTGAACCCTTATTTCTTAGCATCACAAACCCTCTCCTGATGTACCCCACACACCCAAGGAAGGAAGTGGGTGAGAGAGAGGAGGGTCACCATACTGATCGACCCTGCCCACAGTGCCTCGGCCCCCTTCCCACAGATACTCATACACATTTCGATATTTGCAGATTTCCCACTTTTGCAGGGTCCCAGAAAATGTGGAGGGCTGACTGTACAGTGGTAAAACAGGGGCTGAACAACTCTGAATGGGATAACAGCCTTGCACACACTTGGAGAATGAGAAATTGCTTGTGTAATAGCATTTATACCAGCAGAAAGCCACAACAGGATTCCAGACGTTATTGATCAGTACAATCGAGAATCAATAAAACCACAATCCATGACTAAAAACAGTAAAACGTTATGACGTTACATGGATGTGGTTTCTTCTCCCATAATTCAGACAGGCTTGCAGGAATGATAGGAAGCATCACTTACTTGGCTGAAAGAAAGGGAGTGGAAGCCAACACATCTCAACATAGTGGAGGAGGTCAGGGTGAATACTGGTACTGCACATCTCAGTGACCTGGGGGCACTGCTTTTGATGAATCAGCTATGATCCTACCCATACAACTTTCCTCATTGTTCCTATCCTGGATGCTGTTTCTTGACACTCGGGTTCCACTACTTGGAAAGTAAGGCCATTTTTGCACTATACTGTTATAGTGCTGTTCTTCCACTTTCAACATCTTGTGGAATTCTGGGGTTTTGTAGTTTTCTGGTGCCAAAGAGCTCTTTGGCTGAGAATTCTCAATGCCTCCCCCTAAGCTGCAAACCCCAGGATTCCATAGGACCTTAAAAATGGAATAATAGCACTATAACAGTGTAGTGAGGAAATGACCTTACTTTTAAAAGTAATTAGCTCCTGTTACTCATTCTACTATTGAAAGAGTAATTGTTGTTCACTGTGTGCTGCTTTTTACTTTAGGAGAGGACTTCAATATGTCTAATCTAGGATGACAATTTTAAAAGAATGGTATGATTCTTTTCAATATAACTATAAATTTTAAAAAAAAAACCAGCTAGAAAAAACTGCTCATTTGAGCAGTAAAGAAGCTTTGTTATCTGTGTTTGCATTGCTTTTTGACTGCAGTTTGTAACACCCTTATTAACCGAACAAGTACCACAGTACAGGTAACTACATCATTTCCAACACATTACCCACAAGTTCTGCTTTGCTGTCGTTGACAGGTGGACATGAATGGACAGTTGGTGGGCTATTTATGATATTTTTCAATCCCACATGCATTATACTAGCACCAGTTTTGGTTACTGGACATGATGTTCTAGGAATCCAAAGTCTCTTCCAGATGATGTGGGAAGTGATTTTTCTGACATTTTGGGGTATGTAGAGTTCAAAAGAGCAGTAGAATGAAGACTGCACCTCCTGGAGTAATCTTTTGGCCTCAAATTGCCTTTTGGGAGGAGGCGATTTGGAGGGCTGGTGAGATACGTGGATGCATCTCAGGAGTATCCCTGCCAAGAGCTTCATGCAGCCCCTATGGGTCATGATTCTCAGCCCTACTCTAGTTGTTAGGACGCACGTGTGGCTACCAGTAATGGTATGGTTTGGATGGGCACCATATCTAATTGGCATCACATTTAATTGGCAATACTTTTTAATTGGCTCTGATATCAAATCAAACCTGAAGGCGACCGGGAGGTCAAGCCAGAAAGAGGAAAGACTGTAACTGTAAACGTGAGGTTGCATGCAGGTCAACCTAAAACACCCTCTAGGTATAACCAGATCATTTATCAGGTAAATCACCGCTGTTCCAGAAAATAATAAGCAGAAGCCAGAATCTCTTCTGTGAATACAGTGGTCAGAAGGGAGATGTTTCCCACTAGAGCACTGATTGCTTCAACCCTGTTCCTGTACATTTGGATGTCTTCCCCATTGTCCTGTCCTACCCAAAATACAGAGCTATTACAACACTCATTATCTCTTTGTCATCTAAGCACTGAAACCATTAGGACGATTTGGACCCCATTGTATGTGCTGCAACTCCCATTGTTCCACACCTGGAACTGCACATATCTTCTACTGCCACAGGCTATTTTTGGGGTACAAATACCCCTGATTCCAGAATGCCCAGCAGAGTCTCTCAAAGGTCTACCCATCACTCTCAAAGGTCTACCCATCACTCTGGCTCCTGAAAGAAAACTGTCCTTAGGTCCCACCTAAGCCAACCCACGTTTCAGCTTCTTCACCAATATTCTGGACTGGTAATTATAACCCCAAACCCTCAGCCTCTCTATCCATAATTTTTCCTCCCTTTATCCTTCAGCTAGCTCTTGTGTGAATGTTTGACTGTTTGTATCTTGTGTACATGCATGCATGAATTCCCCTCAATAAAATACATTTTTAGTTTACTTTTGGATCTCGGGCTGGTTCTTTTCCTGCGTGAGCCCATAAACGTTGGTAGAAAGGTCTCATTAATTTGCCCCTCTCTCATTAGCCTCTTGATTTAGAGCTAATTCATTCTCCCAATTTGCAAGGAGGCATTTGGCACTGGGGGGTGCCCTTGTGGCACCTACATTTTAGGGTAACATACTATAAAAACATCAAGGCTGGAGTTGTCTCAAGCCTTTTAAGAGTCTCTAGTGTGGCCTGCAAAGTTATGACAGCAACAATCAGTGCAGGGCAAAGGGACTGGTTTACCATTGGCAGTCCCAGCCCAGCTGTTCCAAAGCACTATGGGCTGCATTCCCCACATCCTTAAGTGATGCTGTCACTGTTGAAATATGTCCCAGCTTAAGATCTTTTTCTGTTTCTCTCTGTAGCAAGCACGCAGGTGTACACCCCAGATTTTAACAAATAAGAACATTTCATTGGCACATCTTCCTTTTTAAAACTTTTTTTCACGGCGATGGTGTAATTAAAAAGAAAGTTTTTTTTTTCTTTTTAAGTGGGGGAGAAGGTTTAAATCTCTCACATTGATGCAGTGACCCTTATCTGGATAAGGGTATCATAAACATGGCAACCCTAAGGATTTACCTCAGAATGAAACAGGAAAGGATCTTAAATGTTATAATACACACGCAACCTATTATGTAGTTTAATTCTAAGATATCAAGGATGCCCCTTTAAGGATTTTTTGGTTCAAGCTGTGCCAACTATTTCTTCTTCTTCTCCTTTTTGAAAATATTTAGGTGAAGAAGAGTGGATATTCTGGAGCTAAATTGTGAACAACAGTGGTGCACTGAATCTACTGCGTTAAGAACTTTGTCTCTAAAGACCTCTTTAATTTGACACATCCCCTCCACCCTGGTGCTAGAGCTTGGCGAAATATTATGAACAGACACTGAAGAGCTTAGATAAGTTATTTTTGGACTGCAACTTCGAGAATCCCTCATCCAGCATGGCCACTTGGATTCTGAGAAATGGAGTCCAAAATAATAACTTTTCCAGTCTGTGTGGCGGTATCTTGCTGTCATCCATTACTGGAATGATTTGCAGTGCAAAGACCTTCGCAGTGCAAAGCTAACCTATAATTCGGTTCATCTCATCCTTTTGCTGCATCAAGATGGGCTTTCTACAAGCTGTTGTGCATCTTATTACATTAAGGGCAAGGCTAAAACCCTGGGGGAGTTGGGGGGCAGCTCATGTTATACTAGACATTTGCTTCAGGTCACTGCCTTCAGGAGGGGGAGAAAAAGCCATCTCTCTGCTTGTGCTAACACTGAACCTGATTGAAATCCAGCTTTATATAATTCATCCCACTTTCCTCATCCCTCTCCACACAGAAGCAGGACACTCTGGTTACTGAAGAGTTCAGCCATGATGACTTTGTACATATGTAGGAGTCTTCATTATGGTATTTTATTGGCATCACCCCAGCACCTTCTGTTTGTCCTGGAAAAGGCTACTTTAGGCAGAAGACCCATGGGGGCCAGAAGCAACAGAATCCAGACTACAGCCAGCATTCTACATGTACTATGTAGTTACCTAACTAGCTCAGCTGGATAACTAACATCTCCCAGCCCAAACCCTCTCCCTCCAATATCTGCTTTACTGGGTCTGTCCTGCTGGTGACTGCAGCATGGCTAGATGACAGTCCGACCCCCCTTTCATCAATGAGCGAGCCTGCAACAAGGAAGTGCAACACGGGTCCTGCTTCTGATCGTCACAGCATTGCTGGCAGGTTGGAAGAGGTGGGAATGTTATCTTCCTGCGTCCTGATTCCCAGCAGAATGGACCCCTTTCTCTCAGACATTTTCCACATGATGGGGCTGTCCCACTGTGGAGAGAAGATGGCAGCAGTCCGCAGGCTGTGCTTCTGCCCCGCCGCCATCTTGTCCCTGTGCATTACACTTGCAGGGTATGTGTTAAACAGAAAAAATCTGCATCGCCACTTATGCGATGCTCCCATTGCTGCTACCCATGTGGAAAGGCAGGAAATGCAGTGGCGGCACTTCCTTCCCCAGAACAGCAATGGAAATTGCCTGGCTGCGCTGCGGAAGGAAGAGACGTGGCCATAATGCTCCCCTTAACAGGGAGCTGGTGAGGTGCAGAGGGAGCACTCCTGTTGCAGTCCCTTCCCTTCTGGAGCTGCGATGGAAGGACTCGCATGAGCCCCACTGTGCAGAAAGGGTCTCATTGTGGCTGATCCCCTGTGGAGTAGCTTTGGGGAGAAGTAGCTTTGGGGGGACAGTTAGGGTCATGGCAATAGCGTCAGGATCATGACTATGGAGGGACTGTGAATACGGATCTATTACAGATGCATCACACATCCGTTAAATCTGATTGTGTATTCTGGCCATTGTGCTTTTATTGTAATTAAAGTTAGTTGACTTGTGTGTCCTCTGTGGTGACCTACTTAAAAGACCTACCCCACAGCAAAGTATCTGAAACTTGGGGAACTGCAGATATACACAAATGCCTTCCCTGCTACAATGCTGTGATCTCCCAACTTAGTTTGATTTTAACTGGAGAGGCCAAGGATTCACCCTGAGACCTTCTCCAGCCATGAATTTGTCCATGTTGACCTAAGGGTCCTCTCCATAATGCAATGTGTGAAGAGTTTCATAGGCTGGTAACTTCATATTCTGCTCAAACATTGCATAAAGAGAAGAGAAAATCGAGTATTTCAGATACTACTCTGGCTGCACTCCTGTTAAGGGCATGTGTCTGCGTGCGTGCATCTTCAAGTTGCCTGTTGACTTATGGTGACCCCATGAATTTTGTAGGGTTTTGTTTAAAGAATACTCACAGATGTTTCCCACTGTCTTCTTCTGAAATATAGCCTACAGCACTTGCTATTTCTTGTCAGTCTCCCATCCAAATACTAACCAGGCCTGACTTTGTTTAGTTTCCAAGATCAGACGGGATCTAGTACCTTCAAGGTATTTAGGGTTTCTTAGTAACATATGCAAATGTTAAATCTATCTTGTGTTTGCATATGTATTTTTTTTTGTCATTGCCAAAGTTGGTATTCTCTTCCATTCTCTGCAAGGTCCAAAGCCCCCCATTAGGAATCACTGTTGCACTGTGATAGCCCCCACCGGCCCTTCTGTTGCTGGTAGAGAGCAGCGGGAACTGCAGAACTGTCTGGATATGTCCCCATACCTCAATGATTCTTCTTTATGTTACAAACAAATGGATCACACCACCTCCATTCTATTATATCTATGATGCATTGAAATACTTATTGCTGTTGTATCCCTTCAAGTCATTTCTGACCTATTGTGAATCTAAGGTGAACCTATAATGGAGTTTTCTTGGCAGAATTTTTTCAGAGGGGGTTTGCCCTTGCCTTTGTCTGAGGCTGAGAGTCTGTGCCACAACCAAGGTCACCCAGTGGGTTTCCAAGGCTGAGGAGAATTTTGAACCCTGGTCTCCAAAGTTGTAGTCCAACACTCAAACGACAACATGATGACGGTTCTCCTCCTGCTCTTTATCACTTTTGCAGATTTGATAATTCTCAGACTATTTGCTGCCACCTCTGCTGCCCCCCGATGCCATTTTTAATAGGGACTGCAAGCCTCCTGAGACTTAGAAACGGCAAAGAATGCTTGTAAGTCCCTATTAAAAATGGTGTGGGGCAGCAGTGGAGGGGGTAGAGCCCCACCAGCCCCCATTTCTGCCTTGTGAAGCAACCCTGATGTCTCAGAGGAATCCATGGTGGGTTGAAGATGGTGATCATATTTTTTTTGTCTATTAAACATTGTTTGGGAGGGCCTAGAGTGATTCACAGTTTTTCCATTTTCATGGGATCCTGTGCCCTTAACCATAGCAAATGTGGAGGAAGGACTGTATACAGATTATAAACATAAATAATTTGAACCATATACAAATATAAAAACATATTAAACACACTAATTAAAACTACTTTAAAAGTAACAAGTTAAAGCCATTTTAAAAAGCTACAACAGTTTAAAACCACGTACATGTACGCTTGTCTTTTAACGAATTTTCGTGTCCAACATTTTAATTGTGTTGTTTTATTATACAGGCTTCCCCACCTTAACTGACAGGTTGGGGACCAGAGCACTATCAGAAAGTGGAACTGGTTAAAAAGCAGGACCCATGTACTTGAGGGAACATGACGGAATTACAGAGGGCTTGCTTGGGACCAACCACGTTGCTTGCAAACTCTCTCAGCTGGCTTGGCACCTTTTTTAACCTGCTCAGTTTGTGTTGCAAGCAGTGCATGAGAGAGAGAGAGAGAGCGCAATCCTAAGTGAGCCTCCATAGGCCAGAAGAACTAACGAAAGAGCAGGCTCCTTGTGGAATTAATGGAACTTAGCTGTAATTTGCCAGTGTTACAACAACAGAACAACAGAAAGTTCAATGACAAGCAGTGGACACTTGTAGTTTTACTCTGTATTATTTTTAAATATGTTGCTAGCTGCCTTGAATCCCATTATTGAAAGAAAGGTAGGAGAGATATAAATGAATATAATTCTTCTTCTTCTTCTTCTTCTTCTTCTTCATCATCATCATCATCATCATCATCATCATCCGGTTCACAATCTCGTTGCCGCATTTTGTAACAGCTGTAGCTTCTGAGATTGTTTCCTCTGAACTGGTCTGAATATCACTTCTGTTTTTTCAGTCCAAAGCTTTCACCGTTATACGTGCATCGCAGCTTTCCAAATCTGCTTTTCCTCCCCATCCAGAGTGGGGTGGGAAAAACGAAGAATGAGTTTAGGTTAACATCAGAGCCTCAGCAGTGACTGAAAAGGGTGGACAGGAAGCAGGAGGCTTCTAAATACTCTTATTACAGTCCCAGCATTCTCTGGGGTTGCCGCTTTATATGCCAACACTGCTTTCTTCTTCTTCTAGCGATCTAAAAGAACTCTCTGTGGGCTCGAAAGCCCTTTCCCATTAACAAATACTTTCACGCCAGCTGTTCCTCCGCCCATGCAGGTGGTTAAATATCTCCTTTCATCTTTAATCTCTTTTACTGTTTGTGCTGAACTACTCAGTCTCTCCTGCATTATCTCGAGGTGTGTTGTGAGCTCCTGCCGTTCTTACTTTGCAATTCTTGTGCTCTGCCACTCAAACGCCCTCATGGGGGGGGGAGTGAATTTGATCAAGCTTTAAGGTCTAAGCCTTTCTCTTTAAGCCATCAGGGTGGGGTTTGACCTTAGTCCCACGTGTGCCGGTCTCTCTCATCGGAAGGGAACAGTGGAGAAGTGGGTTGTGGAAAACCACTGAGTTCAGAGAAATGTGTTTCAGGTTGTCTCTGAGGCTCAGGCAAAAAAAGCACCGAATGCATTGCAGTAGCAGCTAGGCTGCTGGCCAGAACAGAAGCCATATAGCACTGGTTTTAAAGGAATTGCTGCCAGTACACTTCCAGTTTGCATGCAAAATGCTGGTGATGACATTTAAAGCCCCAAATGGGCTTGCATTCTTGTAGCTGCTCCTCACACCTGCCTGCCTGAGGTTTAGGGTCTGCTAGAGCTTTGGGGTATCCCACCAGCCAGGACACTATGCTGTGGCAGGATACAGAAGACCACCTCTTATGTTGTGGCACCCCAGTTATGGAATACTCTCCTCTTAGAAGCCAATCTTGCTGTCATTCTGGTCCTGGGTGAAAATATGGTTGTTTATAAAAGCCTAGCTGATTTTACACAAATACGCACACATTTGTGCTTCTCAATGGTTTACACTATTTTAACCAGTTTTAAGCTGGATAACAATACATGTGAAAAGGATCTAGGAGTCTTGGTGAACCATAAGCTGAACATTGAGTCAGAAATGTGATGCAGTAGCCAAAAAAGCCAATGCGGTTCTTGGTTGCATCAATAGGAGTATGGCGTCTAGATCAAAGGAGGTAATGGTACCACTCTATTCTGCTTTGGTTAGACCTCATCTGGAATACTGTGTCCAGTTCTGGGCACCTCATTTCAAGAAGGATATTGACAAGTTGGAATGTGTCCAGAGGAGGGCTATCAAAATGGCGAAGGGTCATGCCCTATGAGGAGCATCTTAGGGAGCTGGGTATGTTTAGTCTGCAGAAGAGAAGGTTAAGAGAGGACATGATGGCCATGTTTAAATATTTGAAGGGATGCCATGTGGAGGAGGGAGTGGGCTTGTTTTCTGCTACTCCAGAGACTAGGACAAGGAGCAATGGATTCAAGCTGTAGGAAAAGAGATTCCACTTAAACCTCAGGAAGAACTTCCTGATGGTCAGAGCTGTCCGGCTGTGGAATATGCTGCCTGGGAGTGTGGTGGAGTCTCTTTCTTTGGAGATTTTTAAACAGAAGCTGGATGGCCATCTGCTGGGAGTGCTTTACAGCATGTTCCTCAACTGCAAGGGGTTGGACTGGATGGCCCCTGGGGTCTCCTCCAATTCCAGGATTCTATAACTCTATGATCTATTATTCTATAAGGTGTCTTCTTACTGAACATGTTTCGTTGTTTAACATATTTTTAGCTTTTGGAATAATTTTTTTTTTAAAAAAATGTTTCCATTACTTTACCTCGGTCAAGTTGAATTTATCGCACACCGCCCTGAGAACTTTAGATAGAAGGTAGCATATAAATATTGAAAAAAGTCAACAAACAAAGAAACAAAGAAGTAGCTAGATGCAGTGGTTGTGCATAGGAACAGTCAGAGTCCAAACAAGGGCAACACAGGAAGGACAGGAGAAATTATGAACCAAAACAACAGCTGACATGTGGGATTATGAAAAGCTCCTCCTACCACAAGCGCTCTAAATAAATTGCCAGTAGATGGAAGCAAGTGGCCTTCAATCTGGGTGTAGCTACTTTGCTCACAAACTTATACGTGTTTATTTTTTGAAAAAAACATGGCTGGAATCCTATTGGGCAATTGCAAATACATAACTTGGAGTTATGCATTTGCAGCTGCCATGTACTCATGATCCCTACTCAGATATACTGAACTACAGATCCCAGAAAGTCCAAAACAGGAGATTTGGTTGGCCCTTTTTCTCCCTTTTGATGGCAGCCTAAGACTGTATTCAGGCTGGCCTTGGTTTAAAATCTATGTAACAGAAAGGATTTGTGGCGGGGTTGTGCTTCTAAATTTATTTTTATTACAATCTGTGTTGTATGGTGTTTTAATCTTCTGCTTTTAATTAAATTGCTATTTAATTCTTTAAAAACTTTTTATAAACAATGTTTTAGCAGCATTCTGTTCTCTTTTTTTTAAATGCTGTAGGCTTGTTTGGATCCTGCATAGGGAGAATGGCAGGATATAAACAGAATGGAAAAAGAAATAAATAAATCTTCTCTAGGCTGTATGAAGTAAGCGGGTCACACTCTCTCAGCCCCAGAGGAAGGCAAAGGCAGACCCCTTGTGAACAAATCTTGCCAAGAAAGCCCTGTGATAGGTTTGCCCTAAGTCAGAAAAGATTTCAAGGCACACAACAACAATGGAATAAGCTTTAGCGGCCAACGCAATGTTCCCCCTCTGCTTTTGGAAACAAACATTCTTGCCTTAAGGCAAGAGGCTTCAGCAAAGTAACCAACTGTTCCTTGCTGGATTTCTCTGGGGATGGGAAAAGGTTTCAGCTTGGTCAACATATGACTGGGCTTAAGATGCTTGCCGCCTGCTGTTTGTTCTCTCGGCCAAATCTTGGATGCCAGGAACTGTGAACTGCTCCAAATTATTTTTTCCCACCACAACCAAAAGCAGAACACCTAAAGGCGACCTCCCGAGGGCCGAATTGCAGGCTTGCAAATGGCCAACTTCCTGGGCGCCTTAGAGGAGTATAAATAACACCCGCCATGACCCATGTTGTTCAAGAGCCTCCCCTCTGTAGCATATCTTCAATGGGACTCCGTCCCTTTTTTGGAAGAACAAATCCACTGCCTTTCCTTGGTTCATTACACATATATAGTACTACATGTGAATTAAGGAAAATCCTGTTCATTCATTCACCCAGCCTATGCTGCTTTTTTTGGGGGGGAGAGGAATTCTCCTTCCTTTGTGGCTTTTTTCCCTCTTTTGGAAAGAATTGCATTGCAGGTGTTCATCTGAAAATTGGCAGGCTTAATCCCTTCAGGAGAAGCAACTACCCAAGCGAAGTTTATCCAATTCTGCTAAGAAATAAATTTGAAAAAAGTTATTGGTGTTTCTCTTCTCCCCTAAATTCTTTTCTTTTAAAATAACAGTTTAAAGGTTTGTGGCATTTAAGCACTGTGTATCATATTTAATAACTGCTGCACGGTAGGCATATGTGCAATATTGGAAAGAAAAGAAATATATTGATATTGAACAATGGAAGTTAAAAGTTTTAGACATGGTACAGACAGAAAAGATAACATTCTCTTTGAAAAATAAACCTATCCAGAATTTCAAAAAAGGAATGGAGAGTAGTTCTGGATTGAATAAAGATTTAAAGGTAGAAGAAATGGAAAAGAAACAATGCAATCATTTTCCTTTTTGTTAAGCAGAAATTATGCATGTATGAAGGTATGTGATGAAAATAAGCAGATTCAACTGGAAAAATGTAAGCTTGTAAGTGGGGCGGGGGGATTTTATTTTCAAAATTAAATTTTCAATAAAAATATTTAAAAAAATAAATAAACGCTGTGTATCTATTTTTCTGAAATATGGCAAGTGTGATCCACTCAGAAAGGGCTACTAGATTTGTAAAGTTCATACAATTCTTACCAGTTCTTAGTTTGTTGATTTGTAATCAACAAGATTAGAATTTCCCCTTGACATTAAGGCCATTTCCGCACTAGACTGTTACAGTAATATAATTCCATTTTCAACATCCTATGGAATCCTGGGGTTTGCAGTTTAGGATTGGGTCTCAACGGCCGCTCCCTAAACTGCTAACCTCAGAATTCCATAGGATGTTGAAAGCAAAATAACAGCACTATAACAGTGTACTGTGGAAATGGCCTAAGTAAGCAAACTTTGGATTTCTGTATCCACATAGATCCAGATTGGATTTCTGCATCCAGATAGCCAGAGTAAAACTGAGCTGCCTTGAAAGTAACAATCTGAATGGATGAATCAGGTTCCAAACCAAAGTCTGCTGTTAGTGCAAACTTAATATGCCATTAAACCTTGGTTTGGCCTAATTTTTCACATATACACCTCTTTCTCTTCTCTTGTTTAAGCAAGATCTTATATCTGCTATGGTCCAGGCTATCTGGCAAACTATATCTCTACGTATGAGCTTGCTTGGGCTTTGAGATCCTTGGAGTAGTCCCTTCTCTCAGTCCCACCACGTTCACAGCCACGGTTGGGGGTAATCTGAAATATAGTGAGTTCTTGGTATCCGCTAGAGTTTGGTCCCAGGCCACCTCCACCCCACCCCCCTGTGGGTACCAAAATTCATGGGTGCTTAAGTCCAAATAAGTACAATGGTGTAGTAAAAAAGGCATCCCTTACATAAAATGGCAAGATCAAAATTTGCTTTTTGGATTTTTAAAAAAACATTTTCAAGTCGTGGTTACTTGAACCTGTGGATACGGGGGCCAACCGTAGAGACTTCTTGGTGGCTGCCCCTCGACTCTGGACCTCCCTTCCCAGGGCAGATAGAATGATCCCCTCCTTGCTGTCCTTTTTATTCAGAAAGTTTTTGTTTTTTAAAAAAGAATGAGCTTTTAAGAGTGTGTTGTATTATTTTGAAATGAATGGTTTTTAGTTGCTTTTTGTGCATGTTTCAATTGCTTTAATATTGTGAATGGTTTAATTCTATTTTAATATTTATTTCTTGCATGTTTTTTAAATTGTTAAGTCACATTGGGATAATAACAATAACAATAACAACAGGCAGAAAAGAATCTTCCTTCCATGACACCTGCTGGTCTGCAAGATAGGAGGGAAGAGAGGAAGAAAAGACATTTGTATGCAAATGAGAACTAGCCATTTCTGTTGCCCCTACTAAATTTTTAATAAATGTGGATTTAATGCAAGATATAAGACCTGGTAAAATCGCCCAGAGCTGCTTAATAACGAGAATCGTTCTACTGACCTTCAAACTGTTATTAGAAAATTTAATAATTACAAAGTGTCTTAAGTTGGATTTTCTAGTTTTAAGTCAGCTTGATTAAGGCTTCCCTTTCACTACGCTGTGATTTTCCAGAATTGAAAAGTACAGGACTGCTACAGCATTGCAAGTCTTTGCTTTTTTTAAATCCTACTCTGGCTACGATATTCACCAGATATTCAAGGTCTGTTAATCAGAAGGAAACGTACATCCTTGTAAAGTCAAAACTATACTTTACAAACCTTTTAAAGTCATTTGGGCTGCTTTAAAACCACAATAAACTCTCGATCTCCAGAAGAAACCTATATGATTCCAATCCCTGGCATGAAATCAAGCAGCTTTCCTCTGAAAATTGTTCAAATAATCCCAAATGCCCCAAACCACAGGCATTTTGCTTTGTTGGCCTTCAAAGCCCTTCAACCTTACTCTTCAAAGGGCTGAACACAGGCCCAAAGGGAAATTGGAAGTGATGTGACACCACTTCCATCTTCTAAGGCCATTTCCACATGAGTTTGTTATAGCGCGATGATTCCACTTTCAACCTCCTATGGATCCTGGGGTTTGCAGTTTCGGGAGGGGCCGGACGGACGGACAGACGGACGGCCCCTCCCGAAGCTGCAAACCCCAGGATTCCATAGGAGGTTGAAAGTGGAATCATCGCGCTATAACAGACTCGTGCGGAAATGACCTAAAGGGGGGAAGTGAAACCAGCCAGAAGAGGGTAGGCCAAAATTGCCCCCTCCCCAGTGCAACTGCCCTCTCCTGCTTTGGGCTGTGTCCCAGCTTGTTTCTGAATTTTTTAATTTGGGGTTAAAAGTGGCACTAGTTTCATTTTGCATCCACTCTTTCTCATACAACTCCGGCCATTTCCGCACTACACTGTTCTAGTGCAATTATTCCACTTTCAACCTCCTATGGAATCCCGGGGTTTGCAGTTTAAGGAAGGGCATTTAGAATTCACAGCCAGAGAGTTCCTTGGCCTCAGTAAACTGCAAACCCCAGGACTCCCTGGGATGTTGAAAGTGGAATAATAGCACTATAACAGTGTAGTGTGGAAATGTCCTCTGTTTATACTCTTACAGGCTTTCTCTCCTTTCAGACCATTTATCTCACTGATTTTCTCACCAAAAGCTCTACCTGGTCTTTTACACTACCTAACCCAGGTGAGTGCTACCTTCCCCTATTTGGTTTCCTCCATATCCTTTGGATGTTAACTCCCATCAGTGGAGAGGGCTGATGGGAGCTGTGGTCAAACAGCATCCAGAAGGCACCAGGCTAGGGAAGGCTGAGCTTGTGAGATTTACTGTCCATAGTTTTCCGAGGCTTGAGTACTTGACAAGCTGTGGCTATAGATGTCTCAAAAACTGTAGACTTTAACAGTCCTGGGATTACCCTGTCCTTTTTGTCTTGAGTATATCCCATTTGACTTTATCTGGTTTAGGATGTGTACTTTCTTTTTTAACAAAAGGTACATATCATGAAAGTAATGTTTTAACTGGATTAATGGTTTAATTCTTTTTAAAACTTTTATATCACATATTGTTTTGGCTACATTAATTTGTATTGTGAGCCACCCACAGTCCCATTTTGGAAGAAAAGTGGCATATAAATGAATGAATGAAAGAATAAAAGCAAGCAAGCAAACACACTAGTGAAGGGAGTTGAACTTTCCTGTTACTTACACTTCTTCTTACACTGTTGCTTCAGCAGTGGAAAAATAGATTTGACCCCCCGGAGAATTCCCATAACTTACTGACTTGTACCTAGAGCGGCTTAACTGCTCTCATTATATGGAACCCAGCAGCTCCCACTATCACCTCGCCTTGCTGAGGGTTACAGAACATGAGCAATGCTAGGGGAAAAAAAATGCTTACTTCTTATTTGTTTTTTTAAATTTATATACCATCTTTCTCCCAAAACGGGACCCAAAGCAGTTTACAAAGCCCAAATAGATTCAAGAAACACAGACCGCAAGCAAGTTTCAAGCCTCCCCAACTGCACATTTTTTTTTTGATGTGAAAATGAGAAGAAGCCTCTCTCTACTGAATATTTCTTGGGGGGGGGGCAGAGATGAAAAGATGTAAATAAGCAACAGCAGCTGCTTATTTAATATCCAGTTTGGCCTTAAATGTAAAATGGGTGCCATTTTGTTTTGCTATGCTTCACCATGTGGCTTGTGCCGAGAGCTTTTACCTTGACAACTGGGGCTCAGGACCTATGGCATGGTGGCTAGAGCGATACAGGAAGTTGAGAAAGTGAGTTTGAATCTAATAGATCACTGTCAGATCCCTCTGCTTTTAGTCTGATTTAAACCTATATTTGCCATCAGGTGGCACTGCATGGAATGAAATATCTAGGGGGAAGGAGAAGTTAGTTCCCAGAATTAAGATTTGGTAAAAACAAATATCTGAGCCTCAATGGATTAAGTCCCCGCTGCCCGACCTTTGATGTTTAATTGGATCTCTAAGCTTTATAGGGCACGGATTAAAGCTTCCCAAGGCGAAGAATCCCTGCTGAACGGCCAAACACTCCACAAGGGAGAGCGGGGTCTCTTTTCTGATGAATTTAACTGGTTCTCCCATTTGCTAAAAAGCCCAATGGCATCTGAGTTGAGTCCAGAGGTGTAGTTACAGGGAAGGCAAAATGAAGGCATTGACCGCCTAAAATAAGAATTCTGCTGCCACAAATGAGGTTTTCCATCAGGTCCCAAATTTCAGCTGCAGTAATTGAAACTACAGTTGGCGTTTCTGGATTTGACATTCACAGAATTAATTTTTTGGCAGATGTTTACCAGTGGATGACAAAATTCAGCTAAACTGACCTGTTAACATTCACTTGTGTGCATTACCCCGATGAAGAAATAGCTGTTTAGCGGCATTCAGAAATTCCTTCAGATGCCAATGTCAATATTTGCCAAATTGTGCGTATTCCTTCTAAGCACAGTACAGTACAGATTCGTAAGAATGAACAGGCGGCACTCAGCCTGTACAAAGGGATGCCGGTTGCAAAAGATCCCCCCCACACACACATCTAGAATGTCTCTGCAATGAGCAGGCTAGCACACCAAGGAGAAAATTCCAAGTCCAGCCCATTCTTTGTGTGTGTTTGGGCTTTCAAGTTGCCTGTTGACTTATGGAGACCCCATGAATTTCATAGGATTTTCTTAGACAAGGAATACTCAGACATAGTTTCCTTAGTTCCTTCCTCTGAAAAATTGCCTACAGCACCTGGTATTTACGGGAGGTCTCCCATCCAACTACTAGCCAGGGCTAACACTGCTTAGCTTCCAAAATCAGAAAGAATCTAGCGCCTTTAATGCATTTAGGTCCCAGATCATTTCTTATCCTGCTGTCTTTCTATTTGTGAGGAGTTTTTAACTAAAGCTCTAAAGGCTTCCGTAAATTTATAGACAGGTTACAGCAGTGTTCATCTCCTCTTTGCAACACTAAAATGCAGGAGCACTTGAAACATCTAGATCATATGATGCAAGCCTCTGGTGTACAGTAAACTGAACGGTCTTAGACAAAGCACTTTTTTCTGCTCATGCAAAAGGGGAATATACACTGATGTCTTCAATGCAGGAGAGAGCAAACAAGATGGACGGGGATCTACTGGCAGGTCTGTGGTACGAGCAGATTAGCAAGGATTCTGTGTTGGGAGAAAGATGGGGTGTAAATTTAACAGCAACAATAATAACAACTGCTAATTCTGTGGGGGTTGTGCATGCACGCAAGGCATGATACAAAAGAGAAAACTTAATTTGGTGAGCAGATCACATGCCCAATGGGATACTTGTTCCTTAATCTTGCATACGAAAGCTACTGTCCTCCGGGGAGAAAGAAACCACTGCCCCTTGAAAATATTTTTCCCTTGGGTAAGTTACATTCTCTCCTCCTCAAAGGAAGGCAAAGGCAAATCCCTCTGAACAAATCTTGCCCAGAAATACCTTTAGTTTTGCCTTAGGATTGTCATAAGTCAGAAATGACTTGAAGACAAACAAGAACAACAGCAATGTGACTTCCATCTGCAAAAACCTGAAGGAGTACGAGTATGGTATCTAGACTGAGCGAGGTAATGATATCACTCTATTCTGCCTTGGTTAGACCTCATCTGGAATACTGTGTCCAGTTCTGGGCACCTCAATTCAAGAAGGATACTGACAAGCTGGAGCGTGTCCAGAGGAGGGTGACCAAAATGGGGAAGGGTCTGGAACCCATGCCCTATGAGGATAGACTTAGAGAGCTGGTTATGTTTAGTCTGCAGAAGAGAAAGTTAAGAGGGGACATGATAGTCAAGTTTAAATATTTGAAGGGATGTCATGTCAAGGAGGGAGCAGGCTTGTTTTCTGCTGCTCCAGAGACTAGGACAAGGAGCAATAGATTCAAGCTGCAGGAAAGAAGATTCCACCTGAACCTCAGGAAGAACTTACTGACGGTCACAGCTGTCTGGCAGTGGAATATGCCGTCTTGGAGTGTGGTGGAGTCTCTTTCTTTGGAGGTGTTTAAGCAGAGGCTAGATGGTTATCTGTTGGGAATGCTTTGATGAGTGTTCCTGCATAGCAGGAATTCTATGATTCTATGATATGAAGGAAAGTCACGTAGAAGATTGAGCACGCTAGCATGCAAACTCATGGATTCGACTTACAAGAGAAGAAATTCTCCCTAAATGTTAGGAAGAACTTCTTGACTAGAAAGGCTGTACAACAGTGGAACAGACTGCTGCAGGGGGTTAATGGATTTTTCTCTGTTGGAGGTCTTCAAGCAGAGATTGGATGGACCCCTCTTGCAAGTGCTTTAGTTGTATGGCAAGGGGTTGTACTACACAGCCCTTGCGGCCATTTCCAACTCTGTGATTCAATGATACTATGATTTGAAGACTGTCTTCTCTCTTCTGTCACTACTCTGTATAACTGATCCCAGCAATGTTCACACAACTATCACAATCCTGCAAACAACCACCACCACCTCCTCAGGTTGCATATCAAAACATAACCCTTTCCCCTTCTGCATTTGTAAAAACTAACCTCAAGCCACTTTCTCAGGCAGCATGAAATGACACGGGGACCTCCCCTCCCAGCCTTCATTTCTCTCAGAGCTGTTTCCAGTGCTTAAGTTATTATTGTTTTATACCTCATGGCGAGAAATCTCTGCTAAGGTAGTTTGTAAACACCCATTTGTTACTCAGACTTCTCAAGTACTCAACCAGGCTTCAGTTCTGAAAAATGGATTTATTCACTGCAGACATAACTGTATTCCCAAGGCATATGCAATTGCTCATTTAACCCTGAAATGAAGAGGGTACTGTTACCATGCCATACACCCTGATCTGTGATACAGTATGATTGGATATAAATATTATTTAATTGGCATGAAATCTTGCACTTATGGATGAAAGATGTACAGAAAAGAAAGGACCCTGACTGGAGGCTTTGAAGCTAGACCAGGGGACCTCAGCATGGCCAGGTCATAAGTTTAAGAAGATCAGTTGGAAAGCTCAATCTGATGAGTTTTACATGGTCCTCTAGAATACCCAAGCCTAGGAAGCAACAGTGAACAAAGCTGCTAGAAGCAGCATCCAAAAGACCAACATCCTGTTACCTCTTCCCATGGAAGCTGTCCTTTTGTTCCCTCACCTTTCCAGTCATTAAGAGGCTATCATGATTTCCTTCAATGCTTTTATCACCTGCCGCAAAGACAGTCAGAACCTTCCAAATCCCTTTGTCAGCTCTGCCAGAGAGGAATTAACACGTTCCCTTCAAGACAGAAAAAGGGTATTTAAACCCCAGCTCAGACCCTGGCTTTCTGCTAGTACTTTGGACACATATTGACCTGTTACACTGCATAAGGGGCCCCAGATTCCTGTTCACTGTACTGCCCGCAGACCTCTCCAGTCTGAAACACCTTGTCCTGATCCTCTGCTGCTCAGGAATTGTAGCCATTGCTCTCTTCAACCCAAAATCTCCACCATTCAACCTTTCCCTCTTTTCCTTCTGCTAGACTTGTATGGTTCATAAGAATGCTTATTTGCATTTTTGCCTGATAAAGACATTCTTTTAGATTTCCAACTAGTGTCCTACAGTTAGTAGTGGTATACAAAGGTGAAAAGATCCCACGGTTACCCTGCTTTTGCAGGTCTCCTTTCGGACTATCATTCCTCAACTTTCCACAGAGGCATGGGTATTGGTGGGGGACCTCAAGGTCCCCCATCTTTTGGGGTAACAGTACTTTATGCACACTGGTGTATGTGTGTCTATGTCTGCACTGCAGCACACGTGGAGATCAGCAAGTGAAGCAAGAAGGACCACATACCCTGCTGTATAATCACGATAGCCAGATGACTGTCTTGTGTCTTTCTGCCATCATCTAAAGCAGAGATGGGCAATTATGACAGGTCCAGATCAATTTTGTGTTCCTGGTATTCTCTGAGAGCCAGGATGGTTGCTATGGAGGGAGGGGCAAAATGAGATATTGCCTCCCCGTAGGAATTTTGTCCTTCCCCATGAAATTTTGCTTCATTTTCCAAATATCTAGCATTGTAGTAACTTCAAACATCTGTTTAGCTTTTAGAAATACCATCTAGCCATCCAGAGAAAAGGGGGCAGGCAAAGTTACGAGAGAAAGCAAGCACAGCAAATGGGAGAGAACCATTTTCAGTGTCTCACTCTGTGCAATGCTACAAATTAGGAGACTAAAGGATAATTTTGCTTTAGCAGGGGCAAAATCTTACTAGGAAGAAATGTTCTTACTTTGCTTTCCTGAACTATCCCCCTACTAGGGGGGCTGCATGGACTACAAACAAAGCCCCCTTCTCTGTAAAAGTGGCAGGGAGCTCATTTCTGGCTTCAACAAATGAAGCTTTTTAACATTATACAGTGCATTGAAGTTCTGTAATCTATTGAAAAGGTGAATTGTACTTCTGGAGGCTTCCAGAAGAGGCAATTCCAACGTGTGTGTGTTGTGTGTGTGTGTTGTGTGTGTGTGTGTGTGTGTGTGTGTGTGTGTGTGTCTATGGAAACAGCAGTCCAGGGACTCTGGAGAAGGTTGAAAAATGTAAAAATAGCTTGGGGTTTGCAGGTGATCCCAGGGGTGCCCTTTGCCCATCTCTGACATAAAAAAAATCATTAGTGAAGGTCTGGAGAGTAGCAGAAATGGACAGTCTTGTTGAATCAGCAGTCTGTACACGAACCACATTAACTAGAAGTTACATAGAGCAGAGAGAAGTCCAAGATGAATGTCCCAAGGTCATCTGACTCCCACAACAAGCCAGTTCTGCTATGTGTTGGACTTTAAAAGAAGTGCATGGGTAGAATAAATGCCAAGAGTGTTTCTGTCCAAGGTTGAAGCTCAACCTATACTACGCAGACAGTGTACCTCCAAATCTCTCTCTCTCTCTCTCTCTCTCTCTCTCTCTATCTCTACCTACCTACCTACTTATCTACCTACCTACTTATCTACCTATCTATCTCCCCTTTTGTGAAGCAAAGCTAACACTTATAATTCATATAATTTTTCTGATCAAATGCAAACTACATATCTGTAGATCAGCAAACATGGAAGGAAATGAGGCATATCAGGCCAATGAATATAAAATAAATAGAAATGTTGACTTGAGAATTCACAGATTGCTCAAAGAAGGGATAAACTAAAGAGAGGCAACAGGTACATTACCAATTGAACAGTCATGTCCAGTCCAGCTGGGGTCACAACTGCACAGCCCAGTTTCAGGCAGAAAGGTGCCGTGGCCAGAGCACTGGTCCAGACAGGTCGCTCTTGGAGTCTCACAGTTTGCTCCTCCCCAACCAACGGAGCAGTGGCACTCTCCTCGCACGCACACGCCACGTCCTGAGCAAGTGGGATCCATGCAATCCACTGTAAGAGAAAGAAAAAAAAAAGTAGGTATGCAAAGATAATTTTGTATCTGTGGCTTTATCATCATTGTTTAACCTTGGACCTTCATCCAGTGCATCCTGTCTGACTAGCTAAACCAAAGGTAGAAATTACATGCCCCCCAGAGCAAGAATGGTCAACTGTGGAGGGGTAGGGGCCATTTGTCCCCCTGAGGGCCCCCAATGGACTGCTTCTGGCATGACTGGAAGTGATGTTGTATCATCTCTGTTTCTAGCTAGCAGCTGAAATATTAGAAATGGCCTTGAGGAGGGCCATGTTTGGTGGAGGTTACATTGATTTTCCCATTGTTTTTCAGCCCCAAAAATTAATTTGGGAGGATTCTAGAGCAGTTCAGAGGCCTGCAAAACGGGGTCACAACAGTTGCCTGCAGCTGTGGATGACACATTCCCCAACTCAGTCTCGATGTTGTGAGACTTGCAACTTCCAGTACAGTTTTCCCCCAGCATTCACAGGTTTGACTCTTGCGCGTTTATTTATGGTATCTGCCTGCCTCCCCCCATGTGCTCTCAAGCCCATGGCTGCCAGCGTGATCATGCTGCCAGAGGGCCAGAAAGTAAAGGGGAGGGAAGATCTCCCCCACCCCGTGCTCTCCTGCTTCCACTGCCCATGTGATTGCGCAGGCAGAGGGTGAGAGAGTGAAGTGGGGGAAGATCTTTCTCCCCCTGTGCTCTTGTGCCACCGCGGCCCGTGTGGGTGGGAGGCGAGAGAGTGAAGGGGGAGAAGATCTTTCTCCCTGCGCGCTCCTGCTGCCACAATCGCACAGGTGGGGAGCAGTGAGAGAGGGAAGGAGGGAAGACCTTTTCCCCTGGGCTCTCCTAGGTGTAGAGGAAAAATCTCCCCCCTGCACTCTCCCACCCACCACCCAGTGGATGCTCTGGCAGCAGCTGGCAGGAAAGTGTAGGGAAGGTGAATGCTCATGGGGGGGGAGTTATTCATCTTTCTTTATTACTTTTGCAGGTGGTTCTGTGTCCCTAACCCCCACGAATGTGGAGGGCCTACTGTATTCTCTGCCACCGGGACTTGCAGTCTCACAACATTTGGTGATGGGAGGAGGTTATGTACCATCAAGTTGACTCTGACTTATGGTAATCCCACCATACAGTTTTCATGCCACCAGCTTCTTCTTGGTCTGTGGGAATGTGCTTTGCCCAAGGTCACTGAATGGGGATTTGAATTCTGGTTTTCTAGAGTTTTAGTCCAGCATTCAAACTCTACACTAGCTCTAAAAAACTATGGTTGCTTGGCAGCATTTATAGGGAAACCTCTTTGTAAACTGTATCTGCCTCCACTTTTCTTCTTTTCCTGTTCTTTCCTCTGAAGTGGTTGAATGATAAGACTTTCAGGATAAGAATTTGTCCAACTGTAAAACGCAGGGCATATCAGTGATAGACAGACTAGGCAAATCATTCTGTAGCAGCTTGTAGGCCTCTGTGAAGGGGGTCTGTCAGATGGACCAGCTGTCTGGCATGATACAGAAGAAACTAAAACCATTTCTGCATAGCATTGCAGTCCTGCGATAGGGACGTGATGGCAGGGGTCTACAGGTCATGCTTTCGCACAACGTTTCGGTCCCGCAGCCAGTGCGTCCCTATATGTCACAATCGTGGGATATTAGTGTAATGGAAAAAATGAATTAAGCACCTGCAATCACACAATGCTCCCATCGTCCCTGGCTGTGCAGAAGGGGCAGAAATGTGATCACACACTTCTTTCCCAGAGCAGCACAGGAAAGAAGTCAGCTGCACTGCAGAAGGCAGGCGCGCGTCACTTGCACTCCCTTCCACAGGGAGCTGGCAGGGTGCAGGGGGGATCATTGCCATTGCGCTCTCATCCCAGCAAACGCACCACTGGGATCGCGACAGGACATTGGTAGGAACCAGTGAAGTGTGGAAATGGCCTGTGTTCCGATGTTACGTTATGTGCATTAGACTCCCTCCCCTTATAAGCTGGCTATCCACCAGTCCCCTGATGTACGTGAGGGTACATTTCTGTTGCATAAACTGAAGCACTGTTGTAGGATCGTCAGGGAAAGATGAAAAGCCTGGCTTAGGAATTCCCTGGTGCCACTTACGCGGTAAGAGTCGGTGAACCAGTTTTAGAACTCATGTCCTTGCAGGCCAGAGACAGAGTTGCTTGGGAGCAACCTGCCAGTATCGTATGTCCTTAACAGATGGTTCAACCGTGGAGAACAAAGATTGCGGGCTAACTGACAGGGGGCTATGGCTAAGCAATTAATCATCCCTCTCTGAAACCCAATGGGGGGAGAAAGAAGGTAAGTTGTATGGGGGTCTCTATCACAGAAGGCAGAGTGCTCTGCTACCTCAGCGTTAACACAGGAAGATAGAAGTGGATGTATGTGTGTGAGGACACCCCATTCATCATAATCCTAGGGCCATTTTTCATGTCAAAACGAGGCCTTTCACAAGACGCCACGCACAATGGCCACTTTAATCTTGCCCTCTTCGGTTGCATTGCACCATGGCAAGGGTCCTGGGATAGGATTACAGAGTTTGGCTGCTTGCTTTGTTGTAAAAGCTTTAATGTGGATTTTTTTTCTTCCTCCTCAATTTTCCCTTTAAAAAAAAAGAAGAAGAAGAAGATAATGGTGTATTTTCTCGGATGTTCTGCTCAGCGAATTAAAAGTGTCCAGCTTCAGGCAAGCACATGGTAGCTTTCAATATCCAGTTTTCAATGTCTGCCTACAGACCGTCCACAGCTGTAAAATGGCACAAGCAACGATTTACGAAGAGCCAGTAAGATATAGTGCCTTGAGTACTGGATTAAGATGCTGAGAGGCCAGGGTTCGAATTCCTGCTCAGCCACGAAAACCCACTGGGTGACCTTGGCTGAGTCACTCTCTTAGCCTTAGAGGACGGCAATGGCAGACCTGTCCTAAATAAATCTTTTGTTTTCAAGAGACACGGCACGGTAGAGTGGTTTGAATGCTGGCCTAGGACTCCAGGAGACTAGGGTTCAGATCTTCACTCATCTATGGAAATCTACTCAGTGACCTTGAGGCATATCACACTCTCTCACCTTCGGAGAAGGCAATGGCAAACCTCCTTTGGATAAAGTCTGGAGAGCCAGCATGACATAGTGGTTTGAGCATTAAACTAGACAGTTAAACTGACACACAAGGGCTGTAATTTTTTGATGTGTATGTAGTCCTGGCATGCTTATGCCATGCCTATCCATTTTGAAAGCTGAAAAATAAGAGGAGACGCATCTAGCTTATTTTACCTTAAATACATAAACTGTTCAAAATTTGCTAGATCATTGCATAATGTTTTACGAACACTGTATTAACATCACCAGATACAAGGCAGGTGTTGGTTGAGAACACCTGCAAGAAAAAGTGAAATTACAGACGTGATGGAAAAAGTTCGGAAACTGCAACCCAAAGAAATCACTGCTAGGTTGCCCTCCTTGAAAGAAAAGAAATGATATATTTGTAACAGGCTGAAAATCAACTTTCTATTAGAGGGATTTAGAGGCTGGGGAAGAATGCCATAAAGTTCTAATATAAAAGATTCCATAGGCTCTCCCCCCAACCCCGCTTTGTTCTTTTGCTCTGGGTAGAAAAGAAATGATTATCTGGCATGCAAAAACAGAGTTGTAAACCATTCAGTACCTCTTAGGAAAATGACTGCTTTATTTCTTGTCTGCTCTCCTCATTTGGGCTGTTGTCCAGTTAAAGAATTTTTAGTTTTTGTTTAGCTAAGGATCTCTATATAGACTCAATGGACTCATTTGGCTCAGTACTGTGTACAGTGACCAGCAGGAATTCTCCACGTTTTTAGAAGAGTTCTTCTCTACTCCTACCTTGAGATGTCCAGCCAAAGCATGTATTCTACAACGATTATTTCTTGGACCATTAAGATCCAGAGAGCGAACACAGCCTTCAGTTTTGCATGAGTGAACAAGCATTCATTCATGTGCAGAGAGGAACATGCTAACAATTAACTTTCTAAAATACAAAAGATATAGCAGAGGTATTGAAAGCAATTTCAGCCTATACTGGAAGCTAAGCAGAGTCAGGCCTGGTTATTACTTGGATGGGGACTGCTGAAGAATACCAGGTACTATAAATTTCGGACAAAAGCAATGGCGAATTACCTCTGAGCATTTCTCTACAAAAACCCTATGAAATTCATGGGGTTGGCATAAATCGACAAGCAACTTGAAGGCACACAGACACACACGGAACACATATTGCAATTACTTTTTAGCAACTCTAGAGAAAAAACAGGATGTGTAATAAACTGGTTATTTAGATGTAATTTGTGTTGGCTGCTTTGAATTCAGATACATAGCATTTTGATGAGTGAGGACTCTAATTCCACAATGATGTGTAAATTCTATCACAGCGTTGTGGTGGAATTAAAAGTAAATGCACAATGGAAAAAAAATCACAATGCAACAATCCATTACAGTGCTATCAGCATGCTTTGTCCCAGTGTTTTAAGCCTAAATGTGTGAACTCTGTATTCAATTAGCAGAAAAAATATTGGTGCACTAATAGCTTTGAAAGATGAATAGCAAGGGAGTTCTGTAGGATCACCAGGCAGCCTGGAGCTGTGAAGGGATCGGGATGGGAGAGAAACCAAATCTAAGCCAGAAAGCATGTACTTTGCATCAGAGCTTGGAAATATTATTTTTCTGAATCACAGCTTTCAGAATCCACCTCTGGCCACACTGGGTAGGGAATCCTGGGAGTTGTAGTAATAAAAAAAAGTAATGTTTCCAATTTCTTTCTTGCATGCCAATGACTCCCGTTTCAATCCCTGATAATTCCAGTCCAGCAGTCTAGATGGTGTGGACCCTTCTGCACTTCAGACTTGCTCTGAATCAGTTGCCGCAGGGCAGAGTACAAAAAACTGTGGCCAATGGGCAAATTGTCTGACTTGGCAGCTCTCTAGGTTTCTAAGAAGCAATAAAAATGAGTTTGCTTTTGGCAAAAGGTTGGCCAAATTTGGGGAAAGAACTATTTTGTTAAAAAAATGCTCTGATAGTAGAGGAAGGTCTTGATTTCTGTTACACTTCTCTGAATTACACCTCTATTATCTTCCTGTCCTTGTTTGTATTCATTGGCAAGACTTCATCAATGGGGCATGGCAATTCAGTTCTACTTTGCTACATACTTTTCCTAAGAGGCACGCAGGTTTTATGTACCCATCTTTGCTTGCATTTTCCCCATTTACTCTACAGTCTGTTGTGCAAATGTTTCAAAGATGCACATATTGAGCTCTGTTATTTGTGTATAATTCAAAAGGGAGGAAGGAACGAATGAATCTATTGAGTCATAGGATTCCTTCCCCCGCCAGTGATGGTAAACTGAAAGCTATGTGTACATTTTAGCTTATAGACTGTGAATTGGATATATCTATAAACTAGTTTGATTAATGCAAATTTCTTTTCCATCCTTAACTTCAAGGCCTGATGTACAATGTGTGAGTTGCCATTTGCAACAGCTGTCCTGTCTGTTTTGTAATATGCCATGTTTGCCGACAGCTGACTGATGGGTAGTTTGCCGACACTAGCTCATCTGTCTGTCACTGTCGCCCCAAGAGCTGTTTTGTACAGTCCTTTGCAATAATGAAGAGCTGGCATTAAAAAACACTTATATTCACTCACAACAGTAATAGGGATCCCATGCCAATATGTACATAAAGAAAAAAACCCAGCACTTAGAAGGCATGGAAATGAATGCAAAACAAGAAGAAAATGCTACAATATCTCCATTTCAGGCCCAATGCAGAACTGAAAGTCATCCAAGACACAGCTTTTGAAAAGACATATTAGATCAAGGCTCAAATATAGCAAAGATTTCAGGTTTCTTAAGGAAAAGCAGCTGGCTGCTTTAGTTCACATGTGTTTCTTCTTCACACAGGTTGACACCTGTAAATTGCTTACCACAACGCACCAGAGGAAAAAGAAATTACATCATATGAAGAAGATAATCTAATAAGAATATTTTGAGCTCAGGCTTATGAGTGGCCCTTTGAGCATCACTCTCTTTCTCAGAAGTATTAGAAAGATATCTCACCCAACTATGGTATAAAAATGATAGATAACCAGCAGCTTTTAAAAGAGCTGTATTTTTTTGGGGGGGGGCATCTATCTGGGTTAGAAAGGTCCCACAGTACAGCAGCCCCTCCACTTTCTTGAGGGCTTGGGGTGCAAAACCCTTGTGAAAGTGGAAAAACCAACTCTTCCCTGAGAGCCCCTTCCATTCCCTTCTGGGGCTCCCCCCTCTGATTTCCTTGTCTTTTATGTGTTGAGGCCAGAGGAATTGGAAGGGGAGATCATAGAACCACAGAGTTGGAAGAGACCCCAGGGGCCATCGAGTCCAACCCCCTGCTATGCAAGAACCCCCATCAAAGCATTCCCAACAAATGGCCATCCAGCCTCTGCTTAAAAACCTCCAAAGAAGGAGACTCCACCACATTCCCAGGCTGCCTATTCCACTACTGGACAGCTCTGACCACCAGGAAGTTCTTCCTGAGGTTCAGGTGGAATCTCCTTTCCTGCAGCTTGAATCCATTGCTCCTTGTCTAGTCTCTGGAGTGGCAGAAAACAAGCCCGCTCCCTCCTCAACATGACATCCCCTCATAGATCTGGAGGGGAGAAGGAAGACTGGCACAAGACTTCCTTCCCCACTCCCTTGCTTATTGTCTCAATGTCAGTTCTCAATGCTGGGGCCAGAGGCAAGGGAATCAGAGAGGGGAGCTCCGGAGGGGAGAAGGAAAGGTCATGTGAGCCTCTCCCTGCCATTCCCTTTCCCTTTTGCCTTGGTGAGAGTTCTCAGTGCCGGGGCCAGAGGCACAGGAAAGGGAAGGGGGAGCCCCGTAGGGGAGAAGGAAGGTGTATGTGTACCTCCCGCCTGCCCATTTCCTCGCCTTTTGTTCTGATGCTTGCCTTCCTTCTCCACATCTGGCAATATGCGTGCAATGTGTGCAATAGAGACACGGGTAGCAAACCAGAGCTCAGTTCTGCGTAACAGTTTCTCAGTTTTCCACTCTTGAGAGATTCATTCCGTGCAACAGCTTGCAATGCTTTAAAGAGCCTCTTATCTATAACTGCTGATCACTGATCAAAGATAAGAGTAGAAGCAGTTTGCATGATGGATGAAAGAAACTGTGGTTTCAAGTGATGGGACAGGATCCAATTCAGATTTCCCATCCCTTCATCTACAAAATGGGTGAAGGAAGCAGATATGGTTAGTAGGGGGAAGGCGGATCTGTTCCAGTGTCCAGTTCTGGGCACCTGTATCCAGTTCTGGGCACCTCCATTCAAGAAGGATATTGGCAAGCTCGAGCATGTCCACAGGAGGGCGACTAAAATGGTGAAGGGTCTGGAAGCCATGCCCTATGAGAATCGTCTTAGGGAGCTGGGTATGTTTAGTCTGCAGAAGAGAAGGTTAAGAGGGAACATGATAGCCATGTTTAAATATTTGAAGGGATGTCATGTCGAAGAGCGAGTGGGCTTGTTTTCTACCTCTCCAGAGACTAGGACAATGGATTCAAGTTGCAGGAAAGGAGATTCCACCTGAACCTCACAGGTTCAGGTGGAGTCTCCTTCTTTGGAGAAGAGGTTGGATGGCCATCTGTTTGGAGTGTTTTGATGTGTGTTCCTGTATAGCAGGGGATTGGACAGCATGGCCCCTGTGGTCTCTTTCAGTTCTATGATTCTATGATCCTAAGTCATTCTAGATGCAAGGGAATGGAAGGAGGAGAACAGGGAAGAAGAGACGTGTGCTCCTTGTGAATAATCAAATTTGCAAAGGTCAAACACACAAATGTGGAGGGAGGACGGTACAGTACTGATATAAGAGCCACAGGGCTCCTTTGTCTGCAGGAGGGAAACGGCAAGAAATAAAAAAGGCTGAACTCAGGTATACCTTCTTCACAGCTCTCTCCCTTGTACCCAGGATTGCAGATACAGGTCCCCATGATGCAAGTGCCATGGCTGCTGCACGAGATGTCGATGCACTGGTTGGTTGGAACGTCACATTCAGCCCCTTTCCATCCACTGTGACATAAACACCGTCCTTTCATATACTGCCCATTTCCACTGCACAGCACAGGACACGATGCTGCAAAGGAATATAAAGGGTGGGGGAAGAGCATGGAATCGTGACCTATTGGGATCCAGAATTCTGAACTGATTTATTGTTCGTGTTTTTTACATCTATTTGCTCATTGAAATATTTCTATTTTGCCCTCTACCTAAAGTTCTCAGGGCAAGGTACAATAAAATCGATTTAAATTTGAGCAATTTAAAACAATTTTAAGCAACAAACGTTTGAGCAATTTAAAGCAATTTGAGCAGTTTAAAAAAAGTAAAGAAATCATTTAAACTGACTAAAAGCATATTAAACAAAACGACAAGTTAAAACAAGACTGCTTAAAACCATTCAGAACACTTTTAAGACAATTTAAAAGCATGCATTATTTGGAGATGTTGATAAAATACATTAGGACTCACAGGCTTTGGTGAAAAAACATGATTTTAATGGACAACAGAATAACGCAACCAACTGTTGCTCTAAGGGGGGGACGGTATTCCATAACAAGGGTGCCACAGTAGTGAAAGCCCTCTCCCATGTCTTCCCACATGTTGCCCTGACTGATGGGGCATGAAGGAGGGTCCCTCCGGCAGTTTTCAAACACACACATAGGGAGGCTCCCAGCTGCTAATATTACCACTACTCCTTCTCCTCCATAATTACGTAGCATTCAAGACTGATCAAAATTTTCAAATTCAGTAAGCCTCATGAAAAAATTAATGTCAATCTCCATAAACTCAGAATATGAGCATGAATCAAGCTTTTGCACTCATTCATTTATCCATAGTGGGTTAGAAGCACTGAATCATAGAACTGGAAGGGAACTGCACGGACTGCCTAATCCAACCCCTTATCATTCAAGAGGATATAACTAAAGCACTCCTGAAAGATGGCCATCCAACCTCTGTTTAAATACCTCCAAAGACGGAGGGCTTGTTCCCTTCCAATTCAGTCTATTCCATTGTCGAACAGCTTTTACAATCAAGAGATTCTCCTTAACATTTAGGTGCAATCTCTTTTCTTGTAATTTGATTCCATTTGGATTGTGTTTCAGTCTCTGGAGCAGCAGAAAACAAGCTCTGTCCATCTTCTACGTGGTATCTCTTCAGATGTTTAAAGATGGCTATCGTATCATGTCTTCTCTTCTCCAAAACAAACATACGCAGCTCCCTAAGTTGCTCCTCATAAGGCCTGGTTTCTAAACCTTTGAGGCAGAATCTACCGTTTATATGAGTGGAAGGGTTCTGCTCATGGAATTTTGGAGGAAGTACTCTTCCCTTGAGAGCCAGTGTGGTGTAGTGGTTTATGGGTTATGACCCCAGAGACCAAGGTCTGATTCCCCTCTCTGTCATGGGAACCCACTGGGTGACCTTGGGCACGTCACATACTCTCAGCCCCAGATAATCCCATGGTGGGTTCACTTGGGATCACTGTCAGAAACAACTTGAAGGCACACAACAACAGGAACAAAATTCTTTCTTTCCCAATGTACCACAACTCACTTCATTCAGTAGGGACCACAGCCATCACCGTAGAATTTATGGGGGGATTTTTTTTTCATACATTTAGATCTAGATCCATTCCATTATGCCTGAAATTAATTGTCCACATAACCTCCTGATTTTGCTTCCTTGAATCCGATCATAAGTCTTGTAGTGACAGCTTTCTGAGCACTAATTCTGAAGTTTCTGACAAACATATTGAATCTACAAAGGTAGAATTTTGCTTTTGAGCTGGAAAGAATAAGCTACTGTTTCTTTTTGTAGGGATAAGTCTCAATGACCTATAGCCCTGAGTACTCCCCCTTCCCTTCTCCAGTGAGACCATAAAAATGAAGAAGCTTCTGCATTTTAGCACTTCACCCCATCTTAGGGCCTTTCCACACGACACTGTTATAGTGCTATTATTCCCCTTTCAACATCCTGTGGAATCCTGGAGTTTGCAGTTTGTGGGGGCGAACTCTTAGCCAGAGAGCTTTTTGGCCTCAGGAAACTACAAACCCCAGAATTCCATAGGACGTTCAAAGTGCAATAGCAGCACCATAACAGTATAGTGTAGAAATGGCCAGTTGCCAGATTTACAACCTATGTTTTGAATTTGGGTTTTTGTTTTTTTAAAAAAACAGTCTAAATCTGGGAGGAGCAACACACAGCCCACAGGTTACGAAGTTTTCAAGGCTGGTTTATGTGGCCACAGTGATCTGCCCCGATGCTGTTGCTACTAAATCTACTATTGCCACTGTTTTGTGTGTCCATTTTGTGGCTACCAAGTTCTCCCCTTTCCTGTTGACGCTGCCACTGATGAGTTTCTTCTTTTTTGCCCAGCCATTTGCTCCCCACATGCAGTCTATTAATGTTACCCACTTTCTGGAAGGCATTCTGGAAACTAGCTTTGTATTATATTGGATTAGCAGTTTGTCCAAGCTTTGACGTAATGACAAGCGGCAGCTAATAAAAAGTGGAACGGGAAGCTTCTGCTGTCCTCACCCTGGCTGTGGCAATCGAAAGGAGAGGATGGCATAGGGATGGTGGGCCACGTAAGAGCCTAAGGCTCCAAGCAGCTTTTTCCTGTAATGATAAAATGATTCATGTCCAAATGCAACCAGTTTGTTAAAACAGATTGTCTGACACTTTCCAGAAACACTGTACTCTTGATGATAGCTGTTGAAACCACTGTTTTAGAAACTAGAACATTTCCTGGAAAAGCTCTGAATTTAGAAGCAGCTGCTGATAGTATTAATTTTCAGAAAGAAACTTCTCCAGTTTGTACTGCACCAAGTTCTTTGATCAGCATGATGAAATGTGCAAATTTCTTGCCCAAAGGAATGACAGTCAATTGAGAAAATTTTATATTCCTTATTACCTAAGCTGTTTTATTCCCTGTTAGCTCATATATGAGATTTTAAAATTGACAACTTAAGGAGCTGACTATTTTTGGTATGATTTCATAACACTGTGGGAAATAAAGATCTATCAGGCTAATCCCAGTCTCCTTTACAATCCCAAAGCTGAAGATCTCTAAATCCTGGGTGCCGTAATGTGGTCTGTGGGCTACATGTGCCCCCCAACAGTCTTTCAAAGCCCAACTCCCAAAGAAGGTTTTTAAATCAAGTAACTTAGAGGTAATTTTGGCCCCAGATCATAAAGAAAGTCCACTAACACATGACAATACACAAAATACCACCAGTGTACCTCCAAACCCTGTACAACTCCCAAATACCTGTGTTTTCCTCCATAGTCCTTCTCAAAATGGCTACAGGAAGTAACAGGACATCACATTCTGTTGCCTTTTTGAGAGGAAAACAGAGGTATTTGGGCTTGCTCTGAAAATATGTGGCCCATGGGGTGCGGCTGGGGGAAAAACTAATCCTGACTCCCATGCAGTTGCTCACCCCCAATCTAAAAGAATAAGTAAAATTTATCTGCACCATCTGAAACCACTGTGCTTGTCTCGATGAGAAAGAAATGTGTACTTATGGCTGGCAAGCATGGCACCCTGGATTTGGAGAACTTTCCAGACTTTGCAACCTGTGACATGGCTGTGCTTTCCTGTTCAAAGTACAATGTGAGTTTTTTTGTTGTTGTTGTACAATCACCCTGCCTCAAAAATAGAATTTTAAGAATATGTGTGTGTTTCCAGAGGCTGTTGCCTGCCATTTGGTGACACATTTGTAGTGCCAAATGCATGCCTTAAAAAAATTAAAAACAAGACAAAACCCCATCGTTCTAAATACACAGGCCATTTAATAAAACTGTTAAACACTGTCAGAGCAGCCACCTCTAATTTTAGGAACTAAAGGTCAAAGCGAAACACCACTGTCTTCAACTTCCTAGTGGAAACTCAGAAGGGATGGAGCCAGCTGGACATCCTTTGGGATGGAGTCCCACAGTGCTGCCAGAGGGAAAGTGGTGGCATGTGTATCCTACAGCCTAGTTGTATAAGGTGATGAGACACACAACAGAGCCTGCAGTGAGATTCTTAGATTTTTGGATACAGTCTTATGTATATGACCTAATGCAGACATTCTAGTCCCATGGGAAAGCAAGAGGGCTACAGAGGTTAGGTTTGCCAATGGGATCATGCATCTTTGGTCAAAGGGCTGGGCCTGCTGTTCAGGTATAGTTTGAAAACTGAGTAAGGCCAACTGAGGAACAACCTAAGTTGCCCAATTTGTCTGGGCAAAATGTTCAGCTCATTATTCAATTTTGAAAAAGTTATTGATGGTCAATAAATCATACATTTCATTAACAATAAAACTTCATACCAATGTAATCAGGTTGCTGTTTATCTATCTGGTATTTTAAGATTATATGCTTATGTGTTCTCAACAGAGCTTGGAAAGAATTGCTTTTGGAGACTGTAACTCTCAGAAATTCAGAGAAAATCTGGCTGGGAGATTCTGAGAGCTGTATTAAAACCAAGAAGAGAGAGAGCTCATAAAAATTTCAAGCTGTTTTTATACCATCCTTGTGCTTGAATTTCCGTGTCTCTTGAGTCCTTTTAAAAGAGTGGTGCACTATTCTTGTGTGATTTCAAGTTGTTTCTGAGATGGAAATTCTGAGGCTAGCATAGGATTTTCTCAGCACAATTTGCTCGGGGGGGGGTTGCCACTGCTTGCCTCTGAGGCCAAGAGAGTGTGACTTGCCTAAGGTCACCTAGTGGGTTTCCATGTCTTGAATGGGATTCAAAGCCTGACTCCCAGAGTTATAGTTCAAACCACCTCACCACACTGGCTCCCTAGTGTGCTATAGTTGGAGCAAGTTAATATATAACTCTTGGATTAGCTGTCTCTTTAAGGTGTGACTATAAGGACCTCAAGTAAGACAATGTTAGGGCAAAAGGTCTCCTGAATGAGTGCAAAGTAGAGGTGAAAAGAATACTTGCAAATTTTCTTGACTTTGCAGAGAAAGGATGTTTCAACACATCAAGTTCAAATATAATTTTTTTTGCATTACAAGATGTCTTTGGGAAAAAAATTGTGATTAAAGCATTCTTTTTCTGAAAACATGCTTTTTGCTGCAAAAAGATTTTTTACGCAAAAAAAAAGATTTTGCACAAAACCAATTTTTTTCTCGTTTTAAATAAATGGATTTTTCACCAAAAAAAAAAAGTCCAGATATGTGAAAAATCAGCAAAAAGTGCACAATTTTCTCTCCTTCATTTTTGCATGTGAGAATTAAATAAGGGAAGATTTATGTCTGCAATGTGCAGTGACCTCCCTTGATTGTGGCATGGCTGGCTCTCTACAAAGCGGGGATAACCTTTCAGGCTCAAAGCAAGGCAACAAGTTGCTTAGAGACCACCTTATGAGGACAAAAGGTCAGCCTAAGCTCCACCAAGCTATTCACAGAGGAGTTGCTGAAGAAACAATCAAATGCAGAGATTTCTAAGCTCCTTTGCTTAATTCTTTCCCAAAGGGACATTTGCTCTGGATGGCTTATTATTCTCATTGTTTATCCACATGCAGCAACCTAAAAGGAAGAAGACCATGAAAAGCAAGGGGCGTGGTGTGGGCCATGCCCGCAAAGTCACAGCAAGTAATAAACAAGCCCACAGAGTCAATTGCTTTCCACTGGACTGCAGCGTTATTCTAGGTTTCTTTCACTACACACCACCAGATCTAAAACTGTACATACTCTTCAAGTACTAGAATAAAAATCTTCATTAGAGTATTGAAACAAATTTTAGAAGACTTCAGATGTTATTAATATGAAAAAAAAACATTGTGTTATCATTTAGCTCAGCACTCCTCTTTGACATGGGATGCCATACATACAGACCATACATACATGGCTAGCCTGGAGAAGAGAAGGTTAAGAGGAGACATGATAGCCATGTTTAAATATTTGAAGGGATGTCATATGGAAGATGGAGCAAGCTTGTTTTTTTTGCTGCTCCAGAGACCATGACAAGGAGCAATGGCTTCAAACTTCAGGAAAAGACGTTCTATCTAAACATTAAGAAGAACTTCCTAACAGTAAGAGCAGTTCCACGGTGGAATACGCTGTCTTGGAGTGTGGTAGAGTCTTCTTCTTTGGAGGTTTTTAAACAGAGGTTGGATGGTCATCTTTTGGGAATGCTTTGATGGTGTATTTCTGCATGGCAGGGGGTTGGACTTGTGGTCTCTTCCAACTCCATGATTCTATGATTCCATACCTGTGTGCTCATCATTCACTACAGTGGCAGATACAGACAAGCACCTGAATCTTTTTGGTGAGCTAAGCAATGAACATGGCAACCCATGCTGGCAAGATAGCTCCATCTGTATGTCAGCTTCTCCAACTCAAAGCAATCTCTGCATTGGGGTGCGTACAGGAAGCTGACTGTGACTCTTCTGCTAAACACATTACAAGGAATTTGGATACCCAACCCAAATAGGCTTAGCTTAACTACCACTCATGTTCAGGTGCTTTCCAAGTCAGTGGGTTTTAGTGCTGATTTTAAAACTGTCACCAAGTTGCTTAAAACTATCCTCAAAATAGGCTCAGCACCTTGGACACCTCACTTAAAGTCCGGACTAAAATGTAGAGCAGATTCAGTCCTCCAATTACATGGGGAACCACTACGCATCAATAGGTCATGTGGTATTGTACAACCAAACAGGACAGAACTATCAACTTGTGAACAATGGTACTTCAGAGAATAAGAAAGCACCAGAAAGCTTCCTTCTGTCTTTTGTTCTCTGCAAAATGTTAAATGGATATAACATGGATACTTGAAACTATGGAGACACATTTATGGGTAAAAATCCACCCTATCTTATTTTTGTGGAAACTGGATTGCTTTTTCAGACAATCTCCCAAGGCAGCTCCTCCAACAAGACGGAGCTGCTCCACCTGTAAACTCAGAAATGGTAATAACAACAAAAATCCTACCTCGGCCACAGTCAGGACCCAGAAAACCAAGGAAACAATGGCAGGTTCCAGAAATACAATCACCATTCCCATAGCAGTTGCTGGGGCAGTTATCCACTGATTCTAAGGAAAGAAGCAGAAAAAAGAAATCCATGAAATTGACATGAGGAGGGACGGTGGAAAGGTCAAAACACAACAACTGTGAGTATGAAAGAACACAGCTCAAGGCATACCTAAACAAAACCTGATTTGTAGCTGTGGGTCTTCTGCAAAGCCACTTAGTTAGAATTGATCAGAACTGATCTTGCATAATGGGAAGCTCTGCAAATATGGAGCGCTTTCATTTATTTTACATATTTTTATCCTGCCACATATCATAAGCTCTCTGGGAGGTCTATAATAAAATTTTTCATAGCATTAGATCAGTGTCCCTATATAGATATTTCTTATTTATTGATGTTGTTATTTCCTGTCAAGTTAACTCCAGCTTACGACAACCCTATGAATGCGAGACTTCCAAGTTCCCCAACTAATACTGCTCAGGTCTTGCAAATTCAGTACCGTGGTCTTACAATTTGATCCATCTACCTGTAATGCACTCTCTCTCTCCCTACTGCCCTCTACTTTATCAAGCTTTATTGTCTTTTCCAGTGAGTCACATCATTCCATGGTCTGTCCAAAGTATGACAGCCTCAGTTTACTAATCTTTGCTTCTAGTGAGAATTTATTTATTTAAATGCTTGTATCCTGCTCTGCATCCAAAGATCTCTAGGTAGGCACACAACAAAAATCAAGTCAATTTAAAACAGGTAAAATAACTTAAACAGACTGAAAAGATAAGAAACCATCTGACAAGTTAAAATACTGCTATCAGCCTTCTTACAGTCCAGTTTTCAAAACCATACATAGAAATTGGAAACACACCAAGGCCTGCATTCAATGATCTATCTTTACACTTGAGGGGCTTGTTTAATTCCTTTGTAGCTGCCCTTCCAAGTCCTAGACTTTTTCTGATTTCTTGACTACAGACTCCATTCCAGTTTCTGGAGCCAAGCTATATAAATTTTTTTACCTATTTCAGTGTCTTCATTAACAGCTTCAAAGTCATGCAGATCATTTGTAGTCATGTTGTTGTTTTCTTGATGTTCAACTGTAACTCTGCCTTTGCACTTTCTTCCCTAACTTTCTTCATCCTCACACTCACTGTCTATCAAGGAAATATGGACTGGGCAGCAAAACATAATGTGTGTGTTCTTTTTTTAAGTGCTGGGAAAATCTGAGGAAAATTCTGCACTGATGAAACTTTGCAGTTCAGGACCTTCTGTGCAAAATTCAGAATGTGTTTTCTTTTTCACAGAAAACAGCATTTTCTGCACAGGAAACACTTTTTTGCCTAGAAATTATTTTGTGTGCCTTGGATCTCTCCCTCTGGAAGAAAGGTGGCATATAAATGCCATAAATAAATAAAATAAGATAAATAAGAAATCAACAGATTAAGATACTTTTCTATTGCATATTTTTAATGTATGACTTTAATATACTGCACTTTTCTGTTTAACATCACTGACCCAGCTAACAACATTAAATCAGAGTACCAGAAAAATCAAGGAACAATATCAAAAAGCATAGCATTAATAAAGCTCTGCATTCCAGCATCTAGTACTACATATCTTAAAAACAATGCAATTCCTCCTCCTTCTTTGGGGGAGGGTGGGGGAGATGCAATTATTTAATTATTTAGATTGCGCTAAATAATTCCAGAAAAATCCAGGCTTTGCCAAAACACCAGCTATTTCTCATGTTCAAAAAGCTAGTAGGACAAAGGGAAATTGTATCTAGTATTTTCGGCTTCATTTTCATGACAGCTCAAACCATTAATGTTTACCATTTTCTTTTCATAAACTACATGGCTTATTAAATGTTAAATTCTCCCCAAAGAAAGAATAAAGATAATTTTTGGTTATTTCTAAGCATCTGTTTTTAGCATAAAGACAGAGGACAATTGTTCATGGGAGCCTTGGCGAAATGACAAAATAGCATGGTTCATTTGAGTCTATTGTTTCTGATCCTCACTAAATGTAATATGTGTCATATTAAAAAGGAATGTAATTATATAGGGGTGGCCTTAACTTAGCGGGATTCATTTTTCACTGAGACAGGTTAGAAATGGGGATGATGCTGAGGAAACAACTTCTTATTATTAAAGACCTTGATGCAGGTCTTTCCAGCAAATGAAACATCTCTAGTATTTCTTTCACTTCTTTTCTAAAAGTTAATACTAGCTGGCAAGCTACTTATGTGGAGATAGCATCCAAGGACCTTTCCAGGAGATTAATGGAGTTGGTGGGGTGGGATTGACCACTATACTCTTATGTGAAGGCTATGGCCAAGGCTATACTGGCTGGCAAAACTATGCTAGTGGAAGAGGAGGAAGACAAAACATGGTGGTAGGTACAGTGGATGTAGGTGATGGTGATGGCAAACATGGCAGCAAAAGACATCTCCATCATGAGATCAAGCTCACCTACCAGCCTGGCATCCAAAAATGGCTTTTGCTACTGCTGTCCTACCAGGGCTAAATCTCATTCAAAAACTGACTTACACTGGCATAAGTCACATCCAGGACTCTAGACCAGTGGTTCTCAACCTGTGGGTCCCCAGATGTTTGTGGACTTCAGCTCCCAGAAGCCCAAGCCACTATGGTCAATGCTCAGGGCTTCTGGGAGCTGAAGTCCAAACACATCTGAGGACCCACAGGTTGAGAACCACTGCTCTAGACTATCTGTGCTATGTCCACTAGAGTGCCGGCAACATAATACTCCATCTCCAATAAAAGGAAAACTGGCAGTGGCCCCAAAGAGACAAGGATGAGAGGGAAATGACACTGGCGGTAGGCAGTCTCCATGTCAGTGACAAGTGAATGCAGGTTGAGTATCCTTTATCCGAAATGCCTGGAACCAGAAGTGTTTCATATTTTGGATTTTTTGAAATTTTGGAACCCTCATCATCTTTATTTATGCCCCACTTTTTTTCCAAGTTGGGACTCAACAATTAAAAAGACATAGTTACGAGCCACAGCATATAAAAGTTAATTAAACAATCAAAAATTATTAAAATAATGTTAAAATACATAATTGAAAACACAAACATCCATCAGCAAAACAATATCCAGCACATTCCATCAGATAGGCCACATATAATCACACTTTGAATGCCTATCTGAATAAAAGTCTTTACCTTCAATATCTGTATTTGTATATAGATAAAATATAGTATTGTACAGGAGATCTCCAGAGAGACTGTGAATGAATGAACGGAAGTGCCGCAGCCAACAAACTCAAAAAGTGGAAATGGGTGGCTGGTGGGCTCCCCACAGATCTCATGTACAGTGATGTATTTTCTTTTTCTGAATAGAGATATCAGGTCCCTTATATGCTCAGTCTCTCAGATCCTCAGCCTCTCTCCAGCTGTACATCTCATACACAGCACAAGTAGTGAACGAACAAGATGCGAGGCTGGCGAGTGACATAAGGATCTGTGAAATGGCAGTAGGAATGGATTCACATCAAACGCTACACTTGGATTCCTGCCATTCCACAGATGCTCTCATCTCTCTCCAGCATCCCATCTCTCTCCAGCCTCATGTCTCTTCCCAGCCGCATGTCTCATTTCCTTGTTACCTGTGCAGTGTATAAGATGTGAGGCTGGAATGAGACTAGGGTAATTTCCACGTGGCTTTACAGCCCCACTATGGGGACGGGATGGCAACAGTCTGCAGTTCATGCTTTCCCACAACATCGTTGTGGACCCGCTGCCATCCCCTCCCTAAGCATCACGATCATGGAATATTCGCTTAACAAACTAAATCTGTTAAGAGCCCACAATTGCACAATGCTCCTGTACTTACCTGCCCTGTGGAAGGGCAAGAAGCACGATGGAGGCCCTTCTGTTTCCAGTGCAGCATGGAAAAGACCCTGGCTATACTACCTAAGGCAGACACGTATCGCTCATGCTCTTTTCTGCAGGAAGCTGGTGCGGAAGGGAGAATCCCTATTGCTCTCCCTTTCCAGCAAAGGCGCTCCCGGGATTGCAACAGGACGATGCAGGACAGTGTTGCTGTGCAGAAATGGTGTACGCATCTGAGAGATGAACAGCCAGGAATGCTGAAGCCATCACCTCAAAGGTGGAAATGGGTGGTTGACAGCAAAAAGTTTTGGTTTTTGGAAGTTTTTGGATTTCAGATTTCTGGATTAGAGATGCTCAACCTGTATATTCTGTTTTCTGAAGAGAAGGCAATTTACAGAAAACAGTATTTTTGTGCATAGAATTTGTTTTCTGTGCAAGAAACTTTCTGGCGAAAAAATCATTCACATTTTTCTTTCATGGGGTAAGTCCCAAAATTCAAATAGTCCTCAAAAATTGTGACTTTTTTTGAGTGAAGTTCTCCCAGCAAGGAGAAAGACTAAAAATATTCATTCTTGCCCAAGAAATGAGAATTTATTGCTATCTTAAGATCTTTTTCAATCTTTTTTTTCTGAACACAAAATGCAAGGGAATTCTTCACACATAAATAAAGTTCTGTATTGTCATGAGTAGAACCAGTTGTGTGAAATTCATGGTAGACAGCTCAGCTGGGGTAGATACCTCATAATTTGACAGAATGATTTGGTTGTCACCCAAGTTCTTATTGTGGCTTTCAAGATTAATCTTTGCGGGGGGGGGGGCATGTAAGAAAGACCAACAAAGAAGCCTGCCAAAACTCATCAGGACATAATTTCTTAAATGGATGAGAAAACAGGAAGCCAAAAGGCATCAGATCCCATCTGATCTTGGAAGCTAAGCAAGGTCAGCCCTGCTTCGTACGTGGATGAGAGACAACTAACACGTACCAGGTGGTGTTGGCTAGATTTGAGGGGAAGGAACTGGCAAGACCGACTCTGAGTACTCATTGCCTAAGAAAATGATGTAAAATCCATGGGTTCATCATAAATCAGCAGGCAACTTGAAGGCGCATACACATGCAGAAAACAGGACAGAGTACTCTGAACCACTGCTGCTAAGATTCCTCATGCAGAAAAAGGATGGTGGAAGGAAAAGAGGAGCGTGCTGAAGTAATGTTACTACAATTCCTTAGGTTAAACAAAGGATAGAAATTTGGGAGAGGGTTGTCTTTTGGGTACTGCTGGGAAGAGTACAAAACAGGAGTGGGAAAACACTCTCTGAGGTATTAGGTACAAACTCAGGCAATGCTGGAAACATTGCTGCTAATTTACAATAAAGATAAAAGTCAAGCAATAAAAGCCCAAAGTAGTCAGATGAATCAACAAGCAGAGGTCAAGCCAAGAGTCAGAAAACAAGTCAACAAATAATGACCAAGGAGTCATTGCCCAGACACAATCCTAGCCTGAAGACCTTCTTTTTGGGAAGAGCCAACCACCAGCCAAGGCTGGACAGAGTCACTTGAGAATATCAGAAGTCTTTATTCCCCAAGGAGATGTTCCAGCCTGCCACCTTGGTGGCTCACGAGATCGGGTAACTGCCCAAGGAGCTACGTTCCCAGTTCCAGTCTTAGCAGTTCCTGTCACTCTACAAGCGGGCTATAGCATCCAGAAATACTTTTACCAGCTTGTAACCAGGGGCCTCCTAGAGCAGAGATTACTGCAGTGAACTTTTAAAAACCTGGCCTCACTCTGTCTTGCCATTACCAATGTGAATTACTTTTTCTTTGGACAAAATGCAATTATATATATTAAAGAGATGGACAAATTGGCTGGACTCCCAATAGGCCTTTCTTTTTCCCTGGTTTCGGATTAATTATCTGCCCTCCGGCTAGCTGGTTTGGCCAAGAGAACACTGACTGTTGCAGTATTTCTTCCTTATTTATCTACTGGGTAGCATCGAGCTTAATTACTAAGGGCCTCTCCCTCTTGGGCTAGAGGCCAAGGCAATGTCTGCTTGATACCAGACCTTATTAGAGGCTATGGTAATGCAACTTGCATGTTAAACATTACATGTTTTATAGCCTCCATGCCTCGCACACTATTCCCCAAGTGCTGGATAAAGAAGAAAACTTACGCCAAGAATAAAAAGCAAAACAAAAAATAGAGATGCTATGCATTTAGCAGGCTAAATGGAGAAGGAGATGTTAGAGGGATATGGGGTGGTGGTGGAAGAGAGCAATACCTTGCTGATAATTCAAACCAGCACCAGTTTCAGACAACCACTTAAATATCACAGCATTTTTGTTGCTAAAATAGCCACTGATTATTCATGTGACATGGCTATATGTAGTGTCTGACATAGGAAAAACTAATACTTTGTGGTTATGTTGATTTCACATTGAAACAGAGAGACTCTTGAACTTCAGAATAGTTAAAGCAGGCTTCTAGAGTTGGTGGACAGCTTCCCATCTACTGCAAACCACCAGGAAAACACTGGTGGAATCTTCGGCCATTTCCACACTACACTGTTATAGTGCTATTATTCCACTTTCAGCATCCTATGGAATCCTGGGGCCTGCAGTTTAGGGAATGGCATTTAGAATTCTCAGCCAAAGAGCTCTTTGGTCTTAGTAAACTACAAACTCCAGAATTCCACAGGATGTTGAAAGTGGAATAACAGCACTATAACAGTATAGTGCGGAAATAGCCTTACACTGTCTGTGGGCAAGTTTGTACTCTGGGTTGGAATCCTGCTTCTTGAATCATAGAATCAGAGTTGGAAGAGACCACAGAGCCCGTCCAGTCCAACCCCCTGCCATGCAAGAACCCACATCAAAG